>JBBGZY010000347.1:2792500-3172500 GCA_037952925.1 Lithobates clamitans
CTTAGTGGTCACCAACACCAGTACCTACCTCAGCAAGGACATTGAGCTCAGAATCTGTTATTATACAAGCCATCTCAATTATTTGGTCCTTTGTAATATCCAATCCAGTCATCTGTAGTACAAGTAAAATATGAAGTGTGTTAGAAAATTATTGGGGATAGATACAGATACACACACACACACACACACACACACATATACATATACCCACACATAGCATATTCATTTTGTCATTTTAATATACTAACTCAATCTGATATAAAACAGGTTTAAAAAAAATCTTCATTAAATTCTGCTCCATAATGAAATATAACTTAGTATATTGAACTGTATTGTTTCCCCTAACGTTGTAAACCGCTGTGCAAATAGTTGGCGCTATACACTGTATAATAATAATAATAATAATAATAAAGCAAGAAAAGGAGATTTTGCTTTATTAGTGTTTTAACCTCTCCAAATCCATACTTAAAAAGTAGTAGTCGACCATCTTCCAATTACCCAAAAAAAGAAAAATGTATGGAAGTTTAAGCTTGCTTCTCAAAACCAAAACAACCACATATAAAATAGCTAACTAAAAGGTAACAAGCCAATAATGCACTGAGGAGGCCTTGACTAGCCATAACACCATGTTCGTTTGCACTGCCTGCACAATAAACATTAGTGGTTTAGTGTGCCGGCAGCTCTCTGTTCTGGCTGCAGCGAGCCGGAAGTAGCGGCAGGGTAATATGCGTTTCAGTACATCACATAGTTTCCCTTTTTTTGTCAATTTTATTTGAAGTGCACAAAGTGACACTTCATTCATGTCACTGCACAGCAGCGTGGTGCGTTGTGCTACTGTACGGTAACGTGATCCCTTCCTGTACATTGGAAAAAAGTGCAGCATGTCTGCATTTTATCCCAACTCAGTGCGCCTCCGGGCTGCGTTGCAGTGTGAACAGGACACAGAAAACGATTGTTTGTGTGTCCTCCTAGCAGTGATCTTCATTCATCACGCGCGTTAAAATACAGGTCACTGACAAAGTGTGAACAGGGTCTTATTTCCTCTTGTTCAGGCGCACAATGTAATGTGTTCTGTGAACATGCAGTGGATATCCTGTCATTCATCTTCTCATACATGTAAAGAATGTGATGCACTCTTGGATAATAGTTGTGTAAATGACTGGGGGGGGGGCGATTTTTTTTTTACATGAAACAGTAGCCTAAGGGCATGGGATGCACATCATTATAGGCTAGAGCTGCACGATTCTGCCTAAAATGAGAATCACAATTTTTTTGCTTAGAGGATAGATCACGATTCTCTCACGATTCCCGCGGCGTAACATCATCTTTCACATTAAAACAAAAAAAAATTGCGCTAACTTTATGGTTTCTTTTTTTTTTTATTTATTGAAGTGTATTTTTTCCCAAAAAATTGCATTTGAAAGACCGCTGGGCAAATACAGTGTGACATAAAATATTGCAGCAATTGCCATTTTGTTTGGGGGTTACAAGTAATTTTTTTTAGCAAAAAATATTGATTTTAACTTAAGAAAGAAGTGTGAGAAAAAGATTTAGACTTTAAGTGGTTAAACTTCCTGCATTTACATGTTGTTTAAAGCTTGGCAGATTGCCCTATTTGTTTACACAGAGAAGTTTATCCCTTTGATCTAAGAAGGAAGTTGGATACAATGTTTCAAGTTCTAAACTTCGCAGACTGCCTGGATGTTTTCTTTTGATAGCTGAGTGAACAGATAATCTCTCCACTTGTTTATATGAAAGAATCTTCAAACTCAGCAGGAGAGATCGTCATCGAGACCACGATTTTTTAACGATTAATTGTGCAGCTCTATTATAAGCAACTAAAAAAATTGTTGGTTCTATATGTCTGGCCCCTCCTCCTTCCCCCCACTGTCTTCTGGGAGACACACAGGTCCCAGAAGACAGCAGGGACCATTCAGAACGTGCAGCATGACTCAAGCAGTAGGGAACCAGGAGTAAAGCCGAAAGTCTTCACTGCCTGGTTCCCTATGAGTAAGCATTTAGTTTAAGTGTTAAACGCGTCAGTGGTTATTTTGTACTACTCTGCCGTGGTGTCGTATGTACTTCATGATCCTGTTCCACGATAAAAGGCATATGAAATTTCTTCCGGTGTGCGGCTGTCCAGACTTCTTCGTCTATTTCTGCCTGGTTCCCTTACCAGGAATGGCGGCGGCACCGTAAGTTGATCCGAAGATCAGCTTTGGGTGCAGACATCGCGGGCTCCCTGGACAGGTAAGTGTCCATATATTAAAAGTCAGCATGACTGAGCTGCACCCATAGGGGTGGGGCTGGTCACCGAGCTGCACCCATAGGGGTGGGGCTGGTCACCGAGCTGCACCCATAGGGGTGGGGCTGGTCACCGAGCTGCACCCATAGGGGTGGGGCTGGTCACCGAGCTGCACCCATAGGGGTGGGGCTGGTCACCGAGCTGCACCCATAGGGGTGGGGCTGGTCACCGAGCTGCACCCATAGGGGTGGGGCTGGTCACCGAGCTGCACCCATAGGGGTGGGGCTGGTCACCGAGCTGCACCCATAGGGGTGGGGCTGGTCACCGAGCTGCACCCATAGGGGTGGGGCTGGTCACCGAGCTGCACCCATAGGGGTGGGGCTGGTCACCGAGCTGCACCCATAGGGGTGGGGCTGGTCACCGAGCTGCACCCATAGGGGTGGGGCTGGTCACCGAGCTGCACCCATAGGGGTGGGGCTGGTCACCGAGCTGCACCCATAGGGGTGGGGCTGGTCACCGAGCTGCACCCATAGGGGTGGGGCTGGTCACCGAGCTGCACCCATAGGGGTGGGGCTGGTCACCGAGCTGCACCCATAGGGGTGGGGCTGGTCACCGAGCTGCACCCATAGGGGTGGGGCTGGTCACCGAGCTGCACCCATAGGGGTGGGGCTGGTCACCGAGCTGCACCCATAGGGGTGGGGCTGGTCACCGAGCTGCACCCATAGGGGTGGGGCTGGTCACCGAGCTGCACCCATAGGGGTGGGGCTGGTCACCGAGCTGCACCCATAGGGGTGGGGCTGGTCACCGAGCTGCACCCATAGGGGTGGGGCTGGTCACCGAGCTGCACCCATAGGGGTGGGGCTGGTCACCGAGCTGCACCCATAGGGGTGGGGCTGGTCACCGAGCTGCACCCATAGGGGTGGGGCTGGTCACCGAGCTGCACCCATAGGGGTGGGGCTGGTCACCGAGCTGCACCCATAGGGGTGGGGCTGGTCACCGAGCTGCACCCATAGGGGTGGGGCTGGTCACCGAGCTGCACCCATAGGGGTGGGGCTGGTCACCGAGCTGCACCCATAGTGTAGCAGCTACAGTATTGTAGCTGCTGACTTAATTTTTTTCCCCATGTGGAACTTTGCTTTAATCCTCTGCTTCCGGCATACCTGACACTCCTATCGTGAAGCTGCTTGTAGCATTGCGCTGTGCTTTGCACTATATACGCGAGATCGGGAGGCATATGCTGGGTAGCCAGCAGTGTCATATCCCAGAAGGAGGAATAAGTGGGCTTCAGATGCCCACACTAAGGATGGGAGCGTGCTCGCTGGGGACTACAAATTAAGTTCATTTAAAAAAGATGATGATTTATAATAGCTACATTTCATACACATTCCATTATGAATAGCATTAGGTACGCTCATCACGGGGGTCATTTAAAAAAAACAAACAAAAAAAAAACAAGCTGGAACTTGCTTTAACTTCAGCATTAAAGTAGAAGTACAGGCAAAACTTTTTTTTTTTTAGATAGAGTAAGGGAGGGTTATAACGGGGGGGGGGGGGGGCCAAGGATATAGTTTTTTCAGGGCCGTTATGTGCCCATATTTAGAATTTAAACTTTATTTTTACACTGTCCTTTTAAAAAAAATATATAATTTTCCACTGTTATTTCTGTCACAAGCAATGTAAACATCCCTTGTTACAGAAATAGACAGCACAGGTACTCTTTATGGAGGGATCTGGGGTCTATAATACCCCAAACCCCTCCACTGCACTTAAAAGTATTCAAAACTGCATTTTTGAATACTTTCTATTTTTTAAAACTGGTGCCTTTAGGATGCCAGTAATCCGGAAGTGATGTCATGACATCGCTTCCAGGTTACTAGATCCGAGACCCGAACAAAGCAAATCTGCTTTGTTCGGGTCTTCGGCCAGCCGATGGACTTGCCGGCTGGTCGCTCGGCCCTCCTGGAACGGGATGTCCCATTGCTTGTAATAATAGCTGGGGCTGAAACAACTAATCGATTAATTGACAACTAATCGATTATGAAATTAATCGATTACTATTTTCATAAACCGATTAATCAGCCAGCATACAGAATGCATTATTTGTTTACATATCAGGAAATACAGTGCAGCACACATACAGCTCAGTACACCGTCCATACATGTCAGTAAGTGCCTGAGAACTTGTGAATGTGCGAGGAGCAATGCCTCATGGGACATGTAGTCCTGGGTAGGAAGTGAGTGGTTCTAAAGTTAGAAGTTTTCTTTACCTTGCTATTGGGCCACTCTATACTGTAGTACTTAACGCACAGCAAAAAGCAGTGTAGAAACCGATCAAAAGCAAACTGCATAGGTGTGTACCGAGCCTTATGCTGGCAACATGGATCAATTTTCAGACAAGAATATTCAGATGAAAAATCTTTGTACATTCGCTGAATGAAAAGAATGTTGTTTGAAATTTTCACTTTGCTTTTAACATTCTGCTTTAAAATGAATGTAATTTCTGAAGGAAAACCACATACACGGTCTGAAAATTCCTTTCACCAACAAGTTTTCTAATATTTCTAAATTTTCCTGTCACTGTGGTTGAAAACGAACTTCGATTTGACCCCACTAACGATTCGAAAATCGAACGAACGTTCTTAAAATGACATTTTTTTTGAAGGCAGACATTGTTTTTTGTATGGCCAGCATATAATATATTACAGTTCTGTTTGAAAATCTGCAAAACCGTCTTTAACTTTTTTTTTTCTTTAAAAAAAAGATCTGAGTCTGATATTTACCAGATTCAACCTCTAGTAGTATATACAGTATGTCTCCTCTAATAGTATATACAGTATATCTCCTGTCTGTTATTCTCAGAGTGGATTAGATATTTTGCTCCCTAACCATATAGTTGGTTATTTATATCTACCACTGCATAGAGATATTTAAGAATAAATTACCTTTTTTTTTTTAACTTTACATATTAACTAAATTATACACCACACTTTTTTTTTAAGGTTATTAACCGATTAATCAAAACAATAAATTGGCCAACTAATCTATTATGAAAATAATCGTTAGTTGCAACCCTAATAATAGCCGAGCATCGGTTAGTACAAGAAATCCGACCGTCCACTCTAAAGAATGGTACTGGGGCGATGCCTGCAGCTGCAAGCATCACCCTGGTACAACCCCTTGAAGCAATATCGGTAACATTGATAAGGCCCCTTGCACACTGAAGGCATTTTTTCTCAGGCGTTAAAGGGCTAAAAATAGCACCTGTAAAGCGCCCCCCCTGCAGCCCCAGTGTGAAAGGCTGAGTGCCGTCACACTGGAATGGTGCGTTTGCAGGATGTTAGAAAAAGTCCTGTAAGCAGCATCTTTGGAGCGGTTTAGCAGCGGTGTGTACACCGCTCCTACACTGCCCATTGAAATGAATGGGCACCGCTGCCGAAGCGCCTGCAAAGCACTTCAGCAGCTGCGCTTTTCAGGCGCATCTAACCTTTCCTCGGCTGCTAGTGGGGGTTAAAAGCGACCCGAAAAGTGCCGCTAACACTAGTGGCGCTTTACCGCTAACGTGGCCCGCTGGCAGCCTGAAAGGGCTCTTAGTTTGTAACCGATATAGTTAAAAAATAAAAGTGCATTTCGGCCGCACCGATAAGCGGTCGACCCCAAGTTATAACCTGTCAGTTTTTTGTTGCCATCTGTGTCCCATTGGGGAGATTTGCCTTCACTTCCTATCCCAAAGCTACAATAGGATGTGAGGAATTCTCTCCAAAGTAAGGAATCCTGGCGTGTCCCCATTGTAAGATTTTCTCTTTTCTGGGGACAACCCAAAATTTGGGATTTTCTTTTACTTTCAATGATAAACAGGACAAATAGAAAGGGCAAGTCTCACCAACAGGAGCACAGACAACAATAAAAACCTGACAGATGTTCTAATCCCTCTTTACTCTATCCAAAACTAAATACAAATGTTTTCTTTAGTTATACTTTAACTATTTTACTGCTGTCCAGTCTTTTTTGAGCCTCACAGGGCAGAACTATTTCTTCTATTGAGCCCAGGAGCTAGTGTTCCAAAATAGTGCTGCTGATTTTTGTATGCCTTATGATAGCTGGCCAAAATTTTCAACAGATTTTATAAAATTAAAATCAAATTACAAACAACAATCCCCAAAATTCTTATTAGTCACTTGCCGACCAGCCGCCATAGTTATACTGCGGCAGGTCGGCTCTATTGCACGAATTGCCATAGGTGTACATCGCTTCGTGCAATAGATACAGTAGGCATGCGCCCGCAGGACAGAGAGCCAGGAAGGGAATATGTCAATGAAAACAAACAGATCCCCATTCTAACAGGGGAGCAGAGAGATGGTCTGTTCCTAGTGATCAGGAACAGCGATCTCTCTGTGCTCCCAGTCAGTACACTCCCCCCCTTAGAAAAACCTCCCAGAGAACACACTTAACCCCTTGATCACCCCCTAGTGTTAACTCCTTCCCTGCAAGTGTTATACAGTAATCAGTGCATTTTTATAGCACTGATCGCTGTATAAATGTCACTGGTCCCAGAATCGCTGATACCCGCCATAACTAGTAAAAGAAAAAAAATAATAAAAATGACAAATCTTTCCACCCATTTTGTAGACACTAAAACTTTTGCGCAAACCAATCCGTTCTAGATCCTGGGTTTGCTGACCCTCTGTCCCAGATCATCAGTGTTGTGACCCTCCATCCCAGAGCAGGATGTCGCTGGCCACATCAGAGGGCTGGTTGGGCACCCCTGCTGTAGTGAGTACCCAATAAAGTGCTGACTATTTATACTTCTGGCCAATGAAATGAATGAACATCCAATTGTGTTACATGATTTGACATGTGCTTTTCTGCCAAAACTCAGCTGCCAGGAGGAGAGGAGTCTAGAAGAGTTATGCCGCGTACACACGAGCGGACTTGACGGCAGACTTTGCCCGGCGGACGGGATTTCGTCAGACAATTCGATGTGTGTGGGCTCCAGCGGACTTTGTTTTCTCAAAAGTTGGACGGACTTAGATTTGAAACATGTTTTAAATCAATCCGTCGAAATCGAGTCCGGTCGAAAAGTCCGACAGACAAAAAGCCACGCTAGGGCAGCTATTGGCTACTGGCTATGAACTTCCTTGTTTTAGTCCGGTCGTACGTCATAACGTACGAATTCGAGGGACATTGGTGGATTGTGTGTAGGCAAGTCCGTCGAAGAGTCCGCCGGGCAAAGTCTGCCGTAAAGTCCGACCGTGTGTACGCGGCATTAGCATAATGTCCTGTGTGCATGAGGCCTAAGTGTGTTTGCTGAAGTGCAGAAAACACACAGCAATCCATTTACCATCATTTCCTAAGGGTCCTATTCACATCTATGCAGTTTCCTGCAGGTTGGTTTTTGGAAAGGTGCTGGGACTTTACATGCAGGACGATGCGTTTTTGGCTCCTGACTTCACTGGCAGTGCATCAAAAATGCAGGAGAAAGTTTTGGTAGATTTGCTGCAAAAATACACCAAAAAAAAAAACCCTGCATGAAAAGCACACACATGGGTCAGCCAGTTCCTGATTAGAGTCGTTAATGAGCAGGCTAAATGCACGGAGTACATCAATCAACTTGATTAAAACCAGCCTGCCGGATTCTCTCACAATTATTGCTAGCGGCTGCTATAGGTGGTTTGTGGTGATCAGTGTAGTAGTGATGTCGGCGGTGATCAGTGTAGTAGCGATGTACGTGGGGATCAGTGTACAGTAGTAGTAGTGGCGGCAATCAGGGTACAGTAGTGGCGGTGTACAGTAGTAGCGGTGGAAATCTGTGTACAGTACAGGCGGTGTACAGCAGTAGCGGTGGAAATCTGTGTACAGTACAGGCGGTGTACAGCAGTAGCAGTGGAAATCTGTGTACAGTACAGGCAGTGTACAGTAGTAGCGGTGGAAATCTGTGTACAGTACAGGCGGTGTACAGCAGTAGCGGTGGAAATCTGTGTACAGTACAGGCGGTGTACAGTAGTAGCGGTGGAAATCTGTGTACAGTACAGGCGGTGTACAGTAGTAGCGGTGGAAATCTGTGTACAGTACAGGCGGTGTACAGCAGTAGCGGTGGAAATCTGTGTACAGTACAGGCGGTGTACAGTAGTAGCGGTGGAAATCAGTGTACAGTAGTAGTGGTGGAAATCAGTGTACAGTAGTAGTGGTGGAAATCAGTGTACAGCAGTAGCGGTGGAAATCTGTGTACAGTACAGGCGGTGGAAATCTGTGTACAGTACAGGCGGTGGAAATCTGTGTACAGTACAGGCAGTGTACAGTAGTAGTGGTGGAAATCTGTGTACAGTACAGGCGGTGGAAATCTGTGTACAGTACAGGCAGTGTACAGTAGTAGCGGTGGAAATCTGTGTACAGTACAGGCGGTGTACAGCAGTAGCAGTGGAAATCTGTGTACAGTACAGGCGGTGTACAGTAGTAGCGGTGGAAATCTGTGTACAGTACAGGCGGTGTACAGCAGTAGCGGTGGAAATCTGTGTACAGTACAGGCGGTGTACAGTAGTAGCGGTGGAAATCTGTGTACAGTACAGGCGGTGTACAGTAGTAGCGGTGGAAATCTGTGTACAGTACAGGCGGTGTACAGCAGTAGCGGTGGAAATCTGTGTACAGTACAGGCGGTGTACAGTAGTAGCGGTGGAAATCAGTGTACAGTAGTAGTGGTGGAAATCAGTGTACAGTAGTAGTGGTGGAAATCAGTGTACAGTAGTAGCGGTGTACAGTAGTAGCGGTGGAAATCAGTGTACAGTACAGGCGGTGGAAATCTGTGTACAGTACAGGCGGTGGAAATCTGTGTACAGTACAGGCGGTGGAAATCTGTGTACAGTACAGGCAGTGTACAGTAGTGGTGGAAATCTGTGTACAGTACAGGCGGTGTACAGTAGTAGCGGTGGAAATCTGTGTACAGTACATGCGGTGTACAGCAGTAGCGGTGGAAATCTGTGTACAGTACAGGCGGTGTACAGCAGTAGCGGTGGAAATCTGTGTACAGTACAGGCGGTGTACAGCAGTAGCGGTGGAAATCTGTGTACAGTACAGGCGGTGTACAGTAGTAGCGGTGGAAATCTGTGTACAGTACAGGCGGTGTACAGTAGTAGCGGTGGAAATCTGTGTACAGTACATGCGGTGTACAGCAGTAGCGGTGGAAATCTGTGTACAGTACAGGCTGTGTACAGCAGTAGCGGTGGAAATCTGTGTACAGTACAGGCGGTGTACAGCAGTAGCGGTGGAAATCTGTGTACAGTACAGGCGGTGTACAGCAGTAGCGGTGGAAATCTGTGTACAGTACAGGCGGTGTACAGCAGTAGCGGTGGAAATCTGTGTACAGTACAGGCGGTGTACAGCAGTAGCGGTGGAAATCTGTGTACAGTACAGGCGGTGTACAGCAGTAGCGGTGGAAATCTGTGTACAGTACAGGCGGTGTACAGTAGTAGCGGTGGAAATCTGTGTACAGTACAGGCGGTGTACAGTAGTAGCGGTGGAAATCTGTGTACAGTACAGGCGGTGTACAGTAGTAGCGGTGGAAATTAGTGTACAGTAGTAGTGGTGGAAATCAGTGTACAGTAGTAGTGGTGGAAATCAGTGTACAGTAGTAGTGGTGGAAATCAGTGTACAGTAGTAGTGGTGGAAATCAGTGTACAGTAGTAGTGGTGGAAATCAGTGTACAGTAGTAGTGGTGGAAATCAGTGTACAGCAGTAGCAGTGAAAATCAGTGTAGCAGGGTGGATTTGATTTAAATCACTAATAAAAAGGCTTGATTTAAATCATAATTTTTAAAGAGCAACTGCGTTCTCTGTCATGCAGCTCCTCCTCTGACCCACCGACAGTCCCATTCACTTTAAGGCCCCTGTCACACATACAGACCGCTCAGGTCCGTCTGTCAGTTTTTTCAGGCGGACCTGAACAGACGCTCCATGCAGTTCTATGAAGCAACGGATGTCAGTGGTGACATGTCCGCTGACATCCGATCCGTAAAAATCCATCCGTCTGGCAGTTCGGATGAAAACAGACATTTTCATCCCATCTCCCCATAGAGGAGAGCATAGATCTCTCTGCACGGAGACGGGCCTGTCATCCGCCGGCTCATCAGGGATTAACGAAGCGATCCCTGCTGAGCAAGCGGAGTCCGTGAAAATGGATCCGCATGTGTGAAAGGGGCCTAATGGGATGGCTGGTGATGAGGCAGTGACACAACAAGGTGAAGGATGTGGCAGTAGCGGGTGAGTGGATGCCCGCTAACAGGCGCTACCATGATGGATCTGAAAAAACAGGTGCTCTTTAAATGCAAGGACTTATTCTTGCCCGTAGTTAGAATCTTTCATTTCATTTTTACTGCTTGCCCTTCCTCCTCACACTAAGAGCCTGATACAGATGCATTTCTCTCCAAACAATCATACAGTTTGTAGTGTACATAGATTTGCAAAGCATCAGGATAAAGGAATATTTCTGAACTTTGTTTTATCTCATGGTTAATGTGGCATTGTGTGAATGCATCAATGCAGTGCATGTTACCTCAGCTTGCAGAGCTTCGATTCATTGAATGAGTTTATCAAAAATTTAAATAAAGCAGAATATACAGCCTCATGCTACATAACTAAGCTCCATTTCATGCTGAATAAACTAAATTATTAATGTATCTTAATTGCTTCTGGACCAGTCGTCGCAGTTATGCTGCGGCAGGATGGCTCCCCTGGGCGATGAGTAAGCACTCAAACTAGAGTGTGAAACGCGTCAGCTGTATCTGTACCATCTGCCTGATTGTCCTGTATCTTTGATGATCCTGATTTTACAATAAAGAAGAATTTTCAACTTTATCCAGTGTGCGGCATCCAGATTCTCTTGTTTCAAACCTTGCTCCATTGTAGCTGTACGTCGGTCCTTTAAGACGCCGTAAGAGGCGTGTGCGCCCGCAGCGTATCCCTGGAGCCGATGTGAGTGCCAGGCAGGCGCAATGCCCGCCGGGCACAAGCGATCGCTCGTGAAGAGCAAGAACCGAGAAACACACAAATTCCGGTTCTTTTAGGGGAGAGGAGACCAATCGTGCGTTCATACCAAGTATGAACACCGATCGGTCTCCTCCCCTGGTCAGTCCCATCCCCCAACAGTTAGAACAAACCTAAGGAACACAGTTAACCCCTGGATCGCCCCCTAGTGTTAACCCCTCCCCTGCCAGTGACATTTATACAGTAATCAGCGACTATTTTTTAGCTCTGATCGCTGTATAAATGTCAATGATACCAAAAAAAAATGTGTCAAAAGTGTCCGATTTGTCCGCTGCAATATCGCAGTCCCGATAAAAAAAAAAAACAAAAACGCTGATCGCCGCCATTACTAGTAAAAAAATAAAAATAAATAAAAATGCCATAAATCTATCCCCTATTTTGTAGACGCTATAACTTTTGCGCAAACCAATCAATATACACTTATTGCGATTTTTGGGTGATGATGAGGGGGGTGATGATCAGTGTAGTAGTTGGGGGGGGGGGGGGGTGATGATCAGTGTAGTAGTTGGGGGGGGGGGTGATGATCAGTGTAGTAGTTGGGGGGGGGGGTGATGATCAGTGTAGTAGTTGGGGGGGGGGGGTGATGATCAGTGTAGTAGTTGGGGGGGGGTGATGATCAGTGTAGTAGTTGGGGGGGGGGTGATGATCAGTGTAGTAGTAGTTGGGGGGGGGGGGTGATGATCAGTGTAGTAGTAGTTGGGGGGGGGGTGATGATCAGTGTAGTAGTAGTTGGGGGGGGGGTGATGATCAGTGTAGTAGTAGTTGGGGGGGGTGATGATCAGTGTAGTAGTAGTTGGGGGGGGGGGTGATGATCAGTGTAGTAGTAGTTGGGGGGGTGATGATCAGTGTAGTAGTAGTTGGGGGGGTGATGATCAGTGTAGTAGTAGTTGGGGGGGTGATGATCAGTGTAGTAGTAGTTGGGGGGGGGGTGATGATCAGTGTAGTAGTAGTTGGGGGGGGGGGGTGATGATCAGTGTAGTAGTAGTTGGGGGGGGGTGATGATCAGTGTAGTAGTAGTTGGGGGGGGGGTGATGATCAGTGTAGTAGTAGTTGGGGGGGGGGTGATGATCAGTGTAGTAGTAGTTGGGGGGGGGTGATGATCAGTGTAGTAGTAGTGGGGGGGGGGGTGATGATCAGTGTAGTAGTAGTTGGGGGGGGGGTGATGATCAGTGTAGTAGTAGTTGGGGGGGGGGTGATGATCAGTGTAGTAGTAGTTGGGGGGGGGTGATGATCAGTGTAGTAGTAGTTGGGGGGGGGTGATGATCAGTGTAGTAGTAGTTGGGGGGGGGGTGATGATCAGTGTAGTAGTAGTTGGGGGGGGGGGGTGATGATCAGTGTAGTAGTTGGGGGGGGTGATGATCAGTGTAGTAGTTGGGGGGGGTGATGATCAGTGTAGTAGTAGTTGGGGGGGGGTGATGATCAGTGTAGTAGTTGGGGGGGGTGATGATCAGTGTAGTAGTAGTTGGGGGGGGGGTGATGATCAGTGTAGTAGTTGGGGGGGGGGTGATGATCAGTGTAGTAGTAGTTGGGGGGGGGGGTGATGATCAGTGTAGTAGTAGTTGGGGGGGGTGATGATCAGTGTAGTAGTAGTTGGGGGGGGGGGGTGATGATCAGTGTAGTAGTTGGGGGGGGGTATGATCAGTGTAGTAGTTGGGGGGGTGATGATCAGTGTAGTAGTAGTTGGGGGGGTGATGATCAGTGTAGTAGTAGTTGGGGGGGTGATGATCAGTGTAGTAGTTTTGGGGGGGGGGTGATGATCAGTGTAGTAGTTGGGGGGGGGGTGATGATCAGTGTAGTAGTTGGGGGGGTGATGATCAGTGTAGTAGTTGGGGGGTGATGATCAGTGTAGTAGTAGTTGGGGGGGTGATGATCAGTGTAGTAGTAGTTGGGGGGGTGATGATCAGTGTAGTAGTTGGGGGGGGGTGATGAATGTAGTGTGATGTCCTCTTTCATAGCCCCCCCGCACGGCTCACACACACCTACCCCGGCTGGATCCATAGATCTATATAGGATCACCCAGACCCGGAGCTCAGATTTACTCCTCACAGACTGACAGCTGTCCCCGCTCACCTCCAGGTCCACCCACACCAGGCGCTGCTCCATGCTGTGTGACGCGGTCCCGCGCACTCTCACACCCTGGTAATGGGAAGCCGCGCTCATCCAGCCATGAACTCTGTTCAGCGTCCTCCGACCACAGAGCGCAAGGAGCATCACCAGCCCGGGAGGCCGCTCCTCTCAGCACATTGCCGTCTCCTCCATCCTATAAGCCGGCAATGCGCACGTTTTCCTGGACTAGAAATGTCTCCTCCGGCCCACCTTACCCACGCAGCGCTAACTCACACACACGTCGCCACGCCCCCTCCGCTTAGAGGAGACACCCGTATGGCTAACAGGCACGTGACAAGGGTTGGGAGGGCGGAGCCGCGATGGGTTGGGAGGGCGGAGCCGCGATGTGGGAGGGCGGAGCCGCGATGTGGGAGGGCGGAGCAATGGAATGCAGGCAGTGGGAGTGAGGGAGGAGTAGTGCTGTGTTGGACAGATTGATGTGTGCGCAGTGTGTCGTGTATAGAGTGACCGGGAGAGGGCGCACTCCGTGCTGATTATCCTCGGGTTTAGTGGAGCGGGTGATGGAGAGGAGGATCAGCACATCAGATTACGGGGGGATATGAGTCCAAAATGAAAGTGTATGTGAATGCTGATCTTCTCTCCAATACTATTTACAATATATATATCCCACCCAGTGTAACGTCATCTTTCTTTATTACAAAACATATCACCAATAAATATGCAGCCATTGTCTTCTGTACTGTGTAATCAGCGATCACATCATTACCGCAGAAGTAACGTTTCAGCCTCTTAGGACCCTTCATCAGACATCTATAAAGGGGTCCTGTGAGGTTCCGAAGCAATATTTCTGCGGTAACGATTTGATCGCTGATTAAAGCTCTGGACCCGGTTCAGAGATCGGTGGTGTGCTGGTGACATTCACTGTGATTGTTTTCTGTTCCAGCCAATAGTCGCTGCAGCACCCCTTTACATACACAGCCATTTCTACAGGAACACGTGTGTTTGGAAGAGAATGCTAGAATCCTTTGCATAGCAGACTACAAAGCAGACACTCCTGCTTGCCCATTTCCATCCAGGACTGTGTGCATCCACTGAAGTACAAAGCACCAGACAAGCCACGCCTCTGCCCCCTCCTCCCAGCTCCTGACATACAGCTGCAGGGGTCAATCAATCCCTTACAGTCACCTCTTCTATGCAAATTCCAACTTTTTGATACCTGTTCATTTTTATCCAAAAAAAAAAAAGTGTTGCCTTTTAGTTACCTTTTGTGAGGGTCTAGCTGGTACCTACTGTAGCTCTGACAGGTACCCGCTCCCATGTGCCATTTTAAGAAAAAAAGGTAAGGACATTTTGAAACTGATGGCAGCAATAGGGATATAGGACTGTTTTATAATGGCTGGTGAGTTCTTCAGACTTTATTGATTGCTTTTTTGGCATTGGAAATTTATAGACCTAACTGACCTCCATCTATGATCCTTCCCTATTATATGTCCTATTTAGACTTTACCTTTGAGAGCCATTGGTAATACAGTAATACCTTGGATTACGAGCATAATCCGTTCCAGAAGAATGCTTGTAATCCAAAGCACTCGTATATCAAAGCGAGTTTCCCCCATAGGAATCAATGGAAACTCAGATAATTTGTTCCACAGTGACTGCTGGTGTACCGCATGTGGTCAGAGGTGCGGGGCCACCGATGTATGCAGTACCGCATGTAGCCAGAGGTGCGGGGGCACCGATATATGCAGTACCGCATGTGGCCAGAGGTGCGGGGGCACCGATATATGCAGTACCGCATGTGGCCAGAGGTGCAGGGCCACCGATGTATGCAGCACCGCATGTGGCCAGAGGTGCGGGGGCACCGATGTATGCAGTGCCGCATGTGGCCAGAGGTGGGGGAGGCACCGATATATGCAGTACCGCATGTGGCCAGAGGTGCGGGGCCACCGATGTATGCAGTACCGCATGTGGCCAGAGGTGCGGGGCCACCGATGTATGCAGTACCGCATGTGGCCAGAGGTGCGGGGCCACCGATGTATGCAGTACCGCATGTGGCCAGAGGTGCGGGGGCACCAATATATGCAGTACCGCATGTGGCCAGAGGTGCGGGGGCACCGATATATGCAGTACCGCATGTGGCCAGAGGTGTGGGGCCACCGATGTATGCAGTACCGCATGTGGCCAGAGGTGCGGGGGCACCGATATATGCAGTACCGCATGTGGCCAGAGGTGTGGGGGCACCGATATATGCAGTACCGCATGTGGCCAGAGGTGCGGGGCCACTGATGTATGCAGTACCGCATGTGGCCAGAGGAGCGGGGGCACCGATATATGCAGTACCGCATGTGGCCAGAGGTGCGGGGCCACCGATGTATGCAGTACCGCATGTGGCCAGAGGTGCGGGGGCACCGATATATGCAGTACCGCATGTGGCCAGAGGTGCGGGGCCACCGATGTATGCAGTACCGCATGTGGCCAGAGGTGCGGGGGCACCGATATATGCAGTACCGCATGTGGCCAGAGGTGCGGGGCCACCGATGTATGCAGTACCGCATGTGGCCAGAGGTGCGGGGGCGCCGATGTATGCAGTACCGCATGTGGCCAGAGGTGCGGGGGCACCGATATATGCAGTACTGCATGTGGCCAGAGGTGCGGGGCCACCGATGTATGCAGTACCGCATGTGGCCAGAGGTGCGGGGGCACCGATATATGCAGTACCGCATGTGGCCAGAGGTGCGGGGCCACCGATGTATGCAGTACCGCATGTGGCCAGAGGTGCGGGGGCACCGATATATGCAGTACCGCATGTGGCCAGAGGTGCGGGGCCACCGATGTATGCAGTACCGCATGTGGCCAGAGGTGCGGGGGGCACCGATATATGCAGTACCGCATGTGGCCAGAGGTGCGGGGGCGCCGATGTATGCAGTACCGCATGTGGCCAGAGGTGCGGGGGCACCGATATATGCAGTACCGCATGTGGCCAGAGGTGCGGGGCCACCGATGTATGCAGTACCGCATGTGGCCAGAGGTGCGGGGGCACCGATATATGCAGTACCGCATGTGGCCAGAGGTGCGGGGCCACCGATGTATGCAGTACCGCATGTGGCCAGAGGTGCGGGGGCACCGATATATGCAGTACCGCATGTGGCCAGAGGTGCGGGGCCACCGATGTATGCAGTACCGCATGTGGCCAGAGGTGCGGGGGGCACCGATATATGCAGTACCGCATGTGGCCAGAGGTGCGGGGGCGCCGATGTATGCAGTACCGCATGTGGCCAGAGGTGCGGGGGCACCGATATATGCAGTACCGCATGTGGCCAGAGGTGCGGGGCCACCGATGTATGCAGTACCGCATGTGGCCAGAGGTGCGGGGGCACCGATATATGCAGTACCGCATGTGGCCAGAGGTGCGGGGCCACCGATGTATGCAGTACCGCATGTGGCCAGAGGTGCGGGGGGCACCGATATATGCAGTACCGCATGTGGCCAGAGGTGCGGGGCTACCGATGTATGCAGTACCGCATGTGGCCAGAGGTGCGGGGGCGCCGGAGGTGCTCGGAGACACTCGCACCTCTGGCCACATGTGGTACTACACACCCCAGCAGCTTGAATCCCGATCGTCTTGCGAAACGCTCATAAACCGCGTTACTTGCGATCAGAGGTTTCACTGTATATGGGAACACACCGATTAGAGAAACTAGTCGCTTCCTATTTGTCCTTCTAATCTAATGGATTATCATCTATTGGTAGTTATATATACATACGTTTCAGTAAATATATTTTTTTCCTGATAGAGTATTGTATAATAACATTTCTTTTCATAGACTAGTGGCTTTGCAGCTATTCTGGCGTCCTTTGTGTTATGAATGTTTGATTTCCCTTCTTTCCTTATGGAAATATTGGTTCACATTGACAACGCTCTGTAGTGGATGTCAATATGAATTGTTCCTAAAGGAGTTTGTTCAACTATAAGGGTAATATGTATGTATGGTAAATAGAAATCTGTTTGATTACTTTAAGATTAACATCTGTGGCAGTTCGATAACTATACATTATATTTCTAGATTCTGCTCACACATCACCTGAAGAAGACAACAGACGTTTGAAACACGTTGAGTTTGCATGTGGACTGTTTAATTGATTTACAAAAAAACCCATATGTAGAACATACAGTATCTTACAAAAATGAGTACACCCCTCACATTTTTGTAAATATTTTATTATATCTTTTTATGTGACAACACTGAAGAAATGACACTTTGCTACAATGTAAAGTAGTGAGTGTACAGCTTGTATAACAGTGTAAATTTGCTGTCCCCTCAAAATAACACAACACACAGCCATTAATGTCTAAATTGCTGGCAACAAAAGTGAGTACACCCCTAAGTGATGATGTCCAAAATGGGCCCAAAGTGTCAATATTTTGTGTGGCCACCATTATTTTTTAGCACTGCCTTAACCCTCTTGGGCATGGAGTTCACCAGAGCTTCACAGGTTACCACTGGAGTCCCCTTCCATTCCTCCATGACGACATCACGGATCTGGTGGATGTTAGAGACCTTGTGCTCCTCCACCTTCCATTTGAGGATGCCCCACAGATGCTCAATAGGGTTTAGGTCTGGAGACATGCTTGGCCAGTCCATCACCTTTACCCTCAGCTTCTTTAGCAAGGCAGTGGTCGTCTTGGAGGTGTGTTTGGGGTCGTTATCATGTTGGAATACTGCCCTGCGGCCCGAAGGGAGGGGATCATGCTCTGCTTCAGTATGTCACAGTACAGGTTGGCATTCATGGTTTCCTCAATGAATTGTAGCTCCTGGCAGCACTTATGCAGCCCCAGACCATGACACTCCCACCACCATGCTTGACTGTAGGCAAGACACACTTGTCTTTGTACTCCTCACCTGGTTGCCGCCAGGTGAGGAGTACAAAGGAATCCACACGATTGACACCATCTGAACCAAATAAGTTTATCTTGGTCTCATCAGACCACAGAATATGGTTCCAGTAATTTTCAGCAAACTGCAGGCTTTCTTGTGCATCATCTTCAGAAGAGGCTTCCTTCTGGGATGACAGCCATGTAGACCAATTTGATGCAGTGTGCGGCATATGGTCTGAGCACTGACAGGCTGACCCCCCCCACCCCTTCAACCTCTGCAGCAATGCTGGCAGCACTCATACGTCTATTTTCCAAAGACAACCTCTGATATGACGCTGAGCACGTGCACTCAACTTCTTTGGTCTACCATGGCGAAGCCTGTTCTGAGTGGAACCTGTCCTGTTAAACCACTGTATGGTCTTGGCCACCGTGCTGCAGCTCAGTTTCAGGGTCTTGGCAATCTTCTTATAGCCTAGGCCATCTTTATGTAGAGCAACAATTCTTCTTTTCAGATCCCCAGAGAGTTCTTTGCCATGAGGTGCCATGTTGAACTTCCAGTGACCAGTATGGGAGAGTGAGAGCAATAACACCAAATTTACACACCTGCTCCCCATTCACACCTGAGACCTTGTAACACTAATGATACACATAACACCGGGGAGAGAAAATGGCTAATTGGGCCCAATTTGGACATTTTCACTTAGGGGTGTACTCACTTTTGTTGCCAGCGGCTTAGACATTAATGGCTGTGTGCTGAGTTATTTTGAGGGGACAGCAAATTTACACTGTTATACAAGCTGTACACTCACTACTTTACATTGTAGCAAAGTGTCATTTCTTTAGTGTTGTCACATGAAAAGATATAATAAAATATTTACAAAAATGGGAGGGGTGTACTTACTTTTGTGAGATACTGTATATGTGAGCTTTCTGTTGGAACAGATGGACATGGATTTATATTTGTTTTTAACTTTTTGCATAATAAAATATTAAAAAAAAAATGTTTTTATGGGGTACCAGAATCTTTCATATGTCCTCAACAGTTGTCTGCTATACAATTTTTGTTCTGGTCTATGAAATATATTAAAGCCTACCAATCATTAGATGTGATGGCTGTATTCGTTTTGTTTTATTAGGTTTTTTCCCCCCTCTGTGTTCACCTGGTGATCTGGCCAGTAACACACCTCCTGTGTACAGTGCCCCCACTCTGGATGAAGGAACACAGGAGGCACCGTTGGACCGCAGCATTTTCAGGCTGGGGGGAGGGGAATGTTAGATGTACTAGGAGATTTAGATACACTAAACAAACTGAAGCCAAACTTCAGCTATTATCTTATAAGCTGAACATTTTAAGCACCCGTCAGTGGTAAATGGTTTGTCTCAACCCTCTAACTGATACATTTGCATAACAGAACAGCTTGTTCTGTTGAAAAACAACGGACTTAGGCCCAGTTCACATTGATGCGACAAACGATTCAACTTTGGTCGTATCAGAAGTCGGACCCCATTCAGTGCAATGGAACCATTCTAATCAGTGCGACTTGAGTCGCTCCAACTTAGAAAAATGTTCCTGCACTATTGTTAAAGAAGTTGCATGTAAGTTATACCGAAGTTCTGCTGAGGTCTGACTTCAAAGTCGTATGGAAGTCATGGGCAGTGTGAACCCAGGCTTAATGTCTGGACAACCAGGTGAAAATAGAGAAAATAAAGCCTGAAAAAAAACTACTAATGCAGCTACCATATCTAAGAATTGGTAAATTGCAATATAATAAAAGTTTGCTTTTAGGTCAAATACTACTTTAAAATTTGTAATTTAAACATTTTTGGCGTATATGCCAAACGCAACCACCAATATAACTGAAGCATTCTTCTACTCCTGATCAGATTATACTCGTTCCCCTATCAGGATAGCAACGTCTTCAGTACTTTTCACTGATCTGGAACAAGAATATACATGGGCAGACCAGACTCTATATTATCGCAGCATAGATTCCCTTTGAAAAGCAGAATTGTTTATTGTTTTCTATCTGTTTAGCATAAATGCAAATTGTATTTAGCTTTATTTAATTCAGCTGTATATTCTGGAGCAGGATTTTTTTTTTTATTGTTAAGCCCTGTACACACGATCGGACTTTCTAACAACAAAACCATGGAATTTTGTTAGAAGGACGTTGGCTCCAACTTGTCTTGCATACACACGGTCACACAAATGTTGGCCAACCATTACGAACGTGGGAACGTGGTGATGTACAAGACGTACGTGATATCTCCATTACGAACGCTAGTTTTACAAGACCGAGCACTTCCGGCTCGTCCTTGATTCCGAGCATGAGTGTTTGTACTTTGGACTTTTGTCCGACGGACTTGTGTACACACGCTTGGAAAGTCCGACAACAGACATTTGTTGGCGGAAAATTTGAGAGCATGCTAGACAACAAATGTCCGATGGAGCATACAGTCGTACACACGGTCAGACTTACCACCAACAAGCTCACAGCCAACATTTCCCGTCGGAAAATTTGATCGTGTGAACGTGGCATAACTCCAGCCAAAAGTTTTTCAGTTTTTGGATAGAATGGGATAGAAACTGTTTTTTTTTACTGGTGTCTCCTGGGATGATTCCCCTTACCTCCCATCCTGGTGACCACTGTCACTACACTACCATTGCTCAGCACTTGTAGAACAGGAACTGTTGCCTGTGAGGTGAGATGATGACAGATATGATCAGGTGTACATTAACCCTTTCATGACTAAGCCTATTTTTGAAATTTGGTGTTTACAAGTTAAAATCCGTATTTTTTGCTAGAAAATTACTTAGAACCCCCAAACATTATATATATATTTTTTTTAGCAGAGAATCTAGAGAATAAAATGGAGATTGTTGCAAATATTTTATATCACATGGTATTTGTGCAGCGGTGTTTTAAACGCAGGTACTCTTTATGGAGGGATCTAAAAGACCCCCGATCCCGCCTTTGCACTTCAAAGTATTCAGATCGCTGAAAACGGCGATTCTGAATACTGTGTATTTTTTTAAAACCGGCGCCATTGGCAGCCGAGTAAACGGGAAGTGAAGTCATGACGTCGCTTCCGCTTTTACGATTAGGAGGCTGGAACGAAGCCACGCACGGCTTCGCTCCCCCAGCTGCCGGAGGCAGCCGATTGGTCACCGGGCCTCCCGATGGCACGGGAGGCCTGGTAAGAGCGGCGGGAGGCGGGGACGTCCCCTCCCGCTTCTCCGGTATAACAGCCGTGCGGCTTTTAGCCGCATCAGTTGTTATACTCGGGTAGCCGATCGCCCGCTGTAAAGAATGGTACCGGGATGATGCCTGCAGCTGCGGGCATCATCCCGGTATAACCCCGGAAAGCCGAGGCCGCACATCTGCGTATGCTCAGCGGGAAGGGGTTAAAACAACTGGACAGGGTTTTGTAACCTGTCTGATCATGATTTCCTCTATAGCTGGAAGGCAGCTACATATAAAAGGTATCCATAAACATCAGAGTGGCCGATTCAGAAGTTTGTCACCTCAGGTCTATAAGAGCGATTTAAATAGACTCTGTCACGGTGCCTGTAATCTCTTTAAAACCCACCTGAGTCACTTATACTAACCTTCCCTGGGCTCCTGTGCCACTTGTGCTATCAGAACCGTATGTGACCTCCAGTCACCAAAACCAAATATGGTTTTTTATGATGCATGGGTTGACATCATCAAGCCTGTGTAATCCCTAATGACATTCGGTACAAGACTTACACAAGGTTAGGACCGCGAAGGAATGGAGCGGCTGGGGAGTGTGGGGAAAATGAGTAAAAATGGGCAGAGGGGCTGGGTTTTAAAGAAACTGTAGGGTTGATTTACTAAAGGCAAATCCACTTTGCTCTCCAGTGCACTTGGAAGTGCAGTCACTGTAGATCGGAGGGGAAGCTCTGCTGATTGATTTAATCCAATCATGTGCAAGCAAAAATGCTGTTTTCATTTTCCTTGCATCTCCCCCTCAGATCTACAGTGACTGCACTTCCAAGTGCACTTGTAGTGCAAAGTGGATTTGCCTTTAGTAAATTAACCCCTCTGTCACTTTGCAAGACAAAATGACAACTTTCCATCTATAAAATCTTCTGCCCTTGTTGTTTTAACTTTGGATAGTAAAACATTTTATTTATGCCAGTAAATACCTTATATAGCCCACTTCCTGTTTCTTATCTGGTCATTAGCTTAGGCTTATGACATCATGCACAGCTCTCGCTCTCATCAGAGTTTGCCAGGAAGGGAGAGGGGATGAGTCATACGATGGCTAATGAGAGCTGCAGAGCTGGAGGTGTGCCTCTGTGTAAATCCAGGAAGTGAACAGGCAGCAGCTTCAGCTGCCCACAGTTAAAATGGTTGCAGCCGCCCCCCTCTGACCGATCTATTTTCTCTTGTACATCCCTCCCATGCCAATCAGCCGTTACCAAAAAAAGTACTACCTCACCTGCTAAATGCTGCAAAGCGGCTGCTTCCAATTTACTGGAAGAGGGCGCAGGTACCGAACAGAGGGGAGTGGATGCGCAAGGTAGACGAGATTAGAGAAGCAGAGGAGTGGATTACAACATGTAAAGGCAACAAGGATAAGCACAACGCCCCATGGTCACTATGGACAGATCATTTTTCTGACCATACACAGGTAACATCAAGCCCTAGACGTGTCACTACTAAAGCTAGTGGACTAAACTTTGGGTCACCGCATGAACCTCGCTGATAGCTAAACCTAACCCCCGCCTTTTATTTTTTATTACATCTCTTCATATCCCCCCTAACCACTTTCTGGGGTCACCTCTCCCATTGAACCCCCTCCCTCCCCCCTCACTCCCCACACCCACCCTCGCCCCCGCAGACTCTCATCTTCTCTACGAGTCCTTCATAATCTTACCTTACTTCCCTTGGGCTATCTTAACATTATTTCCGCAAATTTCTCTGTTTTTTTTGAAAGCCCTCCAAGGATTCCACTTCCCTTTTTTCTCTCTCTTGGCTCCCGTCTAAATGTTCCCTCCACTCAATATCCTCCAATCTATATATTTCGTCTACTTTTATAATCCAATCTTTAAACCTTGGGGGTTCTGTTTCTTGCCATCTCTTTGGAATAACATTTTTAGCTGCGTTAAGTAGTATTGGTGTCAAGGATGAATTGTACCCCTTCTTCCCTCCTTCCTGAACATGAAACAGGCAGGTCCAGGGGTCCAACCGCACATTCTTCCCTATTATCTCCTCTATCAACCCTGTCACTTCCTGCCAGTAAATTTTGATTATAGGGCAATCCCACCATATTTGCGCCATCGTACCTAGGCCTCCGCACTCTCTCCAACAATTGGGGGGTTTATCTGAAGAAAATTTACTCACTTTGGCCGGGGTCATATACCACCGGGCCATACACTTATAATTGCTTTCTCTTGTTTTCATATCCAGTGCTGTCGCATGCGTGGCCCCTAAGATGCGTTTTTCCATTTCCCCGTCACATTGAGATCCTAGATCCTTCTCCCAATTGACCGTGCCTCCACCCATTTATTAGTAGTGTCTCCCTTAATGTTTTTAATTCTTCCAGTGATTTTAGTTTCCCTCTACTTATTATATCCCTTATTTGTGTTCCCTTCTCAAGAATCCAATTACCTCCTATTGATCCCATTCCTGGGGGGAAAAACGGGTTATTTTTTAAATAAATTAACGGTGAGTTATAACCCCACTTATTTAATTGGTGAATCTGGTCCCAAACTTTAAGTGTATGGTGTGTAATATAATGTGTTTCTTTACCTAGGTTCCTATACTGTGGTGGGTTCCATACCATATGGTTCAAACGTACCTTACTTAACCCTATTTCTAAATTCACCCATCTTTTTTTATTGCTACTTTTACCCCACTCCAGTGCACGTGCTATTACAATTGCTCTATAATAATTTCTAAAATCAGGGAGAGCTAACCCCCCACATGTTTTCTCTCTGCATAACACCCCGTGCGCAATTCTCGGTTTCTTGTTACCCCATACGTACTTATTAATTATTTTTGACAGGACCCTAAAAAATTCTCGGGGAACTGGGATAGGAAGCATCTGCATTTTGTACAGCACTTTAGGTGCGAGCTCCATTTTTACAATGTTTATACGTCCCATCCAAGAGGCAGGGCCATAAGTTATTCTTTTTGTTTCAGTTCTTATTTCGTTTAGGAGAGGTATATAGTTTATCTTATACAGGTCACCCCTGGACCCCATCAGCCTCACTCCTAGATACTTGACATTCTCTTTCCATGGGAAGTGGAATACCTCGGCTAACCTATTGGCTTCCAGATTGTTTATATTTATCTTTAGAGCTTCCGATTTTTCTATATTAATTTTGAAGTTTGATAGTTCGCTATACTTCCTCATTGTAGCTAACATATTTGGGATTGATATTCTGGGTTTTGAAATATAAAAAAGAATATCGTCGGCAAATGCCGCCAATTTGTGTTCATCCTCCCCTACTTCACATCCACTAATGTCTGGGTGTCTTCTGATTACATTAAGGAGTGGTTCCAGGGCCAGGACAAAGAGGAGTGGGGACAACGGACAACCCTGTCTAGTGCCGTTCTGCATAATGAAGCTAGTAGAGGGCATGTTATTCACTCTTACAAAGGCCGCAGGGTGGTTATATAGGATTTTTATCCTTCTTAACATTGCTGGCCTGATTCCCATTTCCTCCAGCGTGCTAAACCTAAATCCCCAGTCTACCCTTTTCTGCATCGATCGACAGGAGTAGACCTGGGGACCTGCCTGCCTTAAGTGCCTCTAGTACAAGGAGAGACCGCACCCCATTATCTCTCCCCTCTCTACCAGGAACAAATCCCACCTGGTCCGGGTGGACCAGGCCGGGCATTTTCCCCCGCAATCGGAACGCCAATACTTTCGCGTATAATTTAGTGTCTTCATTTAGTAACGCGATCGGCCGATAACTCGAGCATAGGGTGCGGTCTCTCCCTTCCTTGGGAATCAGTGTCACCGCCGCCAGCAAGGCTTCCCCACACATTTCCTGGTCTCCGAGGCCGTTCCACATCTGGCATAGCCTTGGCACCAGGAGTTTCTTAAATTTTTTATAAAAGATTGTCGTGAAGCCGTCCGGCCCGGGGCTCTTGCCCCCTGGGGATTGCTTCAACGCTCTAAAGACCTCCTCTTCCGAGATTGGCCTTTCCAGCTCTAACAAATCTATGTGTGACAAGGTGGGGAGGGCTGCTTCTTTCAGGAATTCTCTTACTATTTGTTCCTTTTCCCCTCCCTGTTTCTCTCTTTGTTCCACTGCATAAAGGGAAGAAAAATAGTTTCGGAATTCCTCCGCTATTTCTCTTGTTGAATATCTCATTTCCAATTTTTTGCTCTTTACCCTCTCTATATAGTTCTCCACTCTTTTTTTCCTAATAGTTGCGGCTAGAGGTTCTATCAATCCCTCTTGCGGAGAGGGAGGGGTGTCTCAGGTCCTTCCTCCGTGTTTATGGGGGGGGGGGCAGGGGAGCGAACGGGGATGCTTCAGAAGGCGTCCAGGGGGACACCGGATCCGGACCGGCTTCCGTACTGTATGAGCGTGGAACTTCCGAGGATCGCCTTCCCCGTACTGCGCTTGCTTTTGCCAGTCCCTTCACTGACTCCAGGCTCTGGCTCCGGTTCCGTTCCCCTCCTCGCCGCCCACCGACTAGCAGCTGCCAGCCGCTTCCATGCTGATGGGGTGGCAATCCTGCAGGCTCAGCGTGGCTCTCACCTCACGTAGTCTCACCATTCTCCTCACCACCTCTGTCCTCCACTTCCCCACCGCAAGGCTCCTCCCCTACCCCTCGCACGTCATCTCCCAACCCCCCCTTTTAAACCGGAGCATAGACCGCGAGCATTACATGTTCACGTCTTGCAGAATGAGGCATCTAACTGGCAGTCGACAGTCTGGTGCAGGCCACGTGAGACCTCTACAAGCTCAAGGAACGATCCTGTCCCCCCCCCCCACCCACTTTCCCTACCCCTCCCCTCTTTCCTTTTTTTTTCGTTCTCTTCTCCTCTATTTTTGCCATAATTGTGCAATGTTAAAAGGGTTACCCAGTTAAAAGACCTGATAATAGGCGCCCTAACCATATTGAGAGAGTTTGGCTTGGCAAAAGGATTGCGGCTGGTATAAGTCACTATAAGCTGTGAACGTGACAATGCTGGGCATCCCAGCTGGGGGCCTGGATGTGGCCGGGGCTCAGGCGAAACACCAGAAGGGGTTAGTAGGAGGCCTTAGTTGCCCCCCTCTTTTGGTGTGGAGCTTGGGCTGTGACACACCGGGTCGGACCAAGGGCTGTATACCCCCCCCAATGACCCGAGACATCGTAAAGCAGGTAGCCGACTGGAGAGGGGGTTGCATGTCTGGACAGCCGCTGATTGGCTAACAGCCGAAATCCTGCACCTGCCACAGTTGGAAGATAGGAGCAATAAGTGCCATACACCCTGTACAAAAGACGGACCCTCCTAATGTCGTAAATGCCTTTATTTCCACATGCTCCCTTCCATATTGTTCCTAAAGAAACGATAAAATGTTGGTCACTGTTGAACATGTATTATACCTGACTGTAAAGCTATGACTAAACTTAATAAACAAAGTTTACAAAAAAAAATGGTTGCAGCCAGACTCAGTGGAGGGAGATACAGTTCTTAATTTGTATCCTTTTTTTATAGTCATCTAATTAGCGTTAAAGCAGAATTGCATCAGCATGGAGTATTCAGAGCCCATGCCATAATGTGCATGTTTGCACTGTTCTGCTACTGTGCCTTCCTCCAGTGATGCAAGGTCTATGCTCTCCCTTGTCATAGCATTGCCGCTATTTGCTGGTAATTTTCCAGATCAAGAGTTATCCATCTTCAGCCGTTGGTCAATCAATGATGATGCAAGTCCAGAGCATGCCCACAAGAGTTAGGCCCGGTTCACACCTAAATCGCACAGGAACGCAGTCAGCATTCTTCAGAGCAGTGCGATTTTCAGCCCATTCAAATAAATGGGCTGAAATTACACTGGATTGCACCAAAAGTAGCGCATGCACTTTTCAAAATCGCACTGCACTAAATTACATGGTACTGCAGTACCATTCGATCCAGCGCAGGCAAACACACTGCATTTGCAATCTGCATTTAGGGAGTTATTAGGATTACAGCAGCAGATTGCACACCCAGTGTGTTTTGAAAGTGATGCTAGAAACACACACACACCATGAGTTTCCTGCATCATGCTCTGGTGTGAACAAGCCCTTCCAGCGCTTGCTCTTAACCTCCCTGGCGGTATGATTATGTCAGATTTTTGCGTCTCAAAGCGGTACAATTATTTTGCATAGAAATTTGGCGTTTTATATTGTAGGCCTGTAATTCTTAGCAATAATACACTTAAATCTGTCCACCAAGAGTCTAGTAGACATCCCGGGTATGATGAAGTTTGAAACACAAAATCATAAATTATAATATAATAAATAAATATAAATAATTATAAAAAATAATAATATAATAAAAATAAAATTAATTTCCCCACGATTCACTATCACTCAATTCTGCAAGTGTTCTAATTTACTATCGCTGTTTTCTAGCTGGTCTAAAACCACTCTTGACGTAAAGGGACACTTTTTGGTTGCTATGGACAATCTCCAGTTTCCAGGCAGAAAGAACAGTGTATATAATATAAAACTGCATGCAGGGCATTGGACAAAGCACTGTGGATAAAAGGGATGTGAAAAAATTTCTTACAGTAATGTAATCTGTAATATTACAGTGTACTGTATTTATTATGATCTTTTACTTTTTTGAATTTGCTGCCAGGCTCTGCTCCCGTGCGTCGGAACGCTCGCAGGGAACAGAGCCCGGTACAGAGAGGCTTCGGGTGGAGGACAGAACCCGCAGACACAGCGGGGGAATATCGCAGGATCCTGGGGACAAGCTAAGTATACCGCACCAAGATTCTGCAATGCAATCCTGAGTGTGGCTCGGGGTTACCGCTAATGGTGCTGAACTTTAACCCCGAACCACACTCGGGAAAACCGCCAGGGAGGTTAAGATACTAAGATTGTACACTCCACTGCACATGCATGGCAGTCAAAATGAATGGTAGCAGGGAGATTTACTATAACTGGTGCACACAGAAACTGGTACAGCTGTGCATAGTTACCAGTTTCTAACTTTACCTTGTTCAATTAAAATAATACTAAAGGCTCGTGTTTTTTTTTTTTTTTTTTTTTAAATACCCAACATCTTCGAGCAGTGATTTTGCACAGAGCAGCCTCGATCCTCCTCTTCTCAGGTCCCCCGCTGGCGATCTGGGCCCCACCCTCCTGCCAATTGCCTACAGCAAGCCACTATGTGTCTCCATAAGACACACAAAGCTGGACTCGGCCCCACAACCACTTCCTCCTCACTGGCACTGACTGACAGCAGCAGGAGCCAATTGCTCCTGCTGCTGTATCTGAGCCAATAAGGAGCGAGAGACCTGAGAAAGCCTCAGCCCTTGTGCACATTACTGGATCGAGATTAGGTATGTATATATTGGGACTGCACACAGAAGGTTTTTTTACCATAAGGCATAGAATGCAGTGAGGTAAAAAACCTTTTGTCTTCAGAACCACTTTAAGCTTTGACAATAAAACCTAGAAGCTGATTGGTAACCACTGACAGCTGCACCAGTTTTAGTAAATCTCCCTCAAAGAGTCTCTTCTAGCCTAAAACACTACTGGCTAATCTCTTTTTCTACTTTAAGTCTAGTTCTGCTTTAACAGTTAACACTTAATATGTTCCAAACAAGGTATTTTACTACATTTAAAGAGCAGAACACAGGAAATTAGGTCACCTCGTGTTTATTTCGCAACAAATATAACATTGCAGAAGATCGTGTAGTATTTTCAGCTGTTCAGCAACACTCCTACTGCTGAGAAAAGAATTTGGTGGCACTGTGCAGAACTTGGATTACATATGGTTTTAGAATGCTTTAAGGCTTTTTAAAAGTTATTTAGAAGCATGAATTCCTTGTACAAATGAGGAAAAACAAAGTCTAGTTTCTGTTTATTGGCATATATTGTAAAGGCACAGGTGGCATATGGTTATCATAACATAAAAGTGCCCATTGCAAAATATGGGCAGTTTTACAAGCTCTGTTGCAAGCGTGGGACACAAAAAAGGCAGTATTATAAGAGCTGTAAATTAAAGAAAATACACATATCTATATTTGCATATAACAGACTCTGTTGCAGGTAAAAAGGCTTACATGACCTGCTCGTCATAAAAATAATATTGGAAATAAAAAGGCAGCACCATACAGTTGGTCAAATAATACAAGATATACACATCTTAAACAGAAGTCAATAGCCTTCTTATATAAAAGGTATAGATATATATTGCATGGTCATAACATTGGGTTCAAGTACTCTAACCTACAGACACCATATTTATTGGCCTCCCAGCAGAGAAAATGAGACTTCACTTTTGGAGGACACTATATTTTCTGTACTGTGATTCAAGATAGAAAGGGTAATCTACAAAAGCAATAAAATATCATATGGCAAGTTCATAGATTTTTCTAAGGTACTGATTGAATATTTCAATGTGTGCAATATGTAACAGATACAGTCATGAAAGAAACTGGCAGATGATGAACAAGTACCAAACAGTTATCTGAACATACAAGTGATTAGTGATTTAAAGTAGACAAAACCATTACTTCATATAGCCCACATTTAGGTGCACAGTGAACACTTGTCCACACATGTGAGTTTTCAGAATTGGGCCTTACAGAAATGTCTGCTTGGCAAAAGTAAGAATCATCGTTCCAAAAGACTGCCTGCAATCATTTGAATCTCCCAGTCTCTATTAGTAAGCGTTCCTATGTAAAAGACTCCAAATGTTTAGCACCATAGCTGCTAGCTTGATCATGATCTCCACTTGTTTAGGATGTGCCCTAATCAGCAAAGAAAAATGAAGTGGCCACTTGCTGAATTAAAACCAAATTCTCACTATAGCATATGGTGCAAAATCTGGCACACCGATAGCCTTGTTGGACTGCATCACAAAATCTTATTGCTCATATAATGCTAAAACTTCAAATCCTGCAGTTGCTGTGATCTTTACATATTACTTTAGGTGATTATCCATTAAAAAAACAAAAACAGCAATGTGCAAAACTGGCATTCTAGCAAAATAATAGACCATAACTGCATTTATTTTGCAATTCAGTATTTTGCTATTTAAGAACTTGTCTAGAACTCACACACCCAAGCTTTTTTCATTGTCTGCGTAATGTCCTTTCTGAGTAATATCAACCACTCCGCCAAACTTAATACAAGATGAATGTGTTAATTTGAACTGATCCACTTAAGAAAATATAGCAAAGGCCTTTTAAACCCTGGAACCTGATGTGGACTCAAAGCTCCTTTGTGGTTAATAGTACTCAACAACGCCACGAAGACAATAAAAACCGGGTATCCAGACCTTTTAAAAGCACTGTATACTTTACACAATTAATTATCTTTCTAGTTTCTTGTACGATACAATGTGGTAGCCAGTGATAACAAGCTGTCTATAATTTGCTAGTGATACATCAGCACAGTGATACATGTTGACAAAATGTCAAAGAATGAAAACGTATGTAGACAGCAGCTTCATTAAATAGAGAATTTAAAATACAAACAATAAAAGCAAAAAAAAAGACATGTACCTTTTTATCCATACCATATAAACCGCTAGAACCTACTTAGAAGATATGTATTAAATATAAATTACACACAATTTTCATTTAATATTAACAGTGGAAAATATGCAGTTCTCATTTTTTCTGGGTCCTGAGGAGAATGATGGAGTGGTGAAAGCTGGAATTGTCGCCTGCATTAGTTCATAAACTGAGTGTACCCTTCGGCCCCTGTTACAATTACATCCATCCAGATTCTCATGGCTTCTGCAGAAGGAGCCACCATATAATACAGCCGGTCATGGGTCTTGACACAAAATGTCAGTGCAGGGTTGGGGCTCTGTAAGAAAAATATACGGTAATATCAATTATAAAATGTGGTTTATAAGTTGGCTTCAAGTTTCTTGGTTACACAGTTAAAATACTTTTTAATACACATACTGATTATATAGAAAAATGGAAGCGACAAACTAAAAACCAAACATCCTATTTTATGCATAATACAGAGTAAAAAGATGGACTAAGAAGTATCAGAAGTGTTGCTAAGCCTAACTGTCATTCAGCAGTCAAATTCTACAGCCTCAATGGCCAGAAGAGGTTCCAGTAATTGACAGATAAAATGCAGGGTAAAGCTTAGCATGGGATAGGGGCACTTCTGCAGACTTGCTAGGAGTCAAGGCTTTGCTTACAAGCTGGGGTCTAGATCCAGGGGCTTTACAGGGACATAAGAATTGATATAAAGACTGAAAATTGCAGCCACCATTTTAATAGTATTGTTATCTTAAAGTGTAATTACACTTTTAATTTTTAAATGAACCTCTACCAGGCAGGGTTTAAATGCGTCTTCCTGCCTGTCAGCAGTAAATGCACACTGAACCACACATGCAGAGCCAGGCCATTCAAGTGATTGAACAGAGTAAACCTGATAGGAAGACTGGGAGAAAATGGAAGCTCCTAGGACCAAATGAAGCACTGACCATGCATTGCTGGAGGGCTTCGTTTGACAATTAAAGTGGTAGCAAAGTGTCACAAAAAAAAAAAAGAAAAAAATTTCCCCTGCAAGTTAATGGCATAATGTCTTAGTATGTATCGCTAGCACATTATGAGATACTTGCCTTAAAACAAAACCCTCCAGCGGGAGCGGTGCGCTGTCACCGACGACAGGGCTCCCTTCTTCCCCCGCTCTTCCTCTCGGGTGTTGTACGGGAGCCATGGCACAGCGCTCTGAATGGACGGAATGCTGTCCCCTCAGAACACAGTGCGCATGTGCAGGTGACTTCACTGGCTGCAGAAGTTGTGGATATCTCCTAAATGGTGCAGTTTTAGGAGATATTCCCTGTACCTACAGATAAGCTTCAGTATAAGCTTACCTGTAGGTACAAGTGAGCAGTGTTTACTACCACTTTAAGTCTGCTATAATGTGCTAATATGCTATGCATACTGGCACATCATAGCACAAACCTCTTGGGGGCGCATAAAAAAAAAAAAAAACAAACAAAAACCAGACAGTTTTATTTGTGCAACTCCAACAGGCACACAGGAGTTAAATTATCAATAGCTGAAGATGGAGGACAATGAACCAGGAATGAGCTGCAAGGAATAGCACTGAACTGTATGCTGCCTTAGTATGCTGTAAATACTTTCATATTTCAGAAGGTGTTTTTTTCTGTTTTAAAAGACTTTATAAGCAATGAAAGGTGCATTTTGATTAACATGGGACAAAAGAAACTCAACAACTAATCACACTCACTATTTTAATTCTCCAGCTATCATTTCCAGCACAGGTTTGTTTGGCTGATTCAGACAGGTTTCCAGTAAAGATATTTATTTCACATATTATAATCGTAGCTAGCAAGTCATACAATTTTAACATAAAAAAAATATTCTGAAATGAGGCAATAACCAATTGGAAAGCAAACCAATACACATTCTCACCCACCTCCTTCCACAGGGGTAAAGAGAGAAAGTCAGAAATCTGCTATGAAGGACAAGAGAGGAATTCAGTGGAAAATTATATAAAAACTGGTATAAACCAGGTGCACAGATCCATACATGCAGTAACAGACTTAACATGCATAAACCTGTAAATCAAGTATACTGAAATATTCAGTTTTGACACCAGTATGTTAATATAGTGAATATACCTCCAGTGCTCTTAGTGTTTCTCAATTCATCATTGGGTATCACAAACAGGTCATGTTTTCTGCCTTTTGCAAAGTGACAACAGTTGCAGTAATTAATGAGTAACGCACATCTGTGTACAGTTAACGCAATCCTGAAAACATGACCTGTTAGAGGTGCTTGTTTTACACAGATAAGATGAATGTTCTGCTTGTCTACCTGCCATGACTTACAACTAGGCTACATTTTGAGGGAAGTTTCGGGTATAAAGCTGGACTACTATTTTTACACCTAAAACAGGACTGGATAGCAATACAATGGCTGGAGAGAGTAAAAAATAAAATGATATATTCAACAGATCCTGGAGAAGAGACCTTTAAAAAGGTGAGTGCATCTCAAATACATATCAACATACCAGATTTCACCAAATACTGAATTTCCAGTTTTGCGTAAAATTTGCAATTAAACATGCAGGGGATTAGATGAAACTTTTACACGTGCTGAATCAATAAACACACACTGACACAGAGAGGGGCACTTAACATTGGTATATTGTAGTCCATATTATCAGCAAGCCATTTTTTGGCGGTCAAACATTTATAATAGTGATTAGTTATGGCTGCCCTCTCTGCTTTATACTTTCTATCATTGTTAAAACCTGTGACCTGCATTTTGCAGCTCATTCATAAAATGCAGGCTAAGGCAGGTATTGGAATTCTCTCTGCTTAACACAGCGGAGAGAACTTGATTGCTGGACAGCCAGTCATGTGACTGACAGGTCGTGCGATCAGGCTCACCTCCAGTCTTTTTTTGCTTGCACTCATATTGAACTAAGCTGGATTTGGGCCCCTGAACCAAAGAAGAGCAATGCAGTTTTTTTTTAAGCACATGACTGCTCTTTATTAATGTTCATTTTTTTCCTTCAAAGCAGTGGTATAACTCCAGTATGGCCATACTGCTAGTTTTTTAAATGGACCCCTTAGTCTCAGTCGAAGCACGTGCCATATCAAATAAATTAGGCACGCCAAAAAATAAATAGGGAATGTTACCTGGGGTCCTGTCGTACAGGTTTTTTATCTCTGGCACTAAATAAAAACAAAATGAAAGTACACCAGAGCAACCTACTTGTGAGTAAACTAGCCCATCACCATACAATGCTTAATCGCTGTTTTTATAATTTATCAATCGTATTCCAAGTCTTGTTTTAAATGACGCTGAAAATACATTTGTTGGTTCCAGTGTCATTCTAGGAGGGTCCATGCAATATGCTGCTGGGTTTTCTGGTGGGTGTTATTGCTGAAGTAGTCATCAGTAGCAATCTTACTACAGAGCATTCAATAAGAGCACAATGTAGTACAATGCTCCAGCATTGGGGATTAATAAAAAAATAACATACCAAAAACAAAAATAACTCTTCTGTCCATTAATCCTCAGGTCCAAACAAATATGTTGGATGTTCTAGGAGGTAATGTGCCTATATTAAGCAATGTAATTGGTTTAATCACAAAATGGGTAAAATGGCACTATTGTGTTAATAACTTGTATGCACTAACCAAACTCGAGATTATCTTAACCACTTGACCACTGGGCACTTAAACCCCCTTAATAACCAGACCAATTTTCAGCTTTTGGTGCTCTCACATTTTGAATGACAATTACTCAGTCATGCAACACTGTATCTATATGAATTTTTTGTCCTTTTTTTCACACAAATAGAGCTTTCTTTTGGTGGTATTAAATCACCGGTGGGTTCTTTATTTTTTGCTCTATAAAAGAAAAAAGACCAAAAAATCTGTAAAAAAATACATTTTTCTTTGTTTCTGTTATAAAATTTTGAAAATTAGTAATTTTTCTTCATATATTTTGGCCAAAATTTATACCGCTACATATCTTTGGTAAAAATAACCCAAATTAGTGTATATTATTTGGTCTTTGTGAAAGTTATAGCGTCCACAAGCTATGGTACCAATATCTGAAAATTGATCACACCGGAAGTACTGACGGCCTATCTATATTCTTGAGACCCTAACATGCCAGAAAAGTACAAATACCCCCCAAATGACCCCTTTTGGGAAAGAAGACATTCCAAGGTATTTAGAAAGATGCATGATGAGCTTTTTGAAGTTGTCATTTTTTCCCACAATTCTTTGCAAAATCAAGTTTTTTTTTTCTTTTTTTTTTTTTCACAAAATTGTCATATTAGCAGGTTATTTCTCACACACAGCATATGCATACCACAAATTACACCCCAAAACACATTCTGCTATTAGTCCCGAGTATGGCGATACCACATGTGTGAGACTTTTACACAGCGTGGCCACATACAGAGGCCCAACATGCAGGGGAGCACCTTCAGGCGTTCTGGAGTGCCAAGGCCAATTCTGACATTTCTCTCCTACATGTAAAAATCATCATTTATTTGCTAGAAAATTACATAGAATCCCAAAACATTATATATGTTTTTTTAGCAAAGACCCTAGAGAATACAATAGCGGTCATTGCAGCTTTTTATCTCGCACGATATTTGCGCAGCAATTTTTCGAACGCGTTTTTTTGGAAAAAAAACAGTTTTTTGCTTTAAAAAAAAAACAAAACAGTAAGGTTAGCCCAATGTTTTTGCATAATATGAAAGATGAAGTTACGCCGAGTTAATAGATACCTAACATGTCACCTTTCGAAATTGCACACGCTTGTGGAATGGCGCCAAACTTCGCCACTTAAAAATCCCCATAGGTGACGCTTTAAAATTTTTTACTGGTTACAAATTTTGAGTTACAGAGGAGGTCTAGGGCCAAAATTATTGCTCTCGCTCTACCGATCGCAGCGATACCTTACATGTGTGGTTTGAACACCGTTTTCATATGTGGGCGGGACTTACGTATGCGTTCGCTTCTGCATGCGAGCACACGGACAGGGGCGCTTTAAAAAAATTTTATTTTTTTTTATTGTTCATTTTACTTTATTTATTTTAGTTTAACACTTTTTTCCAAAAAAAAAATAATTTTTGATCACTTTTATTCCTATTACAAGGAATGTAAACATCCCTTGTAATAGGAATATGGCATGACAGGTCCTCTTTACAGTGAGATATGGGGTCAATAAGACCCCACATCTCACCTCTAGGCTGTTCCTGAAAAAAAAAAAAAAAAAGATCCTGGCTTCGATCGTAGCGGTGAGTCGGTAGAAGCACCGGAGGGCGGCGGAAGGGGGGGGGGCGTCCCCTCTCGCCTCCCGTAAGAACGATCAAGCAGTGTAACAGCCGCTATGATCATTCTTATGGTGTAGGGAATCGCCGGCTGAAAAAGATGATATCTGAATGATGCCTGTAGCTGTACCCATCATTCAGATATCCCCACACAAAGTCAAGGACGTTGTATGACGGAAGGCGGGAAGTGGTTAAAATGCTTTTTTTTTTTAACACAAAGTTGTCCATTTATACAATATTTCTACCACATAACATGTACATACCAAAAATGACACCCCAAAATAGATTCTCCTACTCCTCCTGAGTACGGGGATACCACATGTGTGAGACTTCCACAGCCTGGCCACATACAGAGACTGGGTATGGCTGAGCATGGCTGGGTATGGCTGAGCATGGCTGGGTATTGCAGAGTATCGCCGAGTATGACTGGGTATGGCAGAGTATGGCTGGGTATCACCAAGTATTGCAGAGTATCGCCGAGTATGGCTGGGTATGGCAGAGTATGGCTGGGTATGGCAGAGTATGGCAGAGTATGGCAGAGTGAGGCTGGGTATCACCGAGTATTGCAGAGTATGGCTGGGTATCACTGAGTATTGCAGAGTATGGCTGGGTATCACCGAGTATTGCAGAGTATGGCTGGGTATCACTGAGTATTGCAGAGTATGGCTGGGTATTGCGGGGTATTGCAGAGTATGGCTGGGTATGGCAGAGTATTGCGGGTTATGGCACAGTATTGCAGATTTTTGCGGGGTATTGCAGAGCATGGCTGGGTATGGCAGAGTATGGCTGGGTATCACTGAGTATTGCAGAGTATGGCTGGGTATTGCGGGATATTTCAGGGTATTTCAGGGTATTCCAGGGTATGGCAGAGTATTTCGGGGTATTTCAGGGTATGGCAGAGTATTGCGGGGTATACCAGGGTATGGCAGAGTATTGCGGGGTATTGCAGGGTATAACAGAGTATTGCGGGGTATTGCAGGGTATGGCAGAGTATTGCGGGGTATTGCAGGGTATGGCAGAGTATTGCGAGGTATGGCAAAGTATTGCGGGGTATGGCAGAGTATTGCGGGGTATTTCAGGGTATTGCAGGGTATGGCAGAGTATTGCGGGGTATTTTGGGGTATGGCAGAGTATTGCGGGGTATTTTGGGGTATGGCAGAGTATTGCGGGGTATTTTGGGGTATGGCAGAGTATTGCGGGGTATTTTGGGGTATGGCAGAGTATTGCGGGGTATTGCAGGGTATGGCAGAGTATTGCGGGGTATTGCAGGGTATGGCAGAGTATTGCGGGGTATTTTGGGGTATGGCAGAGTATTGTGGGGTATTCCAGGGTATTGCGGGGTATTCCAGGGTATGGCAGAGTATTGTGGGGTATTCCAGGGTATGGCAGAGTATTGCGGGGTATTCCAGGTTATGGCAGAGTATTGCGGGGTATTGCAGGGTATGGCAGAGTATTGCGGGGTATTGCAGGGTATGGCAGAGTATTGCAGGGGTATTGCAGAGTATTGTGGGGTATTCCAGGGTATGACAGAGTATTGCAGGGGTATTGCAGAGTATTGTGGGGCATTGCAGAGGGAATTGCAGAGCATTGCACAGCATTGCAGGGCATGCAGAGCAGTGAGGGATGGCTGAGCATGGATGGATGGATGGCTGGATGTCTCTGTGCAGCGCTGTGGGCACTACAGATGCAGCCCACAACGCTGCAGCCATCCATCCATCCGCCTCTCCGGTCACAGTGTACCGATCGGTACACAGGAGGGGAGGAGAGGGGGAGGAGAGGAACCGGCGTCATCAGATGACGCCGGTTTGTTTACATGTGATCGCTCCGTCATTTGACGGAGCGATCACATGGTAAACGGCCGCGATCAGCGGCCATTTACCGGGATCTGTGATGCGCCGGGTCCTCTGGACCCGGCGGTCACGGATGCTCTCGAGTGCGCGCCCTAGGGGGCGCGCGAGAGCAGAATTCTGGGAGGACGTCCCTGGACGCCCTCCCAGAGTTAAACAACCGCCCTGTAGCCGTCATTTGGCTATGGGCCGGTTGTTAAGTGGTTAATAGTATAACAACAAGTTACACATTATAAATATATTTTTCCTGAGGTCATCACAATGTAACACTGAAAGGGTAAAAAAAAAAAATCTTCTAAATTATAAATAATGTGGAATAACTACAAAAGGACAGAAGGTATAGACTGAATTGGGTAAAGTTGGTATATGCTTTGAACCCATATTGGCTGCTCAGGGACTAAGCCCTCACTGGAAGATAGGTTTGCCTCTGACACTCATAGTGCATTTTCCCAATTTAATACATTTTCAAGGGGCGTTTCATAGAAAGTTCTATAGTTGTACAGAAAAAAAAAAAAAAAAAAAAAAAAAAAAAAAAAAAAACTTGAGTGACTTGATGGTACAGACAACATTAAATAGATCAAAATATATTTTATTCTAGAGAGAGATTAGAGAGAAAGAGCAACCAAATATGCATATGGGTAATTCCTAGATAGAGAATAAGTACACTTCAAAACAAAGTTCAGTTATCCCTTGGATGCCTTGTCCTGGACAGGAAGTTGACTAACTTCGTGTTGAATCTGAACGCTAGAAGATCCACGTCCGGAGTCCCCCATCTTTGGCAAACAGCCCGAAAAATGTCAGGGTGAAGAGACCATTCCCCCGGGAATAACTGCTGGTGACTTAAATAGTCCGTCTGCCAATTCTCTACTCCCAGAATGAAGACTGCCGATAGGCACGGAACATTCCTTTTTGCCCAAGTTAGAAAATGGTTCACCTCTCTCTGTGCTGAGAGACTCTTGGTGCCCCCTTGGTGATTGATATAGGCCACAGCCCTGGCATTGTCGGATTGGATCCTGACAGGACAATCCCTTAACCTGGAAGTCCAGGCTTTCAGAGCCAGACGCACTGCCGAATCTCTAGGATGTTGATGGGCAAGGCTCGTCTCCTCTAATACTGCTCCCCAGCCTGAAAGGCTGGCATCTGTCGGTACTACTTTCCAGATAATTGGTCTGAAGGATTTTCTTTCAGCAGATTCTGGGTTAGTAACCACCAACTGAGGCTTTGCGGCACCCTTGGGGACAGCCGCATTGGCAAGTCCAAAGCTTGGATCGTTTTGTTCCAAGCAGACAGGATACTGTTTTGCAAAAGTCTCGAATGGAACTGGGCATAGGGGACTGCCTCGAATGAAGCCACTATCTTGCCTAACAACCTCATGCAAAGGCGAATTGAGGGATTTCCTTTTGACCTGACCATCCGGACCAGCTCTCGTATGGAGTTGATTTTTGCTGGAGGCAAGAACACCTTTTTCTGGGCTGTGTCTATGATCATGCCCAAATACTCCAGCTTTCTTAGCGGTTTTAAGGAAGACTTCTCTAGGTTGAAAATCCGAACCCAGACTTTTCAGGTAACTGGTTGTAATGCATACACTTTGCTCCAAGCGAGCTACTGACTGATCTATTAGCAGTAGTTCGTCTAGGTACGCCAAGACTGTTATGCCCTGTGCCCTTAACCTGGCTAGAGGCGGGGCCAGTACTTTTGTGAACACCCAGGGGTGCTGTAGATAGCGCGAAGGGCAAGGCTACAAACTGAAAGTGCTGCTGCTCTACTTCGAATTGCAGAAACCTTTGGTGAGCGGGAAATATAGGGGCATGCAGATATGCATCTCTGATGTCGATGGATGCCAGAAGTTCTCTTCCTTGTAGGATGGAAACTACTGACCTGATCAACTCCATGCGAAAGGAGCGGATCTTCAGGAACTGGATTTAGATTCCTTAGATCTAGAATGGGTCCGACATCTCCATTTGGCTTCGGTACCGTAAAAAGGTTTGAATAAAACCCCAAACCTTGCTCTTCTGTGGGGATCTGTATGATCACCCCCTGAGCCAGTAATCGGTCTAATGCTTGAAACAGAGATTGCTTTTTCCCTGGATCTTTGGGAATGTTTGATCTCAGGAACGAGATGTTGGAAACTCCCAAAATTCTAGTTTGTATCCTAGAGACACCGTGGAGATGACCCATCTGTCCTGAATCTCCTTTTGCCAGACTTCTGAGAGTTGCAGAAGTCTTCCCCCCACTCTGGCAAGGGGGGGCGCCTCTTCATGATGAGATTTTTGGCCCTAGGTCTTCTTTTGAGCCTGGGCCTGACCATGAGGTTTTCCTCTAGAGTCTGGCGGCAGAGGCCGTCGCCACTGCCTAGAGCCGGATGCCCCTGGCGCAGGAGAAAAAGTCAGTTTAAATGAAGGACGTTTATACTTTTTGACCGGCAAAAGGGTACTCTTCCCACTAGAAATCGTTTGGATGTATTTATCCAAATCATCGCCAAATAGTCGCTTCCCATGAAAAGGGAAACTAGTCAGAAGCTTTTTGCAAGGTGCTTCGGCTGACCAATTTTTTAACCAAAGGGTCCTACGCATGTGTACTAGCACAAACGCAAGGCGGGATGCCTGGTGATTAGAATCTTTCATAGTGTCTATAGCAAAATATTATGTCTTTGGTAGTTCGGCCAACTCACGGGCCTGATGTGCAGGGACCTCTTTAAGAGCCTCTGTGAACTGGTCCTTTAGGGACTGGCAGATGCCTATTGCAGCGACTGCAGGCTGAGTAACGGCCCCTGCCAAGGAAGAAGAGGACTTCAACAGGAATTCCAACTTTTCATCCGTTGGATCTGTAAGCATTTGTGCATTGTCTACTGGACAAGTTAAACTTTTATTCACACTGGAAGTCACAGCGTCAACTGCTGGTACCTTCCATTTTTTGGTGAATTTCTCCTCCATGGGATAGAAAACTGAGAATCTCTTTGGAGGGAGAAAATGCTTATCCGGATGATCCCATTCAGCATAAATAAGCTTTTCTAGTAATGCATGGACCGGAAACGCATGAAAAGGCTGTAAAGGTTTTAAAGAACCCAAGGAAGAAACTGGACTTTCAGCTGACTCTGTTAGGGGTAGCATGAAAGTGGAACGTACCATCTCCATAAGAGTTTGTACCTCAGATTGCGAAGTTGAATCATCAACTGTTGTTTCCTCCACAGAGGAATAATTGGCTTGTTTTTCTTCTCGATCGCCTGAGTGCAATACCTCATCCTGTCCTTATTGTTCCCTTGGTAAAGGGTTTGAGGTGGGGAGGTGGATCTAGCATGCTTCCTATCCACTTGGATGGAGGAGGCGATTAAAGCCGCTAATCTTCCTTCTAGGCCCTGCAGGGCAGAGGAAAATGCATCTTCAGTCACGTATACAGGGGCTGAAGTGTGAGAAGCAGTTGCACCACCAGTTGGTTCCAATGACTCACCCTGGCTTGCCATGTCTGGTATCTCCAGAGAAGATGATAGTGTGGAGGCATGACTGGGGGTGGAATTTTAGGTACCTTAGTGGTAGCTCTGGAAGTCATAGTGCTAAGCACAAAAGAAGAGGCACTTAAGAAAAAATATACTACTTGCTGAGCAATAGTTTAGCAAAACAATGCCACCATAAAGATCAGCTTTTGGTGCTGAATAACAATTGTATTTCCTGTACTGAAAATGCCTGTATACATCCCTTATGTGACAAAGCGCTCCTGTGTCCTCTAGTGTGTCAGACTTCCTCTCCTCAGTTGCTCTAATGCCGCGTACACACGGTCGGACTTTTCGTCTACAAAAGTCCGACAGCCTGTCCGACAGACTTCCGGCGGACTTTCGGCAGACTTGCGGCGGACTTGCGGCGGACTTTCTAACGAACGGACTTGCCTACACACGACCACACAAAAGTCCGATGGATTCGTACGTGATGACGTACACCAGACTAAAATAAGGAAGTTCATAGCCAGTAGCCAATAGCTGCCCTAGCATGGGTTTTTGTCCGTCGGACTAGCACACAGACGAGCGGATTTCGGGGTCCGTCGTATTTACGACGTAAAGATTTGAAGCATGTTTCAAATCTAAAGTCCGTCGGATTTGAGGCTGAAAGAGTCAGCTGAAAGTCCGGGGAAGCTCACACACGATCGGATTACCAGCCAGCTTTAGTCCGTCGGCGTCCGTTGGACTTTTGTAGATGAAAAGTCTGACCGTGTGTATGCCCCATTAGACATTTCTGATAATGAGAGCGTCTGTCTTTTAAAGCCTCAGGTGTGAGCCTGACCTGGCATCCTCAGCGCCTTCTGCTCCTCAGCGTGTACGCTGTGTCCCGCACACGGCGCTGCCTGTTTCTTAGACCACACCCCTCTCCTTTCAAAAAAGTTCTAGTCCGCGCGTGCGAACGGCATTCGGGTCTGCAAATGCAAACCTGATGAGGAGGCTGCGAATGCCGTCTGGCTCCTTGCCAGAGCGGCGAACGCACTGCCTAAGTACAAGGACTGGGGCGCACCAATCCCCTTGCTGGACAGTGTTTATAACAAAAGGCAAGTTTGAAATATAAAAGTAATATATGTGAAGCTGCTACCGCACCTCTTCGGGAGCGGGGGGGAGGGGAGAGGGGGAGTTTTATCAGCAGAGTGTTTGGCTCCTTAATCTGCAAGATATGTACCAACTTGTCTTAGTAGGAGCCGTTTATACATAAAAAATGTCATTATAAACTGCTGCTGTACCCCCACTTAGTTCCCTCAGAAGAGGAAACGCCATCTGTTCAAATAAGAACCCCCATTGACTGCTGGAACCACACACGCTGTTATAGCCAGGACACAGAGCAGCTGAGTAACATACCAAGGTATGTGTCATTTACTCCCTCTTGTGGAGATTTTAAGGCATACAATGTTTATTATATGGAAGAAAAGGCAAAGGTGGACCTTTTACAGTTCCTAGGCTTCTTCCCTTACCTTATCCTCGCTACAGGTTACTGCTGAAATAGACAGATCCAAACTTCACCCATTATGGTGGGCTGCGTTAGTAAACCTTCAAAGACCGGGTCCCTTAATAGGGGTTCCACTCCTTTGGACTTGTATAGGACCCCTCAGAAGCAACTTTAGGTAATGTATCAAGACCAAAAAGAGTCCTGGTTCCTGGGGTCCAGCCCTCAAAGGCTTATAGGCAAAACCTTGTTCTTCTATGCGAGGCCCGGGTACCATCCTGTGGCCTCAGTGGCTTGGATGGATCTGGTTCTGGAGGTTATTTAAATCCAGCATGGATCCCTCCTGGAGCTCCTCAGAGCACATCTTCACTCGTGACCAACACCTTAGACACTGGTGAAAAAACTGAGGTACTCCTGGAAGGAGGAGGGGTTATGTAGGGGGAGTGAACTTCCTGTATTGGGTATACCAGTGTCCAATGACCTGAAGGTGGCCCATAACCCATTAAGTTATTACTTAGGCTCTGTGTCCCATGATGTACGATAAAGAAACTATGTTTTTTTGTGTCACTGTACTACACACTGGACGCGTATGTTTCCTATTTTTCATCAATCTGTTATATGACATGTTGTGAAAACAATGTATAATTAAAAAAAAAAAACTTGAATGCATGAACGGACAATCAAGTGCCCAGACTGTTCTTGCAGACTGCGTTCTCAGTGCTTGATAGCATATACTTGGACGATAGTTTGCCAGATCGAATTTGAGACAGTAACAGTTGATGCTGCAAGGACCTTACATTGGCTCTCTTCAACAACGAGCAGAGAGTCTGACTAAGGCTTCTTTCACACTAGCCGACTCCAAAATTGAGCAATTTTCAGTGCAACTTTGGAGTCTGACTTTGATACGACTTTGAAGTTCCTTTGATAAGACTTTTACACTCTCTGGCATTGAGGTCATGTCAAAGTAGTGCAGGAACCTTTTCTGTAGTTGCAGCAACTTTAGCAGTGTTAATTGGAAAACCTCACATAGCGATGCATACTATTTCACATGTCCTGCGACTTTGGGTCTCACAATTCAGATCCTAAGTTGCACAGGTGTGAAGGGAACCTTATGAGACCCAGATCCAATTCAAGTACACCCTAACTGCCCTATTTACACTATCCAAAGAAATGAAGGCAACTTCAACATGAAAGAACTGGGTTGGGACAAAGCAATGGAAGTATAATTTCTTCCTTAACCATTTGCGTACCAGCCTGTATTACCCCTTCATTACACTATCTTTCAGTGCTATAATGACTGATAATTACTTCATCAAGCAACACTCAAATGCATGTTATAGCATTTTTAGGCAGACAGAGCTTTTATTTGGTGGTATTTAATAACTAGTTTTTTTTTTATTTCGTTATATTCTATGTAGTTAAAAAAAAACAGAAATAAAAAAAAAAAAACAACTTTCATTTACTTTCTAAAAAAATGAGGACAGTGCACAAACCCCCAAAAAGAACTCTTTTTGAAAAGTAGGCTTGATCTAATTTTTTGCCACATTTTTTCGAAATAAAGAATCATGCCTGTACTGCAGGGGTTACGGCATGGAGCTTAGAACGGTGTCTAAGGTTTTAGCAAAGTCTAACATTTACTACAACCCCAACCACCTATCTGTCCAAGTCTTTGCTATCTTCCTCATCAAAAAAAATGTCTAACATCTGACCTTCAGAACTCCATGCTGGCTATTAATTATATTATTATTTTTCATAGTCTCTAAAATGTAGACTAGAAATAACTGAGCAGAGTGTTCGGAGGACTTGTGGGTGGAAGCCATCTGGTCCAGATCCTTTCTACCCGTGTATTTTGTCATTTCTAGTTGGTGCCATGTCATAACAGACAGAAGTTATTCATACCCCAAGGATTTCCGAGTCGATAAAACAGGCAAATATTACAATAATAAATCAAAATGTTTTCGCACTTCAAATACACTGGTTTCCCTTTAAATTCAAGTATTCAGAAACTTCAAGTTAACTTGTGCGTAACAACAAGATTATTGTTAAGAATCAATGTTATTTTGAAATTATTTAGAAATTAAACATGCGGTTAATTGTAACACACCAAAACAAGAATGTCATTTAATCACTTTTGCAAAGCACTTAAATGCTGCATAAATATGTCCTTGTTAGCTTTAATAGCACATAAAACATCCTTGAACTCCAATGTGTTATTTCTACATTAGTATTATTTAAAAAGGAACAAAATTTGGAGAGCAGTAAAAAAGGTTTTGCGTGCAGTCTACATACAGAAGCCAGACTGAGGTTAAATATTCCTTTCTGTGGAGGAAAAAACAGTTGACTAAGACTAAAAAGGATAGTAAGATATACTGCAGGTAAAATAAAAATTATTGGAAAGAAGATATACTGCTCAGTTCTGAAAAGGAAAAAAACATGGGTGGATAAGGGCTGGCCATACTTGGTCCAGCAACAGTTTGGAGCTTTGTTTATGACAACTCAGTAAGAACCAGAACTTGATGTTGAGCTCTTCTATGTAAGCTCTGGGTATAGGTACTCATCACAATTTGTATTGTATTGTATTTGTATGCTAATGGAGATCATTCATTTTTCTATATAAAAATGAGAAAAAAAACCTCAGGACAAGTATGCCGTATGTTATTACGTGTCTAAGTCAGAGAGAACACTGTATTGGGATTCCAGCAAGGACTGGCATATCTTTTACTGCCCACTGTTCTTTGTGTAAGAACTGACGTACTATGGCCCGCTAAACACCTTGGGAAACATTTATCAAAACTGTAGCAGGCATCATCTGGAACAGCTGTGCATGCCAACCAATCATCTTCCATCTTCAGGTTGTTAAGGTAAGCTCAGAAAATAAAAGATGCATGCTGATTGGAACATGAACAACTGCTCCAGATTGTGGCTGACACAATTTTGATAAATTCTCCTTATTATATTATAATCTCACCTTTGCTGCATTCCTCAGGTGATCATAGTACACTTCCTCTATTGCCTGGAAATAGATGACACCTTTCAGCTTTGCTTCATGTTTGTCTGTAGAAAAAAAACAGTAAAAAATCACAACAAGTAAATTAAATGACACCATAGCAATACAGCATCTTTTCTTTGACCGTACAAACAAGAGCATTATTCTTTGCAAAGCAGAACCTAAAAGGCAACATAATTTTTTTTATGTGAACTACAACAAAGTAAATCTTAAAAAAAAAAAAAAAAAAAAAAAAAAAGCTTGTTAACCAAAGACATAGAATCATGACTCACAGACTTATATACTCGCTTACATGCGAGTATACCAAGAATGTATAGACAAAATGTAGCAAAAGAAAGGGAGGGATTTGAATGTAGCACTGAGGTGCAATTGTCAAAATCACTTGCATAAAAAAAAAAAATGTATCTCTCTCAACCATCTGACATCAATATATATAACTGCATAAACAGCTTTATAGTGAAAAAATGATAAATAAATAGAAAAAAAATTAGGTCAATTGTTTTCACAGGTCATGGCATAACAACACAAATAGACATCAAATACCTATCAATATGAGAAAATGCTAACAAAATTATATATAAATATACACTGGGATAAAACTGTCCCATACAGCTGCAGGGAAATCACATACTGTATAGATAGAACACAAGAAAAGCAAAAACACCACTTTTGCAAGATCCTCTGAACACCTGGCTTATGTAGTGCACCCCTGAACGCTACACTTTGCACATAGCACACCACTGAACTCTGCACTTTGTTCACAGCACATTCCTTAACTCTGCACTCTGTACACAGCGCATCTCTGAATTCCACACATACTGTAACACACTTTTATTTATTGCCTCTTTAAGATCCTCTCACCGTTACTGAAATTTGGCCACCCCCACCATTCAAAAAGATGGTGCGGGGAGGGGGGTCATGGTTGGGATCCTGCACCTATTCTCTGGGGAAAAAAAAACAAAAACTTTGAATAAAATTTAGTGCTTCACTTTTTCCACATTTTGTTATGTTACAGCCTTACTCCAAAATGAATTAAACTCATTATTTTCCTTAACCACTTAAGGACCAGCCTCGTTTTGGATTTTAAGTGATTACATGTTTAAAACAGGTATTTTTGCTAGAAAATTACTTCGAACCCCCAAACATTATATATGTTTTTTTTCTAACACCCTAGAGAATAAAATGGCGGTCGTTGCAATACTTTTTTTTTGCACCGTATTTGCGCAGCGGTCTTATAAGCGCACTTTTTTTTGCGCACTATTTTTTGAATAAAAAAATAAAACAGTAAAGTTAGCCCAATTTTTTTTTATATTGTGAAATATAATGTTACGCCAAGTAAATTGATACCCAACATGTCACACTTCAAAATTGCGCCCGCTCGTGGAATGGCGTCAAACTTTTACCCTCAAAAATCTCCATAGGCGCTGTTTAAAAAATTATACAGGTTGCATGTTTTGCATTACAGAGGAGGTCTAGGGCTAGAATTATTGCTCTCGCTCTACCGGTTGCGGCGATACCTCACATGTTTGGTTTGACCACCGTTTTCATATGCGGGCGCTACTCGCGTATGCGTTCGCTTCTGCGCGCGAGCTTGTCGGGACGAGGAGTTTTTATTATTTATTTTACATTAGTTTATTTTTTTTTTTTACACTGTTTAAAGAAAAAAAAATTGTGTCACTTTTATTTCTTTTACAAGGAATGTAAACATCCCTTGTAATAGAAAAAAGCATGAGAGGACCTCTTAAATATGAGATCTGGGGTCAAAAAGACCTCAGATCTCATATTTACACTAAAATGCAATAAAAAAAAAAAAAAAAAAGTCATTGAAAAAAATATGCCTTTAAGAGGCGTGGGCGAAGAGACGTTTTGACGTCGCTTCCACCCAGTAGTGTCATGGAGACGAGTGGGCGCCATCTTAGCCTCCCTCGTCTCCAGACACAGGACGGAGACGGACGCGATCGCCTCCGCCGCTACCGACGGCTCCGGTAAGTGGGGGAGGGCACCGGATCGCGGCGGGAGGGGGGGGCCCTCTCCCGCCACCGATAAAAGTGATCTTGCGGCGGATCCGCCGCAGGAACCACTTTTATCAGAAAGCCGCTGCCATAACAACAGTATCCCCCTTCAAAGTTTGGACGTACATCATCGTGCGGCGGTCTGGAAGTGGTTAAAATTCTACAAACAATACCCCTTAATGGCAACGTGAAAGAAGCTTTTTGAAATCTTTGCATATTTATTAAAAATACGAAAAAAAAATGCTATGTTGAAGCACCTTTGGCACCAATTACAGTCTCAAGTCTTTTTGAGTATGATGCTACAAGCTTGGCACACCTATTTTTGGGCAGTTTCTCCCATTCTTCTTTGCAGAACCTCTCAAGCTCCATCAGGTTAGATGGGGAGCATTGGTGTACAGCCATTTTCAGATCTCTCCAAAGATGTTCAATCGGGTTTAAGTCTGGGCTGTGGCTGGGCCACTCAAGGACATTCACAGAGTTGTCCCATAGCCACTCCTTTGTTATCTTGGCTGTGTGCTTAGGGTCGTTGTTCTGTTGGAAGATGAACCTTCACTCCAGTGCGCTCTGGAGCAGGTTTTCATCAAGGATCTCTGTACAATGCTGCATTCATCTTTCCCTCGATCCTGACTAGTCTCCCAGTTCCTGCCGCTGAAAAACATTCCCACAGTATACTGCCACCACCATGCTTCACTGTAGGGATGGTATTGGCCAGGTGGTGAGGGGTGCCTGGTTTACTCCAGACATGACGCTTGCCATTCAGGCAAAAGAGTTCAATCTGTGTTTCATCAGACCACATAATTTAGTTTCTCATGGTCTGAGAGTCCTTCATGTGCCTTTTGGCAAACTCCAAGTGGGCTGTCATGTGCCTTTTACTGAGGAGTGGCCTCCGTCTGGCCACTCTACCATACAGGCCTGATTAGTGGAGTGCTGCAGAGATGGTTGTTCTTCTGGAAGGTTCTCCTCTCTCCACAGAGAAACGCTGGAGCTCTGTCAGAGTGACCATGGGGGTTCTTGGTCACCTCCCTAACTAAGGCCCTTCTCCCCCGATCTCTCAATTTGGCTGGGTGTCCTACTCTAGGAAGAGTCCTGGTGGTTCGAAACTTCTTCCATTTATGGATGATGGAGGCCACTATGATCATTGGGACCTTCAATGCTGCAGAAACTTTTCTGTACCCTTCCCCAGATCTGTGCCTCAATACAATCCTGTCTTGGAAGTCTACATACAATTCCTTAGACTCCATGGCTTGGTTTGTGCTCTGACATGCACTGTTAACTGTGGGACCTTATATAGACAGGTGTGTGCCTATCCAAACCATGGCCAATCAACTGAATTTACCACAGGTGGACTCAAATCAAATTGTAGAAACATCTCAAGGATGATCAGTGGAAACAGGATGCATCTAAGCTCAGTTTTGAGTGTCATGGCAAAGGCTGTGAATACTTATGTACGTGTGATTTATTTTCGTTTTTTTATTTTTTATGAAGCTGCAAAGATTTTAAACAAACGTCTTTAATGTTGCTATTAGGTATTGTTTTTAGAATTTTGAGGAAAATAAAATGAATTTAATCCATTTTGGAATAAGGCTGTAACATAACAAAATGTGCAAAAAGTGAAGCACTGTGAATACTTTCTGGATGAACTGTAGTCCTACAGATACACCTGGCCCTTTGGGGACAACCATAATGCTGATGCGGCCCACGATAAAATGGAGTTTGACACCCTGCCCTAACCTTTCCTGTATTTTGTGTAGGGCTCCCCACAGGCCATATTTATTATTTTGAGACATGTGGTTTATGTCTATATAGGTTAATGTCATGACTTGTGAAAACTATTGTGCATTTACTTTTTTTTTTGTAAATATCTATTTCAGACAATTTGACCATGTTGAATGCCTACAACAATAACTCAGTCTGGAAAAAAAAAAAAAATGACCGCATAACAAGTTGACGTGGGTTTACATTACATACAGCTGTACGAGGCTGGTTACACATACATGAATATGGTCAGCCAATGGAGCTTTCCATTTTCAACAGAACAGGTATTTCCTTACCAACATAATAGGATAGAGTGCGTTTCATACGATCAAAGACAAACCAGCGCTTCTTCCAAGACTTAATTTTACCACCCATCTTTACCAGAAAGCCGCGACACATCTTCTCATTTATTATTACATGAGAACATGTGTCCACAACGTGACCTGAGGTCTCAATGTGGGTACGGAGGTCAAAATCTTCTTTCCGAATAGGCAAATAACGAGTAAGAGGACGAGCCTGAGGAAGGAAATAAGTGCATTATCAAATGAATATATTAAAAACACACACAATCCATACAAAGAGTAATGCATAAAACTGAATGCAGAACTAACCTGGGAAAAATGTTTTTCTCTCATTTTAACCTCTTTCTCTACAAGCCTTTGCCTGTGAGCAGTCTCATCATGTAGACGTCTCTCCAGTTCCTCTCTCCTCCTCCTTTCATCTTCCAATGCTCTTCTGCGTGCTTCAACTTCACGTTCCTACAAGTGGGTCACACAAAGCTCATGCATTACCATCACTTTCACAGTCAACAAACATAAATATCCATTCCCAAAATGCATTTCGTCATATCCACACAAAGTTTTAGAACAGATTATTAAAGCGTGTCTAAACCCCCCCAAAAAATAAAAAAAATAAATACGTTGAGATTGATAGATTGATATACATATACCAATCTCAATCAGTTTACTAGTCTTTGGATGTGGTTGTTACATTGGTTGTTTTCTCTTCATTTTCAATTGATGATCCTGCCATTAACACACTACTTGTTCTAGGGTGACAACGGTCACTCACTATATCTATGAAGGTGCAGCAGTGTCACCCTAGGGCAGGATATGTATTAGACTACCAAACACTTCCCCCTTTCCTCATCTCAATAACATTGGAGAGAGGTGTTATGTAGTTCTAACACACTTTCTGATAACATTGTTTGAGATAACACAGTACAGTCATGGATTTCTGATTGAAACAACATTTATTAATTAGCTATAACCAAATGTCTTCAAGGAGTATATTTATCAAACTAAATGGGCAGTGGCGGCTCGCAATAATAAAATATAAAAAAAATTAAAAATAATAATATACAAGCGGGGCGCCGGATACATGGATTTCAATCAGGGATTTTTTTTTTTGAAGCGCGTGATTAGAGCCAGAGGCTCTAATAGGCTTCAAAAAAGGGGGTGCTCGGGGCGTAGAGCACTGTGCCACGAGCCCACCCAGTTGTGGGACAATAGCAAATGAATAATCGCTATTGTCACACTGATTCTTCTCCCGGCCAATCAGGAAGCAGGTCCGCTTTAGGGACACCCTGACCCCCCACAGCCCTCTGGGGCTTCTTCGGTCTCTCCCATACGATCTGGGAGCCTGACAATGAATCGTCAGTTTACCACAGAGCTGGCCATGCATTCTACTGTCCTGTACAACAGCACTTCTGGCTCTGGCAGATGTAAACACTGCCATTTTTTTTGCTGGAAAGCCTGAGATCTATTTTTTTTTAAAACTCAGGCTTTTCAGCTTAGAGAAGAGAACCTGTCATGCCCTTTTCCTATTACAAGGTATGTTTACCTCGTTTTGGATTTTAGGTGTTTACATGTTTAAAATAGGTTTTTCTGCTAGAAAATTACTTAGAACCCCCAAACATTATATATGGTTTTTCTTCTAACACCCTAGAGAATACAATGGCGGTCATTGCAATACTTTTTTTTGCACCGTATTTGCGCAGCAGTCTTATAAGCGCACTTTTTTGGGAAAAAATTCAATTTTTTGAATAAAAAAATAAAACAACAGTAAAGTTATCCCAATTTTTTTTTATATTGTAAAATATAATGTTACACCAAGTAAATTGATACCCAACATGTCATGCTTGAAAATTGCGCCCGCTCGTGGAATGGCGTCAAACTTTTACCCTCAAAAATCTCCATAGGCGACGTTTAAAAAATTCTACAGATTGCATATTTTGCGCTACAGAGGAGGTCTAGGGCTAGAATTATTGCTCTCGCTCTACCAGTCGCTGTGATACCTCACATGTGTGGTTTGACCACCGTTTTCATATGAGGGCGCTACTCGCGTATGCGTTCGCTTCTGCGCGCGAGCTCGTCGGGACAGGAGGGGTTTAAAAAATTTTTTTTTTTCTTTTTATTATTTATTTTACAATATTTTATTTATTTTTACACTGTTTAAAAAAAAAAAAATTGTGTCACTTTTATTCCTATTACAAGGAATGTAAACATCCCTTGTAATAGAAAAAAGCATGACAGGACCTCTTAAATATGAGATCTGGGGTCAAAAAGACCTCAGATCTCATATTTACACTAAAATGCAATAAAAAAAAAAAAACAAAAAAAAAACAGTCATTTAGAAAAATAACATTTGAAAAAATATGCCTTTAAGAGGCGTGGACGGAAGTGATGTTTTGACGTCGCTTCCGCCCAGCAGTGTCATGGAGACGAGTGAGCGCCATCTTGGCCTCACTCGTCTCCAGACACACCAGAGAGCAGGACGCGATCGCCCCCCCCTCCCGCCGCGATCCGGTGCCCTCCGCCGCTTACTGGAGCCGCCGGTAGCGGCGGAGGGCACCGGATCGCGGCGGGAGGGGGGGGCCCCTCTCCCGCCACCGATAAAAGTGATCTCGCGGCGAATCCGCCGCAGGGACCACTTTTATCTGAAAGCCGGCTGCCGCACGAAAACGGGGATACCGGGGTTATGGCAGCTAGCTGCTGCCATAACAACGATATCCCCGTTCAAACTTAGGACGTACATCGTCGTGCGGCGGTCGGGAAGTGGTTAATAGGAATAAAAGTGATCAAAAAATTGAAAATTAAAGGGAACGTGTAAAAAATAATTAGGTAAAATTTTAAGCGCACCCATCCCCTCGTGTTTGCATGCAGAAGCAAACGCATATGTAGGTTGCACCCACATATATAAACAGCGTTCAAAGCACACATGTGAGGTTTCGCTGCGATTGTTAGAGCGAAAGCGATAATTCTAACACTAGACCTCTAACTCTAAACTGGTAACCTGTAACAAAATTTAAAGCGTTGCCTATGGAGGTTTCTAAGTACTGTAGTTTAGCGCCATTCCATGAGTGTGCGCAATTTTAAAGCATGACATGCTTGGTATCCGATGTAACATCTTTCACATTATACATTTTTTTAATTCATGAAAGTTTTTTTTTCCCCCAAAAAATTGTGTTTAAAAAATTGCTGCGCAATACCCGTGACATAAAAATGGCAACGACCGCCATTTTATTTCCTAGGGTCTCTACTAAAAAATATATATAATGTTTTGGGGTTCCGAGTAATTTTCTAGCAAAAAAATTATGATTTTTACATGTAGGAGAGAAATGTCAGAATTGGCTTGGGTGGCAAGTGGTTAAAATCCAGTAATACACTGCCTCACTCTGCTGTGTACGTGCTCCGTTGCTCTCTATTTTTAGACACTGCCGAATTTGTAGAGGCCGATCGGCTGACAGCCTAAAGATTTACTGCTGTTCAGGGGCTCTGGGCTTCAGCAAAATGGCAGCCTCCAACAAGAAGAAACGGGAGCAATGCCGGAGGCAATTTACAGCACACACTCATTTTGGTGGCATAATTATTCATGTGGAATGTGTGTTACTTGCTAAAGAACGTAATTTTTTTTATCAAGTTGTCATAGGTAAAGTTACACCTTAAGTGCTCAGAACAGTTCTGGGACTTACCAGCTGCCACAGCATGGGAGGGAGGACAGCTCAGAGGGGTTAAAAATACAAAATACAAAGCGTGAAAGATGATGTTTGTAATTATTTCAGGTGTCCGGAAGTGCAATATGTTTACAGAGGATCCGTCAAAAGTAAATCAAGCCATATCACCCTACTTTTATATAATGTCACAGAGAAGGTCTGACCACCCCTCATTTCTATAATGAATAGAGAAATTTTACAACCCAAGCCAACATTTTACTGCTGTATAAAAGCATACTGGGGACCATGCTTCAATCTCTGTGTTCCCTGAGGACAGGTGGGGGGAGGGGATCTCTGCAACAAGCAAACAGAACACTTCGATTTGTATCTGCACATTTTTAAAAAGTACCCCTATCTCTATAAAAAAATAAACGTATACATTTGTTTGATTACGCTCATCCTTCTATATAATATATAAATTTCAATCACGATCGATTTTTGCTTTAACTTACTCTGGATTCTACAAGCCTTGCTCGTTCTGCATGAGCCTCTAGCAACATCCTTTCCATTTCCTCAATCTTCAGCATATCCAGACCACTAGCACTGAAATAATAAGCAGGGGCGTATTAGACATATAACAAGACGTATAACAAGCAAACTGGGCTTGAGGTGAAATCACAAAACCTCACCTAGACATATTATCGGGGGAGCAGGCAGAGTTTCCTGTGGAAACACTAGTGTCTAGACTGTCCGAGCTCTCCAAACTCAAAGTGTCATAGCCATGTGAAGGGTCATCATCACGAGAGTTCAAAGGCCGCTGGTGGTGCAGAATGGAATGATGCATGATGGGCAGATAGCCTTGATGAGGAGTTCCATGAAGAGACTCCCACTGTGATTGAGCCTCAACGACAGCTTTCTGCTTTAACTCTGCAAGTCGCTTGCGTTGTTCTTCTATTACTTGCTGTCCTGTATAGAAAGGCATGATTACAAACGATACCATTCCTGATCTTCATTGTATATATATTACAGTACATTGTATAGTGCATCTTCGAGCACACAAAAACTAGCATGCTAACATCAGCCAAGCAAATCAATCTAACTACTGTCTATGCTACATTTTATTTTTTACAGTGCAAACCAGTAAGCTATTAGCTTTTCTTTACAGGACAGATTTACATTCTGTACAATACAGCTGATAACAGTTGCAAATGCAGAAAAATATAGCTTAAATCTGAACTCTAGGCAGATATAACAGACAAAATTTAATGCAGCTCTGTAATCATTAATAGATGTAATGTATTTTTTTTTTAAGTGCAAGCTGTGCAAGTGGCCGAATTTGATATGGTACCAGCATCTGCCTTGCGGTTCCTGTTCAGCAGGGTAGAAGAGTAAGCGGGAAAAAAGCAGCAGGAGCCAATCCATTCAGGTACTGACAAAAAGCATGCTGATAGGGGGAGAGGGCAACTATGTGGCAGATGAGGTTTAATGTTGATAAATGTAAAGTTATGCACTTGGGGGCTAAGAATATGCATGCATCATACATACTAGGGGGAGTACAACTGGGGGAATCCATAGTGGAGAAGGATCTGGGGGTTTTGGTCATAAGCTTAAAGGGGTTGTAAACCCTCATGTTTTTTCACCTTAATGCATCCTATGCATTAAGGTGAAAAAACTTCTGTCACTGACCAGCCCCCCAGTTTTACTCACCTGAGCCCTATAATTCCCACACCAGAGACGCGCTCACCCTCTCTGCCCATTGTCTTGGCTTTTGATTGGATAGATTGATAGCAGCGCTGCCATTGGCTCCCACTGCTGTCAATCAAATCCAATGACGCGGGCGCCGGGGCCGAGTCTGGCATTCTGTGTTTATGGACGCAAATGCTGGAATCGGGAGTGCGCCCGCACGGGGACCCCCAAGGAGAGCGCTTCTCCTAGGTGGTTTCTCAATGCGAGGAGGAGCTGCGAGCGCAGTTGAGGGACCCCAAAAGATGAGGATTGGGGCTACTCTGTGCAAAACAAACTGCACAGTGGAGGCAAGTATGATATGTTTGTTGTTTAAAAAACAAAAAACAAAACAAAAAAACCCCAAAAACAAGGGTTTAGTAACCCTTTAATAGCATGCAATGCCAAGCTGCAGTTTCCAAAACGAGCAAAGTCCTTTCTTGTATTAAGAGAGGTATGGACTCCAGAGAGAGAGATATTTTGTACAAATCATTATTAAGACCTGATCTGGAATATGCAGTTCAGTTTTGGGCACCAGTTCTCAAAAAGCATATTGAGGAACTGGAGAAAGTGCAGAGAAGGGCAACCTAACCGATAAGAGGATAAGAGGCATGGAGGAGCTCAGCTATGATGAAAGATTAGAGAAATTGATTTTATTCTCTCTTGAGAAGAGGAGATTAAGGGGGGCTATGATCAATATGTACAAATACATAAGGAGTCCATATAGTGAACTTGGTGTTGAGTTATTCACGTTAAGGTCATCACAGATAGGGGCACTCTTTACGTCTAGAGAAAAAGATTTAATCTCCAAATACGGAAAGGTTTCTTCACAGTAAGAGCCGTGAAAATGTGGAATAGACCCCTCAAGAGGTGGTTCTGGCCAGCTCAGTAGATTGCTTTAAAAAGGCCTGGATTTGTTCCTTAATGTACATAATATAACTGGGTACTAACATTTATAGGTAACGTTGATCCATGGAAAATCAGAAAATCCTCTTGGGAGATCAGGAAGGAATTTTTTCCCCTGATGTAGCAAATTGGATCATGCTTTGTTGGGGTTTTTCGCCTTCCTCTGGATCAACTGTGGCTATAGGATTGTGTATATGGGATTGTATGATTTTTATTTTTTAGTTTTTTTATTTGGTTGAACTAGATGGACTTGTGTCTTTTTTCAACCTGACTAACTATGAAACACGGAGAGAGAGATGAGCTAGTCACAGGATGAGGTGGGGTCCAGGACATTGTGGGCTCAGATGAAGTGAGTTAAATGATGCTGGCTAACAGACTAAAGACATATTTGATGGCATGAAGTACTGAAGAGGAGAGGTCTGGACTAAATGAACTGAATTATTGCAACAAAGGATGTCTTTCATTATCCTTTGATGGGCTATTAATTGTTATCTTGTCATTTTTGGCTAGAGTTTTGCTTTAAATAGGACTACTTTTTCTTTTAAAAGATTATAGTTATAGGGTTGTTGCAGACAGTCCAGGCAAACCCCCATAATTTTACACTGCAACATACAGATGTTTCTCAGAACATGAGCATGCAAATCAGGCAAAAACCCAGTGTGTGACCAAACAGACAGACATAAAACATAAAATTGAAATGCCATTCGAATGAGGTCACAGTCTAGCCAATTTCCATATCACACAGCACACTTCTAGGCTACCTGTGTGTTCAGGTAGGGGATTTTTTTCTGTGTCCAAGTCACCAGCTAAGTAGATACAAAGATTGCCAGTTGAGAGACAAAATGAAAGACAGCCAAAATGTCATGAAAAGAAGAAAAAGATGTTTACATATTAGTGCTAATAAATGCTGTGCTTGTGCACGTTTTCATCAACTGTATGCAAATTTACAGTAACTCATTCTCTTAAAGCTCAAAATATTATGTGAACCTTATGAGAAAGTTTACCCTCTACAGCATTTATTGCTCCCCTGGAACTTAATGGACCAATTTTCATATATTAATGCTACAAAAAAGCACATAGCATCAATAAGACCACCACTGTAATGATACAATTTAAGGGAGATTGTGAATTATGGGAGAAAAAGTGAACAAAACAGAGAGGGCCCAGGACTAAAACCCAGAATGATCTGTTGAAAGGAGGAGTGAAGACTTCCAAAATGCAATCTGTCATTTTGTTATTCTGCTGATGTAATAGCCAATTTAAGTTTTGGAAATTATCGTACTACATAGGAACATAAATGTGGACAAAAACAACTATGGGTATCTGGTTTGTCAAGTTATGCTTACTATCACAGGACTGTTGTAAAATAAAATAGTTTTACTGATCTCCTCCCTTTGCTGTTCTTACTTCTGAGCCTGTCAATGTGTCAAATGTTTTCCCACTGAAATCAATGGGTTCTAGACAAACCAGCAGGCAAAGGCAGTATAAAAAGCAAGGGTAGTTTCAGAAGAACCTTACTAAATTGTCAGAGAAATGTCACAGCTATCACTTGCTAGACAGTAAATGTCAACAATAAAAGCAAATGTTATGTTTAGTAAATAAAGTAAATTAAGGTAAATTACCGCGCTGTGATAATAAAACTAAAAAATATACCCAAAACAAAAAGCTGCTGCTAAAGTGAGATACACACAATAAATAATAAACAATAGAAAGCAGCGCTAATCCTCCAAATTAAATAAATGCAGTGAATAATCAAAAGTTGGTGTGAAATTAAAACACTCAATAAATCAATATGATCAGAAAAGAACTAAAAAGTCCATCTTCTTATTCATTAGTGAAAAAAATATATAAAGTGGCATATGTCAGAATGGTGGCACAAAGTTCATAACGTGCATAGAAAATGACAGAATTAGTGGCCCACGGTAAGTACTTCAACCTCCACCACACCACCAGTGCTAAGAGAAATGCTCGCTTACCAGATGGCAAGCAAAGGATGCTTGCGGCCTATACCCGGCCAGGGCCTTTATCCAATGTAGGGACACAAGAGATCTCCAGAGGAACCCGTCTAGGGGGTCAGCGTGGAATCGCCAAACTTAATGCATTGCTTGCAGGAGGGTGTGCTTAGCTGATAAAGCCCCTCTTTTCCTCCTCAGGGTTCCTTGGATGTATGACATCATTTGCCTCTTGTCAGGAACGGACACTCGCAGAATGGTAAACTCCAGGTTCCACGTGGGACTTAGTAATTTCTCCTGCCGGCCCCAAGTCACTACTGTGTAGAGTGGGGGGGGGGGGGGGGAGAGGAGAATCACCAAGCGCAGAGGGGTACGAGGAAATTAACAGACCCCTAAGTTGCGGTTTCAGACAGACTTGGCGCTTGGCTCTACAGGCAGCAGGGGAGGTATTTTATTGACTTTGGGGTCAATAAAATACCTCCCCTGCTGCCTGTAGAGCCAATCCTGTCTGAAACCGCAACTTAGGGGTCTGTTAATTTCCTTGTACCCCTTGGTGATTCTCCTCCCCCCCCCACTCTACACAGTAGTGACTTGGGGCCGGCAGGAGAAATTACTAAGTCCCACGTGGAACCTGGAGTTTACCATTCTGCGAGTGTCCGTTCCTGACAAGAGGCAAATGATGTCATATATCCAAGGAACCCTGAGGAGGAAAAGAGGGGCTTTATCAGCTAAGCACACCCTCCTGCAAGCAATGCATTAAGTTTGGCGATTCCATGCTGACCCCCTCGACGGGTTCCTCTGGAGATCTCTCGTGTCCCTACATTGGATAAAGGCCCTGGCCGGGTATAGGCCGCAAGCATCCTATGCTTGCCATCTGGTAAGCGAGCATTTCTCTTAGCACTGGTGGTGTGGTGGAGGTTGAAGTACTTACCGTGGGCCACTAATTCTGTCATTTTCTATGCACGTTATGAACTTTGTGCCACCATTCTGACATATGCCACTTTATATATTTTTTTCACCGATGAATAAGAAGATGGACTTTTTAGTTCTTTTCTGATCATATTGATTTATTGAGTGTTTTAATTTCACACCAACTTTTGATTATTCACTGCATTTATTTAATTTGGGGGATTAGCGCTGCTTTCTATTGTTTATTAAATGTTATGTTTAACTAGCAAAACATGCATGTACTTTTAATACCCAACTCAGAATGGTTTGTTTTAATTAGGCATGGGATTAGTTTTGGTGTTTTATAATATATCAGCTTCAACAGTATTTTTAATTATGCTTTAGAAAGATGGGGGGTAAGAGAAAAAAAATTATAGCTGCATCAGTCACACGGCTGTGTGCTTTGGTGCCAAAACAGCTTCCCAATTTTAGAAGATATTTGTGTAAAGCTAGATAATTATTTCTCATGGCCACCTGTACAGATCCAGTAATAGGGCAAGGTCAGCACACACTGCTCACTAAAGGTGGCTGTAGGAGTACAGCAACCACACTATAATACTGTACTTGTGTATATTATGTGTACACCATCTTCTTGTAGCCCCCTGCATGTTGTTGAAGGATATATTCACCCTTAGGCCTCTTTCACACGGGGCAGATCAGTCATGATCCGCCCCGTGAACATCCGCTGGCTCAGCGGGGATCGCTCCGCCGATCCCCGCTGAGCAGGAAGATGACAGGTGCATCGCTGCACGCTGTGCAGCGACGGACCTGTCAGAGCGCCGCTCTCCCCTATGGGGGGATCGGATGATGACGGTCCGTAGTGTCTGTCGTCATCCGATCCGATCCGAAAAACGGATGGAAAAGTAGGTTTTTCCTCCGTTACACTTTTCGGATCGGAGCGGGTCGGATGTCAGCGGACATGTCACCGCTGACATCCGACGCTCCATAGGGATGACTGTATGTCCGTTTTTCATCCGAAAACGGAAGGATGAAAAACGGACATACGGATCGTCCGTGTGAAAGAGGCCTTAGTAACATGTCACACCGTTTTAGTGTGCAACAGGTAAAATGTTACAAAAGCAGCAGCCCTGCACACAATGGGAGGTACGGAAAGACAGCTGTAATGAGAGTCTGCATGAGCCTGACATTGCACCTGCAATCTGCTGATGAGGTGCAATGCTATGCAGGGCTGGCAAGAAAAAAAAAATAATAATAAAAATCCACTTTTTTTAACCTGCAAAATCATGTGCATTTATTATCGGTTTTACAAATGTGATCTTAGCCTTTAGCCCTCCTTCACATTGACTACCGCTTTGAAATTGCGCAACTTCATCTGAAATCATACGATTTCAAACCCACATGTCAGTGTGGCTTCGAGTGCGACTTGGAAGACATCTATGCAGCTTCATGCACAGATGTCTATGCAAGTCGCGCACTAAATTACCAAAAGTAGTGCAGGAAACACTTTTTCAAATCGGTGCGTCGCACCGATTTGAACAGTGAAACTGCTGGCAACAGGGCGTGACTTGTCATGCGTCTTGACCCATCAAACTGCATGACAAATCGCACCCATTTGAACAAGGGCTTAGTTCCCATAGTTACACTACATGTTATCATGTTGTCCTAATGGCCCAAATATATATAGGGAATTAAGCTGGCCATATGCAAATTGAAATTTGGTGGGTCAGAGAGTGTTTAATTGACTTCTATAGAAGGGACTTTTTTTTTTCCTTTTCACTCAGCACAATGCCTTTTTTACAATTTGACAATCTGCACTTGCTGCCTTGTATGCATATGATAAATTGACCATTAAAAAAGTTTCAAATTATGTCCACTAAATCAGAAGTGACATTTTCTGTAGCAAATAGTAGAAATGAATAATTATCTGGGGTCGCAATCATATATGCCATATTTGCAAAATAATTTTTCCCTTGCCTTCTAAAAGATAGCCAGCACACTGTGCTTATGTGCTAATACACCAGATCCACAGTCACCACTTTGCAGGAATAAACCAAGAAATCTCCCACAAGTGCACAAAAATGCAATACAAGCAAGAGGAATATCACTGCTGCAGTATTGATTTATCCTTGAATGCCCTTTTGCTGCTTTGTCTGTGTGTGCCCAGACTGCATGCTTTCTCACTGTATGTGTTTATCTATGCCCTGTGTGTTTTCTTAAACTGTGTGCAGTCTGACTGCATGTGTTTAGTCTGCATGTACAGTTTCTATACCAAGGCTTACCACAACATTAATAAGTGGTTTTGTAAACTGTGTGCTGTCACTGCAAATGCAGTATATGCTGTTTATTTTTGGTCTGTGAACTCGGCCTGCATTTTCTCCAACTGTACAGTATATGGTCTGTCTGCTTGCCAAGTGTGCTCCAACTGTGTATGATTTGTCTGTATATGCTTTGTGTGCTTTGAGTGTTTTGTGTGTGTGTGCTCCGTTTGCTGTAAGTGTGGGTGGCCCAATGCCTATACTTTCTGGGTGTGCTGTAACTCCAAACTCTGCGTGCTAAAGTAAGTGCACAAGATGAAGAGACATCCAGCCACAAAGAATGAAAAATAAGGGAGAAGGTGAAGAGGGTGTAACAAGACCACAAAAAAGATGATTCATGACCCAGGAGTCCTTGAGAGTGTAAAGATGTGTAGGAAACATCCAGTACAATGGACAAATAATAGGAGGTGCCCTTCTGCAAAGGAAGGCAGGGAAGGAAGAATGCAAGACTGGGGATGGGAGATAGAGAGAGAGGTGGAGCATGCTTGCTGAGGATGTAAAGTTGAATGTGTACAAGAACCTTCCAGTGCTGATGGCAGGAAACATTATACTCAATGCAGCTGGAAAAGATTCTGTCACCTTTTTGTAGTAGTGCTTGTTGCCTCTTACTCTGAATATCCTGCAGAGTGACCGCCAATCCACGAAGATTTCCTGAGCCATTTGGTGTCAAAGGTGTACTCTAACGAGAAGAGACAAGGAAACAAGTTAATCAAAAGTTATTTTTTAAGATTAAAAAAAAAAAAAAAGGCAAGTAAACATAGGTACTTTATTTACTTACCTTTGGTGAAACACTTCTTCCCAAAGTAGAAACCGTGAAGTGGGAAGAAGCTGGAGAAACCGTTTTCATCCTTGGCAGTGTTCTACCACCATCGATTTCTGTTCGAGACAATGAAATCTAACAGAAAAGGTATGTTAACGGTATATTTGCATGACAAATGGTCAAACATGCACAGACTGAATTAACTTAAAGCTGAAATCTGGGTTTAAAAAATACTGTCTTAATACAGGAAGCATGTGTATTCTTACTTGAAACCTGGCATCTTTTGTGCATTTGCGCCAAAATTTTTGCAGCACTTTGCCTCTAAGCAAGAGCTTCCTGTATTGTAGACCGGTCACTGCTGTTATCTCTCCTTGCTGAGGGTGACTGGTCTTGTCTCCGACCCTTCCTGTCCTTTTCAGCAGGTAGCCTCTAGCAAGGGTGCTCAACCTGTGGCCCTCCAGCTGTTGCGGAACTACAAGTCCCATGAGGCCTTGCAAGGCTGACAGCTACAAGGATGAGTACCACAGACAGAGGCATGATGGGAATTGTAGTTCTGCAACAGCTGGAGGGCCACAGGTTGAGCACCCATGCATGTAGTGGGTGGACCTGCCGTGTACCTCCCACAGCTCTCATTTCTGGAAATTATCACCACTAAATTTTACACATAAAGTGGATTCATATCCTTTGTGGATATTGAAGAATGTATTTAAAAAAATAGGATTTTTATAACAGCTTACCTGTAAAATCCTTTTCTTGGAGTACATCATGGGACACAGAGCCTAAGTTAAAAACTTAATGGGTATATAGGCACCTTCAGGTGATGGACACTGGTATACCCAATCCAGGAAGTTCACTCCCTATATAACCCCTCCTCCTATTAGGAGTACCTCGGTTTTAGTAGCAAAGCAATATACCTAAACCCCAAAAGAGGGGAGGGACCTCTGTGTCCCATGATGTACTCCAAGAAAAGGATTTTACAGGTAAGCTGTTATAAAAATCCTATTTTCTTTATCGTACATTATGGGACACAGAGCCTAAGTTAATAAATGAATGGGACATCCCATAGCAATGCTATTTGAGGGGAGAGAGACACAACCCGTAGGGTACCCCCAGACTTGAGGACCTATACTGCTGCCTGCAGCACACTGCACCCAAAGGCGATATCCTCATACCTCCTTACATCCACTTGATAAAACTTGGTGAATGTATGTACTGAAGACCAAGTTGCGGCCTTACAGATCTGAGCCATGGAGGCCTGGTGACGCACTGCCCAAGAAGCACTAACCGCCCTGGTAGAGTGCGCCTTGACTTGAAAAGGGGGAATCTTATCCCCTCAATTATAAGTCGGAATTATAAATTGCTGAATCCACTTAGTGACAGTGGATTTCGACGCTGCCTGTCCCTTCTTAGGACTCGGCAGAATAAATAAGACATCAGGAATATCGGCCCCTGTGAGAGCAGATCTGGCTGTAGTGGGAGGGACTACTGCCAATCTTTAAATAGACTTTCACTGCTCTCACTACATCAAGACAATATAGTGACTTTTCTTCCCTGGAACATGGTTTTGGAAAAAACAATGGCAAGACAATATCTTGGTGAAAACCTGAGACCACTTTTGGCAAAAAGTCTGGACGAGGGCGTAACACCACTCTGTCCTCATGAATAATCAAGTATGAGCAGCCAATTCCGAAACCCTCCTTGCTGAGGATATAGCAACCAAGAATACCAACTTCCTTGTCAGAAGCACTAAGGGAATATGTTGTAACGGTTCAAATGGCTGTTTTTGTAACACTGACAAAACTAAGTTCAAGTTCCAATGGTTCAAAGGAGGTTTGACTGGCGGATTAAGCCGCATCACCCCTTGCATAAAACTCCGGACTAAAGAATGTGAAGCAAGCTTTCTTTGAAATAAGACCGATAAAGCTGAGACTTGGCCTTTAATCGTACTCAAGGCCAACTTCATCTCTACCCCTAATTGTAGAAAGGCAAGAATTCTGCCTATGATATATTTCTGAGGGTGCCAACCCTTGGATTCACACCAGGAAACATAAGCCCTCCACACCCTATAATATATAGTTCTGGAAGCTGGCTTCCTTGCATTAATCAGGTTAGAGATAACTGACCCGGAAAGCCCACGTTTCTTCAGAATGTGGGTTTCAATAGCCAAGCCGTTATATTTAGCGTCTGTAAGAGCTCTTTCACACTGGGGCAGTTTGCAGGCGCTATTGCGCTAATAATAGCGCCTGCAAACCGACCCGAAAGTGCCGCTGCTGTGTATCCAGTGTGAAAGCCCCGAGGGCTTTCACACTGGAGCGATGCGCTGGCAGGACGGTAAAAAAAGTCCTGCTAGCAGCATCTTCAGAGCAGTGAAGGAGCGGTGTGTATACCGCTACTGCCCATTGAAATCAATGGGACAGCGCGGCTATACTGCCGGCAAAGCGCCTCTGCAGAGGCGCTTTGCGGTGGTATTTAACCCTTTCTCGGCCGCTAGCGGGGGTAAAACCGCCCCGCTAGCGGCCGAATACCGACGGTAAAACGCCGCTAATAATAGCGGCGTTTTACCGCCGGCCCCGCCCCCGCCCCAGTGTGAAAGGGCTCTAAGGTAGGATGGAATATCGGCCCCTGTGAGAGCAGATCTGGCTGTAGTGGGAGGGACCACTGCCATCTTTACGATTTCTGCATACCATGACCTTCTGGGCCATGCTGGTGCTTCCAGAATTACCAACTTTCTTTCCAGCTTGATCCTGCAAAGAAGTCGAGGCAGCAACTGAATAGGGGGAATGCATAGATCAGTGAGAACTGATCCCACGGGGTCACCAACGCATCCGTTCCGCATGTGAGTGGATCCCTTGTTCTGGCCACAAAGTTGACTAACTTCATGTTGAATCTGGACGCTAGAAGATCTACGTCCGGAGTCCCCCATCTTTGGCAAATAATCCAAAAAATTTTGGGGTAAAGAGACCATTCCCCCTGGAATAACTGCTGGCGACTCAAGTAGTCCGCCTGCAAATTCTCTACTTCCAGAATGAAGACTGCCGATAGGCACGGAACATTCCTTTCTGTCCAAGTTAGAATATGGTTCACCTCTCCCTGCACTAAGAGACTTTTGGTGCCCCCTTGTGATTGATATAGGCCTCAGCTGTGGCATTTTCGGATTGGATTCTGACAGCACAATCCCGTAACCTGAAAGTCCAGGCCTTCAGAGCGAGACGCACTGCCCGAATCTCTAGGATATTGACGGGCAAGGTTCTTTCGGCTCTTGACCACTGTCCCTGGACAGTGGTCTTTTCTATTACTGCTCCCCAGCCTAAATGGCTGGCATCTGTCTTTACTACTTTCCAGATAACTAGTTTGAAAGATTTTCCTTTCAGCAGATTTTGGGTTAGTAACCACCAACTGAGGCTTTGGGACACTCTTGGGGACAGCCACATTGGCAAATCTAAAGCTTGAATTGTTTTGTTCCAAGTAGACAGGATACTGTTTTGCAACAGTCTTGAATGGAACTGGGCATAGGGAACCGCTTCGAATGAAGCCACCATCTTTCCTAGCAACCTCATACAAAGGTGAATGGAGGGATCTCCTTTTGACCTGAGCATCCCCACCAGCTCTCTTATGGAGTTGATCTTTGCCTGAGGCAAGAACACCTTTTTCTGGGCTGTGTCTATGATCAGACCCAAGTATTCCAGCCTTTTTAGCGGTATTGAGGAAGATTTCTCTAGGCTGAGAATCCAACCCAAACTTTCAAGGTAACTGGTTGTAATGTGTACGCTTTGCTCCAAACGAGCCACCAACTGGACTATTAGCAATAGATCGTCTAAGTGCGCCAAGACCGTTATGCCCTGTGCCCTTAACCTGGCTGAAGGTGGGGCCAAGACTTTTGTAAACACCCGGGGTGCTGTAGCTAGCCCGAAGGGCAGGGCTACAAAACTGGAAAATGCTGCCATTCTACCTCGAACCGCAGAAACCTTTGGTGAGCGGGAAATATAGGAACATGCAGATATGCATCCCTGATGTCGATAGATGCCAGAAGTTCTCCTCCTAGTAGGATAGAAACTACTGACCTGATTGTCTCCATGCAAAAGGAGCGGATCTTAGGAACGGATTTAGATTTTTTAGATCTAGAATGGGTATGACATCTCCATTTGGTTTTGGTACAATAAAGAGATTTAAATAAAACCCCAAACCTTGCTCTTTTGTGGGGATCTGTATGACCACCCCCTGAGATATTAATCGTTCTAGTGCCCGAAACAGAGATTGCCTTTTTTCTGGATCTTTGGGAACGCTTGACCTCAGGAAACGAGATGGTGGAAAGTCACGAAATTCCAGCTTGTACCCCCAGCGTTACCGTGGAGATGACCCATCTGTCCTGAATTTCCTCTTGCCATACTTCTGAAAACTGCAGAAGTCTTCCCCCCACCCTGGCGAGGGGGGGTGCCTCTTCATGATCAGGCTTTAGGATTCTGCTTTGCAGGTTTCCGGTCCCAGGACTTCTTTTGAGCCTGGGCCTGACCCTGAGGTTTTCCTCTAGAGTCTGACGGCGGAGGGCGTCGCCACTGCCTAGAGGTGGAAGCCCCTGGCGCAGGAGAAAGGGACTGTTTAAATGAAGGGCATTTATACTTTCTTTTGACTGCCAAAAGAGTACTTTTCCCACTAGAAATTGTTTGGATATATTTTTCCAAATCATCCCCAAATAGCCGCTCCCCATGAAAAGGGAACCCAGTTAGGAGGTTTTTACATGGTGCTCCGGCTGACCAATTTTCTAACCACAGGATTCTACGCATATGTACTAGCATAAGCGTAAGGCGGGACGCCTGGTGAAAAGAATCTTTAATGGCATCTATGGCAAAGGATAATGCTTTTGGTAGTTCGGCCAGTTCCCGGGCTTGTTGTGCAGGAACCTCTTTAAGGGCCTGTCTAAATTGGTCCTTTATAGATTGACAGACATCTATTGCAGCGACTGTAGGCTGAGTAATGGCACCTGCCAAGGAAAAAAGCAGATTTTAACAGGAATTCCAACCTTTTATCTGTCGGGTCCTTAAGCATTTGTGCATTGTCTACTGGTCTACTGGACTTTTATTCACACTGGAAATCGCAGCGTCAACTGCTGGTACCTTGCATTTTTTTGGTGAGTTTCTCCTCCATGGGATAGAGAACTAAAAATCTCTTTGAAGTAAGAAAATGCTTGTCCAGGTGATCCCATTCAGCATAAATAAGCTGTTCCAGTAATGCATGGACAGGAAAGGAATGAAAGCTGTGAAGGTTTTAAGGAACCCAAGGAAGAAACCGAGAATTCAGGAGACTCCGTTAGGGGTAGCATGAAAGTAGAATGAACCATCTCCATAAGAGATTGTATCAGCAATTTCTCAGATTGTGAGGCTGAAAAAGGTTCATCTATCGTTGTTTCTTCCGCAGAGGAATCATCGGTTTGTCTTTCCTCCTGATCGCCTGAGGGTAACACCTTATCCTGTGCCCACTGTTCCCCTTGCAAAGGGTCTAAAGTGGGGGAGGGGGATCTAGCACATTTCCTATCCATTTGAATGGAGGATGCGATTAAAGCCGTTAAATTTCCTTCCAGACCTTGCAGGGTAGAGGAAAAGACATCTTAATTCACGTATGCAGGGGCTGAGATGTGAGAAGCAGTCGCACCATCAATTTGTTCCAATCGCTCACCCTGGCTTGCCATAATTGGTATTTCAGGCAAGTATGACAGTGTGCAGATGCGACTGGAGATCCTACCGCCTGGGGGTGAAACCTTTGGTACCTTTTTGGTCTTTGTGGTGTCTTTCTTGGTACGCATAGTCCTAAGCACAAAAGCAGAGGCAATATTAGATTGCACTTAATCGCTGAACATAGTCATGACAGTATTGCCGCTATTAAGTTCAGCCTAGTGCTGGGAAAAAAGTCCTTCCTTTATCAGGAATGCCACTTGCCACTCTTCTGTGCCCCATCGCTCCTGTGTCCCAGTGTAGGCTGCTTGCTTCCTCCTCGCTGCCGAGGAGAGACTGCTCCAGCTGATCCTTTAAGCCTCCGTGCGTCCGTGTGGACGTTGCACGGCGCAGCGCCTAGGCCCCCACACCCTTCGTAAACCTGCCCCCCTTTTCTCTTTTTTGAAAAAAAAAAAATTCTCGCGCTTAAGCGCGGGCATCTTTCGGGTACAGCGTGGGGGGGGGGGGCCCATTAAACAGCAGGCAGAGGAAACAGCTTTAGATGCAGAAAAAAATGGGTCTCCGCACCCCCCGTGGAGGGGGAGGGGTATTACAAGGGGGGTACAACCACAGCTGTCTCCCTAACCCTTCTGGTCCCTTCAGGGAGGAGAAAAGCATTCGACAGATCTCTTTCCTTAAGAGGAATCCCCCTGCATAAGCTGCTGCGGCCACACACAGAGCTGAAGTGAAGACAACAGATTAAGGTATGTGCATACACTCCCTCTAGTGGAGTTTTAAAGGCATAACTTTTTTTCCCTTAAATAAGAAAGCATAGGTGGACTTTTTAGTTCCTAAGTTTCTTCCCTTACCTTATTCCTGCCGCAGGATTTGCTGAATTAACAGTCAATCCAACCTTCACCCATCACGGCAGGCTGCGTATAGCAAACCTTCAAGGACTGGGTCCCTTTTTATCGGGGTTCAACTCCCTTGGTAAAAAGCACCCCGCCAGGAAAAGCTTTTAGGTAATGTAGCATGACCAAAGCCCTGGGTCCCGCGGTCCAGCCCTGCAAAGAGGGGCCTTACAGGCAAAACCTTGTGCTTCGGATACGATGCCCAGGTACCATCCACTTTGGCCTCAGTGACACTTTGGATGGATCTGGTCTATGGAGGCTATTTAAATCCAGCATGGATCCCTCCTGGAGCTCCTCAGAGCACATCTTCACTCGTGACCAACACTTTAGACACTGGCTAAAAAACTGAGGTACTCCTAATAGGAGGAGGGGTTATATAGGGAGTGAACTTCCTGGATTGGGTATACCAGTGTTCATCACCTGAAGGTGCCTATATACCCATTAAGTTATTAACTTAGGCTCTGTGTCCCATGATGTACGAGAAAGAAATGAAAGTTTTGTTGGCCAGAGTTCAGCTTTAAAATTCACTCACACATGAACAATTTAAAATGGTTATTTTTCACAGTTTACTAGAAGACTAGAATAATTTTAAACAATTCATAAACATGCTTCTATTATCTATGACTAGATTTGTAAAAATGTCAACTAATATTTTAAAATTGGATGCATTCCTTCTCTATTAGGATTTGGTTTGACACACAGGCGGGACAGGATGGGTGGGTGGGGGGAGGGAATTACCTGCTGGGCCTTACGAGAAGCATGAGACTTAGCAGGAAGGGGAGGTGGGGAGGAAGAAACAGTGGTGGAGGGAACAGATGCAAATTCTTGATACCAGTCTGTCAGAGGAGGAGGAATGGGTGCAGAGTGACCCTCGTTAATCTGTGAATTCACCTGATGATGTAGGAAAGAGAAAGTAAGCAGTAAAAAAGCACATGAGAATGAGGCAGAAAAAAAAAAAAAAGAGAAATAAATAAAAATAGTAGTGTCACGCAAACAGTCGTATCAAGAAGATAAGTTATTACATACCAGACAACTATTTGTTATAGCTATGGAATTCAACCACAGCTCTGTCTTATCCTAATGGTTGTTGTAGACAATATGTGTGCCTCAGACATCTGTACAGGGCAAAGCTTTAAAAAACATAAATGTTCACATTGTATGACCATTCATGTTTAAACAATGGGAAAGATAGGGGTGGTGAGCTGCAGACACCTATGATGCTGGGGTGTCAGGGGTAAAACAACAGTGATCAGATAAAGTTTTCTAATCGCTCTACTCTCGCTTCCATTTGATGAGTTTTGGATGGCCATTTCTGCATGTGCCCCACTGACTTTACACGTTTAAAGTACCTTAGTTAATGACCCCAATGATGTTAATTCTAACGAAAAACGTCCGTGAGGTGCCACGCACACCAACCCTGTATGCCGGTCGATCGATTTCCAGGATGTCTTGGATCTATTAATGCTCATTTTATACCAGATTTCTGTAAGTGTTTAGCAGGGACTTTTAATAAACTGTCAAGCAGTTTTACACTATGTGGCTGTTTTATCTTTCCTTCATGGACCCTACTATGGAGTAAACTTTACCATCAGCCATGACAGTACCATCAACTGCAACATAATAGAGTAAGCTGATTGGATCTTCTATACTTGCATATCACTCCTGTCTAGACTCTTATAATTTGGAGTCTAGACCTCTGTTAAGGAGGACTGTTATATCAATATTGGTGGAAGTGCACTTAGGTGATCAAAATGCACATCAATTACACTTGCTGTTATTATATGATCATCAAGGATTTCACCTGCACTATTTAGAACAGCACTAGTTGTTCACACTTTATGGACACTAGTTTATTTAACATCTATGTTTAGCGCGTAATATTTTTTATTGTTTCAGGTTTATCACAATTTGTCCTGTTGTGTTGTTGCCAGCAGCTTGCACTTTTATATTTAGTCTGTATACCTGCGCAATCTTTTTTTTTGTTCATGTTCAAAGTAGACATGAACAAGTACAAAAATCTCTTTAAAGCTAACCATAGACTTGATATGACAGCCATTCAATCAGGCCATCCTCAGCATCATTGGGAAACCATCTTATATCTATGGAGGCCCACAACCTAAAGGCCACAGATGGATTGAAATTCAGCTGGTCCCTGCTGAACAGGGCGAATTTTGATCCATCCATGGCCAGCTTAAATCTGACCATAGCCGTTACAGTTTATCTTCTGATATACAATGAAGATTTGACGAAACAATGTCAGGTAAACTATGTTTGCACACCTGTTGAAACAGAATCTAAGGCACAATGCAAGATCATAAATATAAGAGAAAATAAAGATAGCTTTATGGTAGTGAACCAACCTCCAGCGAGATGGAGGGAGAAGAGGAGGATGATGAAGAGCAGTGATGAACAGAAGAGGGATCTTCACAGGAATGAGCACTAGGGTTTGGTTTTGCATCAAAACCTTCAGAAGGAAGAGCACTATTGGTAGTGCCTGGCACCATGTTTCCCAGTATATCATGAAGTTGATCTAAGGTGATGTACTAAAGAAAATAATACATTGCACAGCTTTTTAGTAAGTCATGAACATGAGCCAACAGGCAAAATATGACACCAAAAGATGAAATCACGGTTAGCCAACAATCGATATATGGTAAAATGCAAACTAACCCAAAACTTAGTAGACCAGGTTGCACACAGCCCAGCATATAATTTGCCGTTCCTCTCTGAAGGAACCGCCCAATCCAAATTACTGTCTATAAATTGCTTAACTGCCAATTCTACAAGATAATCATTTCTCCTAAAATACAGCCTGAATCGTATCTCTTCTAAGACAAACAACTGAAATCAAAGTGTTTTTATTTTTCCATTTAGCAGTTTACCCAACCCGAGACAGACCCACCCACCAGACCTCAACAGCAACATGAGTTGAAGAGCAGGGAGGCGTGCAACAATGAGCACATGCTGTGCACAGATAACAACCTTTTTTATTAGCATTCAGTTAATCTACTTGAAGGAGAGATGCCCACCAGTAGCTTTCTGGTACCTCTTATCCAGTGTCTGGCCCTCAGACACTTTAGAAGTAAGCCTAACTCATTTATAGGCACACAGAGGCCCTATATCATACAACTTGTGATTTATTAACCTTTATATAAACTTGAGGCTTGTGCTAAATCTTAGTTCTAAAAACGTCTTCATTGAGGGCAGATTTTCTTTACTCAAACCATTTTGGTATCCTCCAACTCTTATATGACACAATGATTATTTGCTTGTTTTTCAGATATGAACATCATAGTAAGTTTTGCTTAGAAGTACATTGTTCAGTTAGGCAGTTTTAGCTAGTTACTGACCCATAATAATTATAATTATACAGGTTGGAAATGCATATTTCTACTAGCTGTGTCCGTGTTCCTTGGACAATCATTTACTGGCCAGAAGTCAGAAATAGCAGCTACAACATTTCTATCTTAATAGTTTACATTTAAAGCATATCTAAACCCAAGAACAAAATGTAATATATTAGCTAACCAGTCCTGAGATGTGGTTGTTACATGGTTTTTATTATTTTTTTGTAGGTAGAGAAAATAAGTGTTGATACTGCCAGAATTCCAGTGTCCTTGAAAGTTTCTGTGTACTGAACTGATATCTCAGTGTTATCAGTCTTCCCAAATATCTTCAGTGAACTAGAGAACACCTCCTCCCTATGCAGTAGAGATGAGGTAAGAATGAGGTGTAAGAATGAGGTGTAGTCCAAATCAGGAGAATGTCCTTTGGGAGATGACACTACCTCTTCATAGATACAATACAGTGACTGAGCGTTTCCTAGGACACGTGATGGGTTTCTGGCAGGATCATCAGGTGAAAAGAAAGAAAAAAAATACCTGGAAAAAAAATAGAAAACCAACTACCGGTAATAACAATACCACTGTTAAGGACAGGTAAGATGCAATAAATGAGGGTTCTTCAAAAAGTTTTGCAGTCATTTCTACCAGAGCATAACAACTCTAATACTAAACTGCAAGGTCAGCCGGCGTGCCAGACAGACTAGTCACATGACACTCTCAGACAAAACCTACTACTCCTCCCTCTCTCACGATTTCCAAACGAAAATATAAAAAAGTGTGGAAACTTTTTGAAGACCCCTTGTATTAAAATTCTATTCTTGGGTTCAGATCCACTTTAGATTACTGCTTATGGGATCCATGTGGCACTATTGCTGAGGCACACATGGAAGGAGGGCAGGTTTGTGTTTTTTGATTCTAAGGTCATATCTGGGCCATTTTATTTCCTACTCCTTTTCTTTTGATCAACTTCTTTATCAATCGCGATCAGGGGCGTTGCTAGGTCTACAAAAGATCTGGGGCTAGAGCCCATAGCAGCGTAGTAAAGAAAGTCATACGCTTGGGCGGGCATACACATGTATATACACTAATATACGTGTGTGTATATCCCCAGAGGGCCCCCCACTTACATCAGGGTCCCCAGAGAGCCCCCCTTACATCAGGATCCCCAGAGCCTCCTCCTTACATCAGAGTCCCCAGAGAGCCTCCCTCTTGCATCAGGGTCCCCAGAGAGCCCCCCTTACATTAGGGGCCCCAGAGAGCCTCCGCCTTAAAATCAGGGTCCCCAGAGAGCCCCTCCACTTACATCAGGGTCCCCAGAGAGCCTCCCCTCCCCTTGGGGACCCCTGCAGAGACTCAGGGCTATAGCCCCAAAAGCCACCCCCTAGCGACGCCACTGATCGCGATAATACATTTGTGGGGGTAGACAAAGAAACAGCATAATGGCAACTGATTCCTAATGACTTTAAAGCAGCGTGGGCACAAGTGTTTAGCTTACTAGGTTAGATCATTTGTAGGTTAGTAATGTTAGAAACTTGCTGTAAAGAGGAGAGAGCAAAAAGATGAGCTCATCATTCTGCTGCTGCTCCTTTACTGTCCAGGCACAGGCTGGAGAAGGAGGTGACCAGGTTATACTGCTTAATTGCAGATCACCAGGCTGGTTGTGCTGTCTGGAAAGACTTCTTTAAATCTCAGGGCAAAAATATGTATTTAGTGGTTTGCCTGAGGTTCAGCTTTAAAGTGTTACTAAACCCACAACAGTAAAATCAGTCTGTATATGCAGTAAAGCAGGCTTGTTATACTCTGTGGAACCTAAGGGGTCAAGCCTCTGATCTTCTCTGATCCTCCCTTTCTTTCACAATCCCCAAACCCTCTCCTGATAGAACAGAGCCTTGGGGGCAAGCTGCACATGCTCAGTTTGGTGTATATTGCTAGAGTTTTTATTTTTTTTTCGGAGAGTGCATGTGATCAGCGCAGGGCCAATCAGCACTGTCCAGACAGAGGGTCAGGGGTCATGTAGCCTCTTAGTGGAGTCATAACAGTAGGAAAACTCTTCCTACAAGCTTTAACCAAACAGAAGTCATAAGACTGCTATATACTGCTGATGAGAAAAGGTATTTAGCAGTTTATATGTAGTAAAACTATAGCAATTCCATGTTCTGTATACTGTGGCAGACCAGATATAGTGAATGCAGGGTCCTGGGTTTAGTAACACTTTAAGTAGTTCTATGGGTAACAAAAGATAATGTTCTGCTAACATCACATAGCTCTTCTAAAAGTATACTGCAACCACCATAACTCAGCTTACTGAAAAATGTCTGCTTGCTATATAAAAACAAGACAATATGCAAAAAAATCTATAGCAAATAAATTGTACGGTTTTATTATACTAAATGAAGTAGGACCATAGATTAAAGATACAAACAAAAGCCCTGTACATGCCAGTTGAAGGGAGCACATTTGGATTTAATACACGCTGACTGCAGGTTTTGTTTGAGTCGGCAGCAGGCATCACAGATGTCAGCCATTGGCATACCTGGCAGTAGACAATGATAGGTTCCCCGAATATGTGAGCAGACTCCAAGTTGCATTCAGAGAACACCATTGTCACTTATTATACCATTGTCACTCTATATGCCTTTGACTTTAAATGAAACCTGCCGTCATAATACCAATACAGCTCTCCTGAACAGGTGTGGACTTGCACAAGTATCTGATTAAGACAAAAACTAAATACAATTTACCTTTACAACAGAGGTGTCCAACCTGCGGCCCATGGGCCACATGCAGCCCAAGACAGCTATGAATACGGTCCAACACAAAATCATAAACATACTTAAAAATGTTGATTTTTTTTTTTTTTTAATCATTTGTGTAAAAATGTGTTTACACTTAGCCAACGCAAATACAAATTTGTCAGGTGTCTCTTTACTGGATTTTTATTATAATTTTTATCTTCCCAAAGAAAAATATCCCACTCTTCACAATCATGCCTAATTCATGTCATTAGGTTTTCGGCAGCACCTATATTTGTGAACTATTTTCAAGGATGAAGCTCACAAAAGGCAAAATTAGAACCAAAACGCCTGATGAGCACCTTGAGAATTGCTACTACGTCCATCAAGCCAGATATTAATGTGTTGGTTTATCAAAAACAGTGTTAAATATCGCACTAGTTTTATGTTGGCCTCTTTTACTTTTAGAATAAAAAATATGTAGTGTTATTAGGTACAGTATCCATATTAGTGATCATTAACTTGTGATCTTCCTGGCCTTTTCTGCTCATCAGCTATCCTTATTTTATTTTATGTGTGGCCCAAGATAATTCCTCTACTTCCAATGTGGCCCAGGAAGGTTAAAAAGGTTGGACACCCCTGCTTTACAACCATACATAGAATTATTAAATAGTAAATGAGATATTGTACCTCCGAGTCAAATAGGACAGGGTGAAACGAAAGAGTGGAAGATGAAGCATTGTACAAGCAGAGCGCATCAGCAAGGGACAGGTATTCCTAAAAGCAAGGGAGGAAGAGGAAAGCCAGGGAAAACAGAAACATGGATAACAAAACAAACATGGCAGGAGGCGAAGGGCTAAAATAGGGCAATGCACAAAGCAGCTAACGCAAGCAGGAAGGAGGGATGCATCCATAGGGGTTATGGCCTGGGCTCATAATCCCATAATTTCTTGCTCGATTAGGACAGATATTCTGCAATAAATACAACATATACATTTTGTTTTAGGGTAGATCTCCAGGCAATTATTTTCCATAGCAGGGAAGGGTTAATACCTCTGTCAGGTTTTAACTGCAGTCTGTGTCCTACTATCGGGGAGATTTTTCTCTCACTTTATGCCCAGCTGACACCCGATACAAAATTAGGGGAATGGGTGACATCATGACAGGAAGACAGAGGACAAAAGTCATCATATGAAGTGTCTAGTTTCCGAATCGTAGATATTAGAATACCAATTTGAAAGGATCTCTTTTTTTTCCTGGAGGCAAGTAAGAATACAACTAAAGGTACATTTTAATGCCCCCCATTGTATTGATCCATTCTATCAAATTTGAGACATCATTTTGAGCATGGTCAATGCAGTAGCCAGCGTTTGTTTTTTGGGGGTTTACAAAGAGGGTCCAAAAAATGTAATTCAGTTTCCATGTGCAGGAACTCATGTGGCCCATCATCTAAATCAGTGGTTCTCAACTCCAGTCCTCGGGACCCACCAACAGGCCAGATTTTAAGTATTACCTTGGGGAGATGCAGACTAAAATACAGCAATCACTGAGCAGCAAGTTATATCACCTGTGATGTATTTCAGTTATCTTGCAAACCTGGCCTGTTAGTGGGTCCTGAGGACAGGAGTTGAGAACCACTGATCTAAATAAAAAGGTTGAAGGACATTAATGGTTAAAAGTTGAGAAGACATTATGGGGGTTATTTATAAAAAACTGGAGAGCACAAAATCTGGTGCAGCTCTGCATAGAAACCAATCAGCTTCCAGTTTTATTGTCAAAGTTTAATTGAACAAGCTAAAATTAGAATCTGATTGGCTACCAGGCACTGCTACACCACATTCAGAGTGCACCAGTTTTAGTAAATCTGCTACTATAGGACTAGAATTGTTGGATACTGAGGGTACTAGGAGTGAAGTTAGCTATACATGGCTTGGTTTTCTTTTGTAAAATCCTTGGGCATAATAAGAGAAAATCAATTTGATTCCTTCATTCACGGTAACAGCGAGAGATATTTTTCACCAACCATTGTATTCAAGCAGCCACAGCACACATGGCTGCTTAATGTTAGCAATAAACATGTCACCAATACAAAGTCCACAGAACTGGCTATTATGTATCACCAAAAATACATACACTAAAAACATTGTATGCAACAACTTGGACCTGGATATTGACAATGAGCCCTTGATATATGCCACCTTGAAGGAACTCTGGTGCTGAGGATGTATCTGAATATCTCTCTCTCTGTGTTACCCACAAAGAAAATAATTTTTAAACTTTCAAATAAATGAAATACTGAAAATCAGGGTTTGCTCAGACTGGAAATTTAATTTTACAGCAATAACCTTTAGGGGGTTTATTCTGCCAAAAAAGTGCATGTGGACAACTAGTACATCCTTGCAGATCTACTCTGGGAAGCATGGCACAGAAAATCCCCATCTTAAGCTCACATGCCTCATGGATCCCAGAGCCAAAGCTCCTGGAGACAAGATGCTATCCCAGATTGCAAAAGCATTCAGCATCATTGATCAAGAGAACCCGGCAGCGCTATGCCACTGGGCTTTCACCACATAAGCAGGAAGATACTGAAGGATACAAGAGCAGGAAAACACAAATAAGAGTAAACTTCCTCCAATGATTAAAAGTGATCCAATCTATCAAAGAAAATGCTAAAACCGAGCAGCCAGTCATATAGATCTCTTTTTTAAATTCTGTGGATAAGGGTGGTTTCTGTCAATTGACAGAAGCTACTCACTCTCCTGTGCTGCCCTGGAAGGAAGGTAACAAGAGCACTGCACATGCAACACTGAATTACAATGTCTTGAAAAGGTATTCATACCCCTTGAAATTTTCCACATTTTGTCATGTTACAACCAAAAACGTACATGTATTTGATTGGGATTTTATGTGATAGACCAATACAAAGTGGCACAAATTGTGAAGTGGAAGGAAAATAATAAATGGTTTTCAATTTGTTTTACAAATAAATATCTGAAAAGTGTGGCGTGCCTTTATATTCAGCCCCCCCTTACTCCGATAGCTCTAACTACAATCTAGTAGAACCAATTGCCTACAGAAGTCACCTAATTCGTAAATGGAGTCCACCTGTGCGTAATTTAATCCCAGTATAACTACAACTGTTCTGTAAAGCCCTCAGAGGTTTGATAGAGAACTTTAGTGAACAAACAGAATCATGAAGGCCAAGGAACACACAAGACAGGTCAGGGATAAAGTCGTGGAGAAGTTTAAAAGCAGGGTTAGGTTATAAAAAAATATCCCAAGCTTTGAACATCTCACGGAGCACTGTTCAATCCATCATCCGAAAATGGAAAGAATATGGCACAACTGCAAACCTACCAAGACATGGCCGTCCACCTAAACTGGCAGACCGGGCAAGAAGAGCATTAATCAGAGAAGCAGCCAAGAGGCCCATGGTAACTCTGGAGGAGCTGCAGAGATCCACAGCTCAGGAGGGAGAATTTGTCCACAGGACAACTATTAGTCGTGCACTCCACATATCTGGCCTTTATGGAGTGGCAAGAAGAAAGCCTTAAAAGTCCAGTTTGCGAGAAGCCATGTGGGGGACACAGCAAACATGTGGAAGGAAGAAGGTGCTCTGGTCAGATGAGATCAAAATGGAACTTTTTGGCTTAGAAGCAAAACACTATGTGTGGTGGAAAACTAACACTGCACATCCCCCTGAAACATGGGGGTGGTGGCAGCATCATGTTGTGGGGATGCTTTTCTTCAGCAGGGACAGGGAAGCTGGTCAGAGTTGATGGGAAGATGGATGGAGCCAAATACAGGGCAATCTTAGACAAAAACCTGCAAAAGACTTGAGACTGGGGCAGAGGTTCACCTTCCAGTAGGACAATGACCCTAAACATGCAGCCAGAGCTGCAATGGAATGGTGTAGATCAAAACATATTCATGTGTTAGAATGGCCCAGTCAAAGTCCAGACCTAAATCCAATTGAGAATCTGTGGCAAGACTTAAAAATTGCTGTTGACAGATGCTCTCCATCCAATTTGACAGAGCTTGATCTGTTTTGCAAAGAAGTAAAGGGCACAAATGTCACTCTAGATGTGCAAAACTGGTAGAGACATACCCAAAAAGCTTTGCAGCTGTAACTGCAGCGGAAGGTGGTTATACAAAGTATTGACTCAGGGAAGCTGAATACAAATGCACGCCACACTTTTCAGATATGCATTTGTAAAAAAATTTTGAAAACCATTTATCATTTTCCTTCCACTTCATAATTATGTGCCACTTTGTGTTGGTCTATCATATCAAATCCTAATAAAATGTATGTTTTTGGTTGTAGCATGACAAAACGTGAAAAATTTCAGGGGGTATAAATACTTTTTCAAGGCACCGTAAATCGAAGTAAATGCAGTGTTATATGTGTGTAAAATGTATCATATTTTGTGCTAGTCTACAGCATAAATAATTATAGAGAAGGAAGGCATCATCTGGTTCTTTTCAAAATGTGTGGTTAACGGTCAGCATTTTTTTAGGATTATTGTAAAAGCTGGTGTGATCATTACCTCCCTGAGAGCAGATGACCCAGTGGAAAAACCCCGCTGCCTTGTCAGGGTTTGATATCTTCTCTCCAGTTGAACCAGCTTTTCCTTTTCCTGTTATAACACAAGGGGATTAAACAAAGCATGACTCATACTGAAAATCCATAAAAAAATATTTTGTGGGAAAAATTTTAAATTACAGTTATTTACAGCAACATTAGTATCATAACAACCATTAAATAATTTTAGAGAAATGGCCGCATTTTTCCAGGAGCTTCTCACCTCCCTTCCAAAAATTTTAAAACTAAAGTAAAACAATGTCATTACCATCCAGCATTCTGCAATAAAAATAATGTTGTGCACTTTGTCTATATTTTACCTTGTGTAGCTGTACTAAAGTGGCACTTCTTTCCTGACCAAGACGTTCAGCATCCTGTGCAGACTGAAATCTAATTTGATTGGCTTGCAGCTCCAGTGCAGCTAGACGTTCCTAGTAAAACAAACATGAAACATTCTTATAGTCATTTACCTTTAAACATTAGGCGTTTTATGCAGCCTCAGTTACTTTATGATGAAACATTTGAAAATGCTCTGTAAAACACTTTAAATGACAACCTTGTGTTTATTATCGTTTAATATCACTTACGCTTTCCATAAAAAAATACCATTTTATGAGTTTGCATCCTGCTGGTAGAGCTCACTACAACATTAATTCGAACATTAATTTAAATTTCAATTGATACCTTGCTAGAACATATTAATTGGGATAAAATCTTAGGAAAAAAAAACACTGAGGAGAGATGGGTTTGCTTTAAGAGCATATTAAATAGGGCATTAGCCAGTGCAACCAATTGGGAAATAAATTTAAAAGAGCGAATAAAAGTCCTGGGTGGTTTAACTCCAATGTAAAAATGCATATAAAAGCAAAGAAGAAGGCCTTCGAAAAAATACAAGGCTGGGGGATCATCATCAGCATTCAAACTTTACAAAGAATGCAACAAGAAATGTAAGGGTGCAATTAGGATGGCTAAGATAGAACACGAAAGACACATAGCGGAGGAGAGCAAAAAAAAAAAAAAAATCACAAGAAATTCTTCAAGCATATAAACAGTAAAAGAGGGAGGACAGACCATATTGGCCCCATAAAGAATGAGGAAGGGAATCTGGTTACAAAGGATGGAGAGATGGCAAAGGTATTGAATTTATTCTTCTCCTCAGTCTTCACGAGGGAAACGGGGGGCTTCAGTAAGCAAAACTGCAGTGTTTATCCTCATGATACATCACAGGAAGCACCCTCATGGTTAACAGAGGACATAATTAGAAATAGACTTGAAAAACATAACATTAATAGGTCACCGGGACCAGATTGCTTGCACCCAAGGGTCCTTAGGGAACTAAGTCAAGTAATTGCCAGACCATTGTTCCTAATTTTTACTGACAGTCTATTGACTGGAATTATGCCAGCTGATTGGAGAAAAGCCAATTTAACACCAATATTTAAAAAAGGGCCAAAATACATCCCTGGGAATTACAGACAAGTTAGCCTAACATTAATAGTATGCAAGCTCTTGGAGGGGATGATAAGGGACTATATACAAGATTTTAGTAATGAAAACTGTATCATTAGCAGTAATCAGCATGGATTCATGAAGAATCGTTCTTGCCAAACCAATCTATTAACCTTCTATGAGGATATGAGCTGCCACTTAGATAAAGGGAGGCCCGTAGACGTGGTGTATCTGGATTTTGTAAAAGCATTTGATGCAGTTCCCCATAAACGTTTACTGTACAAAGTAAAGATTGAAACCTGGCTACAAGGGGGAGTTCAGAGGGTAGTGACAAATGGGAAGCACTTGGAATGGTCAGGGGTGGGTAGTGGGGTCCCCCAGGGTTCTGTCCTGGAATCAAACCTATTTAATTTGTTCATAAATGACCTGGAGGATGGGGTAAACCTTTCAATCTCTGTATTTGCGGACGATACTAAGCTAAGCAGGGCAATAACTTCTCCACAGGATGTGGATACCTTGCAGGTAGATCTGAACAAATTCATGGGGTGGGCAACTACATGGCAAATTCGGTTTAATGTGGAAAAATGTTAAATAATGCATTTGGGTGGCAAAAAAAAAGCAATCTACTCATTGGGGGAGAACCTCTGGGGGAACTAAAGGATGGAAAAGGACTTGGGGGTCCTAGTAGACGATAGGCTCAGCAATGGCATTCAATGCCAAGCTACTGCAAAAAAAATATTGGCACGCATTAAGAAGGGGATTAACTCAAGAGATAAAGTGATAATTCTCCCACTCTACAAGACTCTGGTCTGGCCTCACCTGGAGTATGCTGTCCAGTTCTGAGCACCAGTCCTCAGGAAGGATGTGCTGGAAATGGAGCGAGTACAGAGAAGGGCAACAAAACGAATAAAGCGAATGGAGAACATTAGTTATGAAGAAAGGTTATGAGCACTGAACTTGTTCTCTCTGTAGAAGAGATGCTTGAGAGGGAATATGATTTCAATTTAAAAATACTATACTGGTGACCCCAAAATAGGGATAAAAAACTTTTCAGCGAAAGGGAGTTTAATAAAGACACGTGGCTACTCATTAAAATTAGAAAAGAGGTTTAACTCTAAACTGCATAGAGGGTTCTTTACTGTAAGAGTGGCAAGGATGTGGAATTCCCTTCCACAGGCGGTGATTTCAGCGGGGAGCATCGATAGTTTCAAAAAACTATTAGACAAGCACCTGAACGACCAGAACATACAGGGATATACAATGTAATCCTGACATTAAATCACACACATAGGTTGGATTTGGTGTCTTTTTTCAACCTCACCTACTATGCAACTATATAACTATATACCAACACTCTTATCTTTCTATGATCAATTTTCTTTTGGCACTCTCCCTTGTTCTGCAGAAGTCTTTTTTCAACCTCACCTACTATGTAACTATATACCAACACTCTTACCTTTCTATGAGCAATTCTCTTTTGGCACTCTCCCTTGTTCTGCAGAAGTTGCTGATTTGCTGTTTCTCTCTCTTCTTCCAAACGGCTCTCATTCTCCAGCTGCTGGAACTCCAGATCTTCAAATAGCTTCATCTGGGATTCTAGACGCTCAGATTCCTGAATGAAGTCACAGTAACATTTGACATCATTCAAGAGAAGACAATACCCTGCACTACATAATAAATAAACAGACCAATGAGAGGACATCAAAGCAGATACTGAATAGACAAGTAAAAAATAAACAATACAAAATAATTTTAAGAGCTATAAAAAGCGCAACAAGTCAAATCAGCCTGAACAAAAAAGTCACAAAAACACCAATGATCCGCCAAAACACCCCACAAGCAACAACAGAAAACAGATATCTATTAGGCAAGAATCTGAATAGCTGCCACCACAAAAGAAATGTACCATCTATAGTACAAGGTGGATGTTGTGCCAGTTTAGTAAAATATATGTAAAAGTGATTAAAATGCACAATAAATAAAAGCAGAGCAGATATATCACAATATTGTTTTTAAGTTTGATTTGGTTTAGGTTTGCTAGTGTACCCAATTCCACACAAACCTTTTAATTTGGGGCTTTCGAATAGAGGTCAGTTTTGTATAGCCAATAAAAAAAAAATCATCATACAAGCATAACAGCCATCCTTGTATTTAACTGTATAAAACTAGGCACAGACATTTATATGGCAAAATGCTCAAAACCTCATATGCAAGTAACCAGAACAATGTACAATATTCCACGATAAGTTAACCTCATGAATCAAAACTGAACTGAATCAAAATTTCAATTCAACTTTGCACCAAAATACCTTTCCTATACTGAAGTATAGACTCATTTTTTTTTCTTTACCAATATTTTTTCATACCAGTGTTATGCCGATTAGTTTGCAAATTCATTTTGCAAAGTTCAGGGATTCAGAGGATATGATCAGTGTTTTGGTTTTATAGTACATTATTATATTTCTATTACACATCCAATTATGTTGGTCTAATTATGGTCTAGAAAATAAAGACTAGTTTAAATTGTGCCTGGTACAAATGTAACTGTACATAAGTAAGATAAGCAATAACCAAAGTATTTTGTCATTTTTCGGTTAGTCAGTGTTAGCAGTAGGTATCAGTCAACATACACATGCACTTACTCCTACTGGATGAACCTCAACCATAGGTAGGTGTGGTAGAGAGTATGTACAAACAGGAGTGCAGAGCTCAATACATGGCTACCAGGGTTGAACATGGCAGTGTTGGCAGCAAAAGAAACCAGAAAGACTAACTGAAGACATGATATTATTTATAAAAGACTCTGTCGCTGGAAAGAAGGGGTGGGTGTTGAGATATAAATTGCAGGCCCATAGAAGTACTTCTACCTGCTGCAGCCTCCCAAAACCGCCCGTCAAGGCTAAATTTAAGGCCTTTTCTGTTATCAAAGCATGCTCAACCCTTGCCACCTCCTCTGCATTTCCACTGCCTTTTAAGGCTGCCCATCATAGAGATGGGTCAATGGGAATGCGAAGGGACGGGACTTCGCCTTAGCATTTGACATGGGAGGCTGCTGAGCTCAATCTTTATACTTCAAAATCAACTATAAATCCATCAATGATGATATTTACAACTACATGTTTTGTGAACAATAAAGTGGCAGGTTTTAAACTTCCTGATCTATCGATTAACTTGTGTACAACTAGCCTGTCAGGTTTTTCCCGAACAATCAGTGCCACTAGCTACAGCTGGCAGCACAGATTAGTGTGTTCTGACAGAAGGAAGTCTACCTGCTGTCATAACACAATAGCTTAATGGGAGGGATTCCCCCATCCACCTCAAATATGTGCATGGAGGAATCATTTTTTTTTTATTTTTTTTTATTAAACCAGTGGGTTGAACAAAAAATGAAAAAATCCCCTACATCACAATGGAAATCTAAATTCTAACTTTTGGTTAGCAACCATTTGCAGTTTTAAGCATTAACATTAAGTAATTTTCATCTCAAAGTTTAATCAAATATCACTGTATTGGATAAAAAAAAAACATTCCTTCTAGGAACAGCCTTAGCTGTACTATTTAACAAAAAGAGTTTAAAAAATTGTCTCTGGCATAAAATGCTCCAGCCTAATGGTGCCAATTTTTTTTATTTTGAATGCAACTGATCAGCTTGAAAGATACCTTAATGAAGGTTCTATTATGACAATATCCATTTTATTTTTTGTCACTGGGTTTGGAAAGTTTATTTTCTCATTGAACACTATGTAGTAGGCTTTCAGGTGCCCTGGAGCATTTTGTTTCAGCTGCTCAGAAGGTGATGCCAAATCTGAATCAAGTTTATAACATGCATGCTTGCAAGCAATTAAAGTGAGAAATAATATGTACAAGAGTAAGCAATTATGATCATATAGGATAGAGAGTGATGACTTGGAATATGCACATACAGATAAACTGAAAGCAATGACTACCAGAGTCAGCGGAGTAAAGAAATGTATACAGAGGGTGTGCAGGTACAAGCAACAAAAAACATGCACAGTGTACAATACAACACATGTTACAGACATATAGCCAAGCTGAATGAGAGGAAGCAAGGCAATTGAATAATAAAGAATGGAGATATGAGGCAGAAAGTTGTGCCAGATAGGGCCCACTATTGATTGGCACACTGACCCTTGTAAGCTGGCACTGCACCTGCTCCCTTAGAGCTTCGGGGCAATTATGGAGTTGCCTCTGCAGATCATGATGTGAAAGCTGAACACTCTGCATTTCCATCCTCTGCTGCTCCAGCTTCTCTCGCATCTTAATCCCGTGGGCATATCCAAAAGACAAAATGGGGAACAGGACACTGCACTAAAACCTCAGCCATGCGCAGGCAGAATAAGACAGATATAATAAGAGGGTTAGAAAAGGAGGAGAAGTGAGAAATGAAGACTATAGAAGAGAATTAAAAGATGTAAGTAGGAACACAATATCAAAAAAACAGAAAAGGGAAGAAAAAGTGAAAGAAAGAGGTGAAAGATTAGATCAGAAGACAGCAGGGGTGTTGGTACAGGATTAACTCATTTAACAATCTCAGCTTCACTGCCAGAGGGAACTGCAACTGACGCTAAACATGAAAACAGAACCTTTGCACTATGATCACAAAAATGCTGCACATCAGTCATCTAGATACATTTATTGTCCATTCTAGTATCATTTTACAGCACCTTTATGCAACGCAGGTAAACAGTCACTGTGCATATACTTTCAGTCTCATTAAAACACCATTCCCAAGCAGAACTTAAGTACATTTATGCACAAAATTCTAAAAAAAGAATAAAAGATTGTAAGTGTGTGACATGAAATAAATATGACAATACGTTAATTATATTTACAGGCATTGAAACATGAAAGGCATCGTCTCAAAAGCTGAACAAAACCTTCATTTAAATTAAAGCTTCCAACGTGACACTTGCATCCAATAACAGGCACCTACAAGATAGGGTAGCTTCAGCTTTTTCTTTAGAGCACTCCAGGAGCTTTACCACAAGGGGACTATATTATGCAAATTTCAAATTCAGCTAGAACTTTCTGACTTCTGTGCCTCGCTAATTGTCAGTGAAGCTGCCATAGGGGTGTCCAGTACGGAGGCATGGAAGGTTACAGCCCAAGGTCCGAGTTTCTAGTTGAAGTTAAGGTTTGTATAATAATGCAGTTTTGTGCTCGTCTGAAGGCTCACTGAAAAAAACAGAAAACAAACACTACCCGCTACTAGACGGAAGTGGCAGTGTGAAAGCTGAACACTGGAGTACAGGTACACTTTAAATTAGGCTTCTCAGTTTTCATAAAATCACTTCTGTAATTAATAGTCTGTTGTTTTCAACGACATTGGCATGCATTAGATTAGAGGTTAGTAGAATTAGACTTTTAGGACACCTATAATGTATATAAAAATATACATTTTTACAAACTATTACAGCTGACTATGAGAAAAGCTGTATTACAAAAAAAGTCTAAAATTTTTAAAAAAAGGACAACTAAACTGATAGCAACCAGCAGATATTTATTTGTTTTATTTTTATTATCTGCATAAATAGGTAACAGACCTGGTGACCACAGAAAAGAGCATCTTTTCCCACATTTGTAAGGGATTATTAGGTGTGCAGTGCTGTATTGTGCTTACAAACACATGCACAACGGCAAATATGCCTAAAATCAATGTAAACCTAAGAACTCCGGCTGTGCAGTTTGAAAGCACATACTTATGCAGCCACTACATATGTGAACCAAAAAAAAAAAGTTCACAAACCTTCCAAAGTGCACTCATTTAAATGACCACATTTCTGCAGAAACAATTGGTATAACTAGGTAGTAAAAATAATAATGTTGTAAACTAAAAGCTATGTACAGTACAAATTTCTGTTACAGTTTTGGGAATATAGCAGTGTAAAGATTCAAAAGGTCTCTAGCGAGGAGGTTTAAATGCTACTTAAGACCCCTTTCACACTGAGCCGCCTATAGCGTCGGCGGTAAAACGCCGCTATTTATAGCGGCGTTTTACCGTCAGATTTGCAGAGCATTTCGGCCGCTAGCGGGGCGCTTTTACCCCCCGCTAGCGGCTGAGAAAGGGTTAAAACCGCCCGCAATGCGCCGCAATAGCAGCGTTTTGCCGGCGGTATCCCATCGCTGCCCCATTGATTTCAATGGGGAGCAGCGGTGGAGGAGCGGTAAACACACTGCTCCTTCACCGCTCCAAAGAAGCTGCTGACAGGACTTTTCCTGACGTCCTGCCAGCGCAGCGCTACGGTGTGAAAGCCATTGGGCTTTCCCACTGGAGACAATGCTGCAGCTGTTTGAGGGCGGATTGCAGGCGCTACTTTTAACGCTATAGCGCCTGCAAAACGCCCTCGGTGTGAAAGGGGTCTTAGACTCATGCATTGCAGTAATACAGACAGTGTCAAGATAAAATATGTTGGTGCACTTATCAAACTATCCCCATCTGTTGGAGTGGTGCTTATATATAAAATCCTGAACCATAAAAACACCCTGATATAATCAGTAAAGTGAATAAGTGCAAATAAATAAGCAATCAATAAAGTGAATAAATGCAAAAAAATGCATCCAAAAACTTATACCCTGATATCACAATCAATAAAGTGAATAAATGCAAATAGATGCATCAAAAAACATATAAGGGAACACACATGCCTAGATATATGTAGATGAAAAAAAAAAAAAACAATAAATAGTGTCTGTTTGTGTTAAGCCAGCTGAGGTCTAAATGTCCAATCACTTGCCTTTGATAAACTTGTTTGTATTTCAATTTTCACAGATGAATTAATCTGCCGCCTGTGTCCATCTGCGGTATTGCGCGGTCCTTTGCCCCATGGGGTCCCGACACGCTTACAACACATACACATTTTTGGCCAATTTTTCGACAGGATCTAATTAACCTACCAGCATGTCTTTGGCGTGTCATCATGTCACGTGACTTTCTTAAGGGTCATTGACGTGACATGTGATGATACGCGTGGGGAGAAGGAGTCAGTGACGTCTTCGCATAGTGTTCGGCAAACACAGCGATAGCTGTATGAGTGGTGAAGCTGTCTGACCATTATAACAAAAGTGATTCAGCTACTACAAATTTGTGAGTGGATTACATTGTTTTCCCAGTCTTGTAGCATTTAAAACACTGCGCAATGATGGTTTTTCTTTTATCTTTATGTGAATCATCAACTTTCAAATGTAATTCATCAAGCAACTGTGATCTGTGAGAATTGAAATACAAGCAAGTTCATCAAAAGGCAAGTGATTGGACATTTAGACCTCAGCTGGATTAACACAAACAGACACTATTTATTGCTTTTTTTTCCATCTACATATATCTAGGGATGTGTGTTCCCTTATATGTTTTTTGATGCATTTTTTTGCATTTATTCACTTTGATTGATTTTTTATTTGCACTTATTCACTTTACTGATTATATCAGGGTGTTTTTATGGTTCAGGATTTTATATATAAGCACCACTCCAACAGATGGGGATAGTTTGATAAGCGCACCAACATATTTTATCTTGATTTATAGCAACAGGTGTCACAGCACTAATTGGTTGGTTGCAGCTTACACATTTCTTTTTGGTGTTTTGCTATTTTATAGAGAATCCACATCAGCGCTTTAGTTTTCTTTTTTCACAATACAGACTGTGTACTGTGTTTTACTGCCATACACAGCACTTATTGTGGTGTGTTCAGAGCCATTTATTCAGAACAGTAGATAAGTACATTAGGCACCAATGGACCCACCTGGCAGTGCACCATAACCCACATGCCATGCATTGTAATGGGCTGCATTAAAAAAATTATGAAAAAGGTCAAAATAATAGTGCTGCCCTAATGCAACATGAGAAATTTCTTTACATACATATGTTCAGTAGTAGAACACATAGCTCTCTCTGAAAAGTTCCTTTAAAGTGGTTCAAATGGCTGAACATTATTTTTTGCCTTGATGTTATTTTCTATGCATGAAGGTAAAAAACCTAGAGTGTGCAGCTCCCCCCAAACCCCACTAATACTTACCTGAGCCCCATTACGATCCAGTGATGTGCATGAGAGCAGCTGCTCTCCTGGCTCTCTCCCTCCTCAATGGTTCAGACACAACAGCAGGAGCCATTTTACACACGAATGTCCCCATAGGAAGCAGCTTGCTATAGGGGCACTTGGTGGGGAAAGTAGAGGGGAGTTTTTGAGAAGCCCAGAAGCGGAGGATCGAGGCTGCACTGTGCAAAACCATTACACAGAGCAGATAAGTATAATATGTTTGTTATTTAAAACAAAATTGTATCTTTAGTATAACTTTAAACTGAGCACCAGACATTTTAATATTAAACCAAATAACAAAAATGACAGCTCTAGAGCAAGGCCAATACTAGACCAAAGGGGATTATTTGTTTTACCTCCAGGCTGAAACCAGTAAAACACAAAATATGTGATAATTTCTTTATCACATACGAAAACGTTTAGTGAATCGGGTATTTTAATTGGTAAGGCAAGATCACAAATTCGTGACATCAGACTGAATCCCTAGAGGGAATGATGTCAGTGGTTCAATGTTCTCTAAAAATCTGTGGAAAAACTGCCTGCATTACTGTATTAAAATGGGAAAACACACAGGCAGAACATTTTTTCCAGATTATTAATGCCAAGACATTTTTGCTTCACTACTGAATTAAACATTAATCCCACACTACTGGGCATCATCATGCAGCCAAAACCTTTTTTAAACCTTTGTATAGACTTGGGAAGAGTAAACTGTTCTGTCCAGTTTTTACTGAGGTTAATGACCCCTAGGAATATTTCATCTTATCTACTGTCCCTAAGCCTTAGTACACACGACGAGAAAAATATACCGATTTTGGAGTGATTTCTGATAATCTGATCATTAGTACACAGATTTCGAGAGCTAATCACGACAGTTCATGCGGAAATATCCGAAGTACCAAGCGTGAAAATTTTTCTTATATGATAACAGAACAAATGATTTTCAAGTAACTGGTATGGTATTTGTATAAAAAAAATTGTGTGACCATGACCAAGCATGCTCGGAAATGAAAGAATACATTACAATCAGTGTTAATTTCACCAACGAAAAAGTTTTCATAATAGTTTTCATCAGCTGCATGGTTTCAGTGACAAAAACTAAAAAACTAAATAAAAATAAAATTCAGTGTCAATTCAGATGACTAAAATAAGACTAAAAAAATGTCATTCTAGTCAAAAGACTATGAATGGAACTAAATCAAAATTTGGCGTCAAAATGATTATATTATTATAATAAGGCTTACCTATAGGTACTGTAAATATCTACTAAATGTGCGCCGTTTAGGAGATATTTACCTCTCCTCATCATCGGCGCACTACAAGGTAAGTATCTCCTAAATGGCGCACGAGCCGTTCCTTCACTAGCAAGTGTCGTGACTGACGGCTCCCACGTGCATGCGCGGGAGTGACGTCACAATGCATACTAGCCCATTATGCTTTTACTTTTTAGGGGGAAAAAAGAGGAAGTAAAACCCATCAGGGTTTACTTTCGGTTTAACAGTGGTCAAAAAGCAATATTCTTGTTTGTTTACGAAACTTGGTTTTATTTATAAAGATGTTACTATATATATTTGTTTTAATTATTGACAGAGAATTGTTAAAGTTTTTATATTCAGGTAATATGTGCAATGGCATTACAGCCAAAGGAGTTTGCAGGGTTTTCTTTATATTTTGATTTTAATCTCCTTACTCTTTATATTTTGAAGTTGCACTTCTGTTTGTCAAAAAGCAATACTTTTTTTTTAATAAACTGGAGATTATAGTCGACTAAAATGTACTGGAGATTTTAGTTGACTCAAATATGAACAAAACTAAAAACAACAATTCAGATGACCAAAATAGGACTAAAATTAAAATGGCATTTTAGTCAAAAGACTTTGGGGTTGATTTTCTAAAACTGGAGAGTAAAATTAGTGCAAAATTAGGTGCACCTCTGCGTAGAATCCAATCAGCTTCCAGTTTTTTTTTTTTCAAAGCTTAATTGAACAAGCAGAAATTAGAATCTGATTGGCCACCATGCAGAGCTGCACCAGATTTTGCACGCTCCAGTCTTAGTAAATCGACCCCTATGACAAACTAAATTGAAGCTTGATGTCAAAATTAACACTGATTATAATACATCACTTCAGAAGTATTGTATTACGAGAATTCTTGAATTCTTGAAACTTTAGTAACCTATTGGTTTTCGAAAAAAACAAAAACAAAAAACGGACGATAATCCGTCCGATATTCTTATCGTGTGTATGAGGCTTAGGAAATCAAGGCAAGAAATGAGAGAAGCGAGTTTGGCTGAAGATGCACTTTGTAACCTATGTGAGCAACATAATCTGATTGTACAATCTCCTCTGGAGATGCCAACGACGTACCTGACTAGGTGTAATTTAAAAGGAATGCTCAAGTAGGCCTCTCACACTACATAGTTGTAAGTAAATCCAAAGTAGATTGTACAGATATTGTATAATCAGACTGGAATGTGTGTGCCAAGAGTCTGATTTCTAAGCAGTAAATATCCTTGCTGAAATCAACATTGCATTATCCTACAGAGGTAAACTTTATGTCACAAAAGAGAATTTATAAACAAATCTAGATCTAGAAGTAATAAACATGAAATAACATAATCCCGCTTCTTCTTTTACTTAAAGAACCATCATCATGAAAAATCTTCTGTTCTGATTACAGCATGCAATTAGTACTTGTAATTGCATTCTACCAATTGTTGCCTCCAAAAGCCTTTTTATGGCAAACAAAATATATAAACCAAATTGTATTTTAAATGGTATACCATTTAAAATAAAATTTACATAAAAACCACAATTTTTGCAGGGTAATAAATCTTTCAAATAGTTGCAATACCCATATACAGCTGGCTGGGATTAATTACATGAATAATACAATGCACCCCCTACAAGAATTTCCTCATGGGTGTGTTCTCCAGCCAGAGAAATCCAACACGTTTAAATTTGTTCATTTTGCAAATCTTCTTCAGGGTAGAATTTGCCAATCTATTAGATGTGTTACCACAAAAAAAAAAAAAAACTCAGCCACAAAGTTTTAAAAAGAGGATGCCTTATCTCCAGGCCCCTGGACCTTTAGCAGCCATCAGGGACAGGGTGTGCACACACCAGGGATGACAGATATATCCCAAACCGGTCCAGGAAACAGTCACCAGAGCAACATAAAATAGAGTATTGCTGGAGGACATGCTCGTTGGTGGCAATTGACTGCAGGGATTATGGAATCTATTTTATGTTGCTCGGGTGGCCGTTTCCTGGACCGGTTTGGGGCACATCTAGCGTCCCCTGCACACACACTGTCCCTCATGGTTGCTGAAGGTCCAGGGGCCCAGCGATGAGCCGTCCTACTTCTTTCCTGAAGATGATTTGGAAAAAGAACAAAATTGAAAAGTGTTGGATTTCTCTGAGGAAATTCTTGTGTTTTATAGATTTTGTTTAACTATCACATAAAGTCCCATGGGAAGCAACACTTGAACATGTATATATAGGGATTTTGGCAATAGATAGCCTCATACAGTCTTGATCTATAGACTATACTTGTAATTAAAGTATAAACTATAAAATGTTTTTATTTATATTTTTCCCCACATGCAGACCATGCTGCCTAGCAAACGTGACATTGACAGAGGGTTGGGACAAACTATAATACAGCCAGGAGTGCTTACATAAGTTACCACTCAAATCTTCTTTTTTAAGAAAAAGCTTTTGCTGCTAACTATCAAGTTCTCCTGGCAGTGTTATGGTTTGTCTAAACCTCTGTCAATGTCACTTTGTCAGACATTTGTCTGCATGTAAAACCAAAAAACAAGTCATATACTGACACTATTGTTACATGTAGAAACCACATACAGCTATCAGAGTATTTTTCTTGATAGTGGTCCTTAAGTGATGGGGGGCAAACAGGGGTTGATTTACTAAAACTGGAGAGTGCAAAATCTGGTGCAGCTCTGCACACAAACCAATCAGCCTCCAGTTTTTCTGTCAAAGCTTAACTGAACAAGCTGAATTTCGAAGGCGATTTGCTACCATGCACAGCTGCACCAGATTTTGCACTTTCCAGTTTTAGTAAATCAACCCGTGTCAACAGCATTATTCATTGAGTTCCCCATTAAAAAATTTTTTACCGGTTTATCCTGCCAGTAAATACGTTAATTTTTCACTTCCTGACAAAAGGTGACATTCAGCAAAAAAAATTTTTACGAGCCCTCTGCACACTGCTATATACCCTTTTTAGCAAACTTTGCAAAAAAAAAAAAAAAAAAAAAAACTGCTACCACTGGAACATTTGCATTTTGCAGTGTAGAGTAGGAACTGGCCATAAAGGAATTACTGTGATGCAGTTGGCTAGTTTGAACATGCATTGCAATATATGTGTGCAAAGGGTTCATCCATAATTTTTAGTGTCAACGTGTGCTCACCCCCCTTTAGCACCAGATGGATTATGTACATCTAGAAGCTATTGGGAGTTGAGCACTGGAATATCTTATTACGGGAAGAAGAAAAATAACGGATCTTCTGGCAGGACCAACAGGTAATACAATTATGTTACCAGGGTAACTGAGAAAACCAAAAACTGCTATGCTAAGAATAGTACTGTAATAGACTTCAGCATACTGTATGTCATTCTTGATTTTGCCCATAGTAACTTTTTAAAGATGCTAATAGAAAAAAAATAGCTGGCAGGAGTTATTGCTCTATTTTTGTCAAATAGCTCATTCCGATTCAAAAAATAAAACTATTACAATAAAAGGAAAAAAAAAAAAATCAATCAATCAATCTAAATGCACATTATGCTGTAATAAGAATAGGGATGTGCTAGCCAAGTATATTGTTCCTTCACTTTATTTATGTTTATTGAACTCCTTCAAGCTGCTTCTGCACACAAGAATTATACTCCAAGTGTAAACTACTTATTAAGGGGCATGGGACAGATCAAAAATTGGAATGGCCACAGGCAAAGATACCTGATTACTTTCCTATTCAGGGCAAAGTGACCAGATTTCTTGAAAGAATTTCTCCCGACTCACAGGTACCAACCAACTTCTTGCCACTCCATTCCTCTATCAGAGCTAAGCGTCAGGTAAGGTTCATGTCCCTTACACTGGAATAATGTCTTCTTATCCTCCCTCATGTGACACTGTTTGGGTCTGTTGAATGGATGCTAAGGCCAAACATGGTCTCTTTGAGAGGAATTCACATGCTCCTCCAATACCCCGAAGCCCTGGGTATTTTTCGAAGGCTTCCGACATGGCAACAAAGCATGGCGAAAATAAGGATCAGCGAGTGTTCTTTCACTTTGTGTCACTTTGCTCTGCATAAGCACAGAGGCAGATTATATTTAAAGTCCAAGTGTATTAAAAATAAATAAATAGATAAAAATAAAAAAAGTCAGCATTACGGACAGTACTTGAAATCAATATGAATTGTGCCTTGGGCTACTGACTATGTTTTTAGATGAAATCCTGTGTCCTCTGATCCCCCAACCCCCAAAGCTGTAATTTTCTGGTGTCATGGTGGGGGGGGGGGGCTGACAGAGCTGGGGGACCTGTCACAAGCACTTATCCAGCCTACCCTTTCTGTCCCCTCCTCCATTCATTGAAGCTGTACTATAGCTTCTATCAGTGAAAAGATTACAGTTTATTCATGGAAGCTCTAGGACAGCTTCTTTGATTGGAGGAGGGGGCAGAAAAGGCGGGTAAAGTCACCACTTTTGATGAATGCCTGGCAGGTCCCTCAGCTCTATTAACCCTTGCAGCAGTACTAGAAGATCACAACTGCAGAGGTGAAATTGGTTGCTGGAGATCAAGGGGCAGTGGATTTCAAATAAAACTGCAGGAAGCAGCACAAGGGACACTTCACATTATAAAGGAGGACCAATAGTGCTACTACCATTTGGCAATCTTACAAAGTGTTAAAAGAGAACAGCTGCTTGCAGGCCTCTCTGGCACTGAATAGAATAAGGGTTTCTATACACAAGTAATCGGTGGATGAGAACCGTACAAAATGTTTTATGAAAAAAAGTTCTACTTTTCTGTGGGGTAGTTGGAATTGTAGGAGAACAATAAGAAGCTGAAAAGAGTGAAGACAGAAGGACAGAACACAAGGGAGAATGAATATTCCCCAAACATGGGGCACAATCACTTTACAGCATGTCTAGTACCTTCTCCTTCTCCTTCTGAATATCATTTTCCAGGACATTAAGATTGTCTTGTAGTTGCTGAACTATTCTCTGTTCTTGCTGCAACTGGGAAAGCTCAGCCTCCCTTTCTCCCTGAAGTAAAGCACGCTCCATCTCTGCCTGCATAGTGGAAGAAAGGACAAGCAACAGATGTGTCTAACATTTCCTCAACGTGAAAACTATTTTCCCTCTACTTAAGAAATCAGGCCATTGCCATTCAAATTAAAGGTCAAAAACAGCTCATGCAAGATTATACGGTCTAATTTTTCCCCAATGCACAAAACTTCTTGGCCCCTGTCTGGATGTTTCCCAACCTCTCGAGCACTTTCTTGCAATTGTCTCTCAAGATCCGTCACTCGGTTCTTCAGCTGTTCCACACGATTTATTGTTGTTCTCCGCTGTTCCTCCAGAGTTCGCAGGTCAGAGTTTACATCTCCCGTTGCTGCAGAGTCTTCCTGCTAAAAAGACAGAAAGGACATCAAAAATATGATACGCAAATGGGACAGTTCTAGAAAACCAGCCAAGATTTTACCCTCCATGGGTGTTTGCTTTAGTACACCCAATGTGAATAAGGTCTTATATACTTACTGTCCTAGGGTGACAATGCCGCTCAACTACTGTAGAACATAAAAGTGTATTACTGGCATTATCACCAGATAAAAATAAAAGTAATTAAGCCTTAAAAAAAGAAAGCAAATGTAATCTAGCCATCACATCTAAGAACTGGTAAACTCCAATATATTACATCTGTTTTTTTGGGTTTTGATACTAACCAATACTAAAGAAAAAAAAAAGTGACCTTTAAATTACTAAATAAATTGTGCTTCTTCAGTTACCTGCCCTTTAGAGGAATTCAAAACTTTTCACTATCACCTTGTGATTCAATTTTTGTTGATCATAAAAATGTATATTAAAAGAAGAATTCCAAGTATGGATGTTTTATCCAAATCCCCCCCCCCCCCAAAAAAAATAAGCTTTATTTGATAGATGCAAATACATCAGTTAAGGTAAGTTTCTGTCATTTTAAAATGTTGCCAGAACTCCCAAGTTTTCCTGAACTTAGAGGGGGTAACTTTTGCTTGATGTACAAGTTCCTCCATGTCAGCAATTTTTTGTATTCGTTTGAACTATTCCGCAATGCTTGGCGAGTTTTGAGAGCCAATGGGACGGTATGCATAGTTTGGCTGCATTCATCAAATGCATGGCCAGTGAGTGGAAATAGTAATTTTGGGATAACAGAGTGGTGTAATAGTAGTTGTGCTGGAGAGGGGTCTAATGGTATGGTAGAGATTTTGCAGGTGAGTCTGTGGACTTTCTCCCAGAACTGTTGGATCAAGGGACATTCCCACCATATATGAAGAAGTGACCCCAGGTCTTCATTACTTCGCCAGCAGTTGGGTGAGAAAAATGGGGCAAAATTTGTGTATTCTGAGTGTGGTCCTATACCATCTGGACAAGATTTTGTAACCATTTTCTGATGTCGAGACATTGATTGAGCCCTTATGAAGATAGGTAAAGATTTTCTCACAGTCATGGTTTGAAAGGTCTAGCGTCAGCACCTGTTCCCATTTGCGACTAAAACCCATGGATTTCGGGTAATGACATCACACGCTTCACATCGAAAGACTAGTAAGTTGCAGTATACTAAAAAGCTTTTCTTTAGGTTTAGATACACTTCGAACAAAATTCTAATGAGTGTCAACATGTCAGTGTAACAACCTTATGGTCGCATCTAGTACATGCTTTCTATTCCATGGGGTCCTTTTCCCCAATATTTTGTTTTTTGGATACACTTAAACTGCACTAAATATATACAAGGTCATGTTGCAACCAATTTGTAATGGTATTATTCACCACACCAAGATGCCAGAAAGGGTTTTTGGGCATTACTGTAAATAATAAGCTAAATCATTGTATTTAGCCCCATCTTCAGACACGCCTCAATTCACTACTATCTAAAACAAAGTCACATTCACATTCAGCTCAGTGAGGCCCACGTGGTATTCCTCGCCTAACCACAGAAAAATGTAGAAAATCTCAGCTCATACAGTCTAGTTGTTTATTGAATTCAGAATTCAAACTCCAAAATAATAGCTAATCGCCTGACTGAGACACAAATACGCATTGTTCCTGGTAGCTCAGCCTTCCACAATATGAGAATGGCAATGGAGGCAATAATGTTTCCTGTACACCAGAGAAGACTGAGCGTAATGTGCTGATTAATAGTGTGACTGCAATTCAGGGAAACACGGAACAAAGGATAACCACATTTAGGTACTTTGGTCTTTTTAGTTTTAGATGTTACACTTACAATATAGACTATAGCCAAGGGCTTTCATGAACAGAAGAAACATAAAACCATTCACTTAGTTTTTGTAGTGACTCACAAAAAGTAAAATATGTTTTAATATGGTTTCTTTTTTTTTTGGCAAGATATCTGGGTGTACTAAATGTGATTTTATTCCTACATATTATGTGCACCTATAGTGCTTCGATAAACCCAAAAACTGATTATTATTATTTTGACTATGCCAAAGCTTGGCTAGTGTAAATTCTGAGGTGGAGCTTACACTCTAAAAATCACCCTTGCCCAATAAATCTGAGCATATACTATGTATCCTGTGCACTAATGATAATATCCAAGAGCATAAATTATCCGTGCAGCACTTGTGCGTGATTGTGTGTAGATGTACAGTGAGGGAAAAATGTATTTGATCCCCTGCTGATTTTGTAAGTTTCCCCACTGACAAAGAAATGATCGGTCTAACATTTTAAATGGTAGGTTTATTTTAACAGTGAGACACAGAACAACAAAAATATCCCGGAAAGCGCATTTCAAAAAAAAGTTATAAATTTGAGTTGCATTTTAAATGAGTGAATTAAGGATTTGATCCCCTTCTGGCTCCCAGGTGTCTCGCTTTAAGCGAGTGCTCCTAATCTCAGCTTGTTACCCGTATAAAAATAAGACATCTGTTCACAGAAGCAATCAGATTCCAATCTCTCCACCATGGCCAAGGCCAAAGAGCTGTCCAAGGATGTCAGGGACAAGATTGTAGACCTACAAGACCATCACCTAGCAGCTCGGTGAGAACAGTTGGTGCACTTATTCACAAATGGAAAAAACACAAAATAGCTATGATCATGAGAACGGTGAGGAATCAGCCCAGAACTACACGGGAGAATCTCGTCAATGATCTCAAGGCAGCTGGGACCATAGTCACCACGAAAACAATTGGTAACACACTACGCCGTGAAGGACTGAAATCCTGCAGCGCCCGCAAGGTCCCCCTGCTCAAGAAAGCACATGTGCAGGCCTGTCTGAAGTTTGCTAATTAACATCTGAATGATTCAGAGGAGAACTGGGTGAAAGTGTTGTGGTCATATGAGACCAAAATCGAGCTCTTTGGCATCAACTCATCTCGCTGTGTTTAGAGGAGAAGGAATGCTGCTTATGACCCAAAGAACACCATCCCCACCTTCAAACATGGAGGTGGAAACATTATGCTTTGGGGGGATTTTTCTGTTAAGGGAACAGGACAACTTCAGTGCATCAAAGGGACGATGGACGGGGCCATGTACCATCAAATCTTGGGGGAGAACCTCCTTCTCTCAGCCAGGGCATTGAATACCCACAGCCAAGAGAACAAAGGAGTGGCTTAAGAAGAAGCACATTAAGGTCCTGGAGTGGCCTTGGCAGTCTCCAGACCTTAATCCCATAGAAAATGCGGAGGGGGCGGAAGGTTCGAGTTACCAAACGTCAGCCTGGAAACCTTATTGAGGATCTGCAAAGAGGAGTGGGACAAAATCCCTCCTGAGATGTGTGCAAACCTGGTGGCCAACTACAAGAAACATCTGACCTCTGATTGCCAACAAGGGTTTTGCCACCAGGTACCAAGTTCTGTTTTGCAAAGGGGTCAAATACTTATTTCACTCATTAAAATGCAAATCAGCTTATCACTTTTTTGAAATGGGTTTTTATGGATTTTGTGGTCATTCTGTCTCTCACTGTTAAAATAAACCTAACCTGTCTACTTTCCAAAATGGGGTCATTTAGGGGGGGGTTTGTGCCATCTGGGCATTTCATGGCCTCCGAAACTGTGATAGGCAGTGAGGAGTGAAATCAAAAATGTACGCCCTTAGAAAGCCTGAAGGCGGTGATTGGTTTTCGGGGTCCTGTACACGGCTAGGCTCCCAAAAAGTTCCACACATGTGGTATCCCCATACTCAGGAGAAGCAGCAGAATGGCAGAATGTATTTTGGGATGTAATTCCACATATAACCATGCCATGTTTGAACAATATATCATTTAGTGAGAATGTTGTGTAAAAAAAACAAAAAAAAAAATTGTAATTTTCCCGCAACTTGTGGCAAAATATAAAATATTCCATGGACTCAACATGCCTCTCAGCAAATAGCTTGGGGTGTCTACTTTCCAAAATGGGGTCATTTGGGGGGGGGGTTGCGCTTATCCCCGTACTCAGGAGAAGCAGCAGAATGCATTTTGGGGTGTAATTCCACATATAATCATGGCATGTGTGACAACTTGTGTAATAATAATTTTTTTGTTTTTTTTTTGTCATTTTTAAATTACTGGTGACAAAAAATTAAATATTCAATGGGCTCAACAGGTCTCTCAGCAATTTCCTTGGGGTGTCTACTTTCCAAAATGGGGTCATTGGGGGGGGGGGGGGTTGTACTACCCTGTCATTTTAGCACCTCAAGAAATGAGATAGGTAGTCAAACTAAAAGCTGCGTAAATTCCAGAAAATGTACCCTAGTTTGTAGACGCTATAACAACTTTTGCGCAAACCAATAAATATACACTTATTGACATTTTTTTTCCAAAGACATGTGGCTGAATACATTTTGGCCTAAATGTATGACTAAAATTGGGTTTATTAAATTTTTTTTTTATAACAAAAAGTAGAAAATATTTTTTTTCTAAATTTTTGTTTTTTTTCCGTTTATATCGCAAAAAATAAAAATCGCAGAGGCAGTCAAATACCATCAAAAGAAAGCTCTATTTGTGGGAAAAAAAGGATGCAAAATTCGTTTGGGTACAACATTGCATGACCGCGCAATTACCAGTTAAAGCAGCATAGTGCCAAATTGTAAAAAGTGCACCGGTCTTTGACCTGCCAATTCCTCCGGGGCTGAAGTGGTTAAACATCAAAGTAATTACATATTTTCCCAGTTAAGCGGGCGGCAAGTGGTTACAATGAAAAATGAGCAGTGGGGAATGTTTTGGAAAAACATTTATAAAAGCAAATGCCCATAAACACTTGTGCAATACCAGCTACTGTGAGCATTTTTTCGGCTTTTTCTGCTAGAGGTTCTGACATTTTTTTCACCCGCCTAGTGTGTATGGACCCTAGGAAAGTAATAGATAGGTAGGTCAATCCAGTCAATATATTCCTCTTGTTCCAGAGGCACACTTGTGCTAGTATGGAAAACTGAACTCCAGAAACAAATCAATGATAAATGGTAGTAGCTAAATATTTTTATGCTGCTGAATAAACATGGTGGATTTCCTGCACTTTGCATTCAACAGCCAGGATGTTGAGCACTGAACAGTATTATATCCCGATATCTCTGTATCAGGGAATTTTAGCAATGTAGCTCATTTGCCAAGTTTTCATACAAAACAAAGCAGGATTCACCAAATCAACTTTTTTCTCGCTATACTATCCCACATGGGTTTAACAATTTGCTGCTGGAGCAATTTTTATATCATTTTTTAAATTGTTGCACACATTAAAATGTGCAATTTTAGACAGGATAATATAATCCCCATAGCATAAGGTTTTAAAAGAAGAAACATTTGTGCTTATATACGTTTGTGTTATCAAAAGTATATTTTCAGTAAAAATACACTGAACATAATTTTAGTGCACATAAATACAATATAATCCCTGGTAAATACAACCCCAATTCTAAAAAAGTTGGGGCACTGTGTAAAATTTACATAAAAAACGGAATGCAATGATTTGCAGATCTCATAAAATTTATATATATATATATATATATATATATATATATATATATATATATATATATATATATATATATATATATATATATATATATATATATATATACACTCAAATGTTTAAACTGATAGGTTTGTAATTGATCTGTCATGAAAAGACATTAGAGGCTGCCATTACTGTCTGTCGAGTCTGACCGGAAATTATAAAGATAAGGAACTCATACCTTTCTGTCTCCCATTTACAGTACACGTAATCCAGGTCTCTCACTCGAAAGTATTGAATCCAAGTAGAGGTTAGGCACTGGAAACAACACTTTAGGTGGAAGGAGAGATATTTGTTAAAGCTGGATAGCCTAGGTTCTAGTCCACCCTTCCACACAGAGGACCCAGACCTCTGTATCAAATAGAACTGTGTTTGGTGGATCGGTATGAGATAGAGGTCACAGACCTAAAAAGTACCATAGGCATAATGCAAGTCTTTTATAACTAATTATATACATCCAAAAAAGGTACTTGGAGTCTTACTTTCTCCATTACTAAAATGCTATCCAGTTTTTAATACTGACACAGGGAAACAAGGGAAAGTTGGATGCCCTCTACCTTTGAAGGGGTTGTTACAGATGGTCAAAAAAGTCACTAATGAAACAGCTCCGGGCACATATAGAATCCTATTATTATTATAATTCTAATTTTAAAGATCATTTAGGGCGATTTCCTTACATTTTCACCTATGCCATCTCTGAAGGTCAGCTCCCAGCTCTATGTACAAATCATTACCATCCTTATTTTGAAGCCAAGGACCCAAGTAGAATTATATAGATCTACATCACTTTTTAATGTGGATTTAAAAATCCCAGTCAAAACCCTGTCCATGGAAGTGTCCAAACTGCACCGTTAGCATGGTCTCGTGTTGAGGTGAGGCAAAAATAGCACCTCCTGCAGAGATTGATAGGGGTTGACGCTTTGTAACTGCCTCCATTCACTTCTTTTGAAACACACCACAAGCATGCCGTGAACGCTCTGTAAACACCTCTATGGTATTTACAGAGTGTTTAAAGTGGTTGTAAACCCTTTACAGATCACTTTTACCTACAGGTAAGCCTATACTAAAGGCTTACCTGTAGGTACTGGAAATATCTCCTAAACCTGCACGGTTTAGGAGATATTTACCATATACGCTTGCGCTGTCATCGGTGCATGTGCACTAAAGAAAGGGCACGATCGTGCCGTTTCTATAGGGCCCGTGCCATGACCACCGCCTCCTGCATACACGCGGGAGTGACGTCACGTGACTCAAGCCAGTCAGCGAGCCGAAGTCCACAGCCCCGGAAGAAAGAGGGGTGAAGATGGACGCAGCCACCAGCGGGGACATCGCAGGCTTCGTTTGCAGGTAAGTGCCATTGGCTCCCAGTGCTGTCAATCAAAGCCAGTGATGAGAGAGCGGGGGTGGGGCAGAGTCCCGCTGTTTGTGTCAATGAACGCAGCGGCGGGGCTCGGGTGTGAGTGCCCCCACGGGAAGCGGCTTCTCATGGGGGCACTGGACAGAGGGGAGGGGCCAGGAGCTCTAGCGGGGACCCTGAAAAGAGGAGGTTAGCAGGCACTTTCCATTGCACAGAGCAGGTGAGTATAGACATGTTTTTTTAATTTACCTTTACAATCACTTTTAAACAGTTGTCAACCATGGGAAAACAGAACTATAAACAAACCTGAATAACTGTAGTATGACTAAATGTGCTAAACCAAGCTTCCCTAGATATTAATCATCATAAAGGCCAGATAGTATCTTTAAATAAACTTTTTTTCTCTGTAGAGCATAGTCACAACCTGCTGAACTCAACCTTTGGGCTATGCGGCCCAATAGGCACACCCCAGCCAAGCTTTATAAAAGCACCCAGTGCTTCAACAGCCTATTACCAGACTCTATTGAGACATGCAGCTGGTGCACATTCAGGAAGTTGGAGTTTTCATAGAGTGACCCTCTGCAGTAGTGGACTATTTATCGTTAGGTAACATCCGTCTAGTATCAAGGGGACTCTTACAAATAAAAAAGCGTATAGCACATTTAATAACAGTATAGGCTCACTTTAACACAACTGCACTACTTTTTATTGTTTTTATTTATTTTTATCTTTTTATTGTATCATGGGAACAGTCAGTAACCCTACTGCATAAACCATTGCAACGGTTGTTGCCTTTTTAACCCCTCTTGACCACAACGCAAGAACATGAATAAGACCTTCAAGGCTGGTTAACACAAAGCTTAAATAAACACTCACTTCATGCTGGGTACTCTCTGTGCTGCTATTTTCCTCTTTGTGAGCTTCTTCCTCATTGTGTCCTCCCCTCAATTTCATCAGGCTCCCAGTATTTTCGTGGCTGTTCCCTAGACTGCCATCCCACGATGGTCTTCGACAGTGTAACGGTGAAGTCCTTTCAACATTGGCACCTACTGACATAAAGGCTTGAGGTTCTTGTAGCTGAGCAGGCGGAGTGGTTTCTTCTGACTTACTGTATTCAGCACACAAATTCAGAATGGTCTCCAGCCTCTGCCGCTCCTGACAGAAAGAAAATGCGCATTTTTGAGTGGTAGAACACTACTATTTAACTATATAAAATAAATAAATGTAAACTATTTATTTTTCAGTGGCTTGTGGTTTTATGGACAATAAAACATTTCACAAGTTAAAATCAGATATATAGAAATGCTGAAATTCTCCATTATGTTGATGTATCTTTAAAAGTGCACTTGTAACAAAATAGTTGAGTACTGCACGTGATAATTTACATTTTTTTTTTTTTTGGGTAAAGCCCAATTGTAGACGCAACTTAATCGAATGGGATAAACTACAGATGGAAAGAAAAATTGAGTATTTACTTCATTTAATGGAGATCCTGCACTAGCTCAATTCTGGTTCCCTTAGACTAGCTTAAAATAAAGACTGCTGCACTCTGTGAGCACAGCGTTCTATTTCCAGCGGTCTGACAAGCCCCCTACCTTGTGAAAACTATGGCTCTCCATTCGGCAATGCTCATGCTCCCTGAATGAAGAGCTGTAGTGTTGGACAGGCAGGAGGGGGCATATCAGAGACACACTATCTCCAGCTGGGGACAGGGCACAGGAATTTTGAGCTGGCACAGGAACTAAAATCTGACACTTTACAAAAGGCTAAAATTAATAGGTGAAAAAAGGCACTTAAATACTCCCCTGACACTTTACAATGTTTAAAACATTAGTTTAACGTGAGACTAGAATTAGGCTGGCAATACATGGTCGAATTTCAAAAGAATTTTCTTTTGAAAATCAGAATTTTTGTGCGTTTTGTGATCCGATGGCGCCACCATTGATTTCGAAAGTCGACCAACCAAGCCTTCAATTTCACCTCCTGCTGCAACAGAAAAGAAGGTCTGGGAATCTTCTTTTCTTGCACTCATTGCGAATTTCTTTTACATTACATTTCTCACAAGATTCTCCCACGAATGATTAGGAAATTGTTCGTTTGTAAAAAAATTTCCAACATGCCCAATTACTCAAATTCGATGGCCGCACAAAAATCGGCTGTTGCTGCAGCCCAATAATGGTGCGAAATTCTAATGAAAATTCTTAGATAAAATTTTCGAAAGAAAAGCCTTAGGCTTTAACCACTTCCCTACCCACCATTGTCATATGACGTCCGCAGATGGGATCTCCCATCCTAGGCGGGCGTCACATGACGTCCTCGGCTTCCAGGCGATATAGGGAGCGCGCGCCGAGGAGCCGATATGCGTGCCCGGCAGCCATGATGTCCGCTGGGCACTCGCGATCGCTTGTTAAAGAGCAGGACCGCGGATCTGTGCGTGTAAACCTAGTATATAGGAATGACGATCGGTCCCCTCCCCCTACAGTTAGAATCACTCCCTAGGTAACACATTTAACCCCTTGATCGCCCCCTAGTGTTAACCCCTTCCCTGCCAGTGACATTTATACAGTAATCAGTGCATATTTATAGCACCGATCGCTGTATAACTGTCAGTGGTCCCAAAATAATGTACTGTACCCACCATGTAATGCAGAGTAGTGTGCCATCTATGTAATATGCTGTGCCCACCATGTAATGTGCTGTGCCCACCATATAACCAACATCTCTGACCATCTCTTGTATCAATAGTGTCAAAAGTGTCCGATATGTCTGCCACAATAATAAAAATCGCAGATCGCCGACATTACTAGTAAAAAAAATGAATAAATAAATAATAATAAAAATGACATAAATCTATCCCCTATTTTGTAGGCGCTATAACTTTTGCACAAATCAATGAATATATGATTATAGGTAGAAGAATACATATCGGCCTAAACCGAGGAAAAAATATTATTTTTTTTTTTTTAATTGGGATTTTTATTATAGCAAAAAGTAAAAAAATATTGTGATTTTTTTTTTCCAAACTTGTCGCTCTTCTTTTGTTTATGAAAAAAATAAAAAAAACTGCAGAGTTGATCAAATACCGCCAAAAGAAAGCTCTATTTGTGGGGGGGGGAGGACAATAAAAATTTAATTAATTTGGGTACAGTGTTGCATGACCGTGCAATTGTCATTCAAAATGTTACAGCGCTGAAATCTAAAAATTGGCCTGGGAAAGAAGGGGGTGAAAAAGCCCTGTATTGAAGTGGTTAAAGTTGCCTATATTACTAGCAGATATTGGAATGCATGTTCATACGAAAATTCTCAGTACATTCCAAGACTTCACATTCAAAAGTTCTTCAAAATTTTGATTGTCCATAACATTCAATTTTGGAACAAATTGTATTTACTGAAAAAAAAAAAACAACAAACTGTTAGAAGTTTGTTCGAGAAAACATTTCCATCCTGCTCCTTTAAATTTTCTCATCAATGCATTTGAAAACAAACACCGATTTAACCCCACTAACAACTGAAAATCAAATGAAGGTTCGTAAAATAAAAGAATTCAACCTACTCATCTACAGCCAGCTTTAGTTTTCTGGACAAGCTTTCAAGAGATCCACACACTTTATTTGGTCAAAGGAAGGGAAGGGAAGGAAAGGATTAGAACCTCAGTCAGACTTTTATTGCTATCTGGATCCCCACTGAGAAGCATTACCCTCTTGATTTGTCCTGATGACCAGATAAACTTTGAGGATGGCTCTGATGATTAGATAAACTATGAGTGCATGAAAATATGAGTATTTAAGTGACTTGCTTCATTTGGTTTTTTTTTTTATAATCTTAATGCATTAAGAAAAAAAAAAAAAAAAAAAACCTTCATTGTGCAGCAGCCCCCCCTCATACTTACCTGAGCCCAATCTCAAACCAAAAGTGCCTCGTCCGTCCAGGACTCTCCCTCCTGATTGGCTAAGACACAGCAGAGGGGCCATTGGCTTTTGACTTTTGTCAAAGTCAGTTAGCCAATCAGGAAAGAGAGGAGGCTGGGCCGAACCACGGCTCCGTGTCTAAATGGACACACAGAGCTGTGGCTCAGGTGCCCCCATAGCAAGCTGCTTGCTGTGGGGGCATTCGATAGTAGGGAGGGCCCAAGAGATCCAACGAGGAACCCGAGAAGAAGAGGATCTGGGCTGCTTTGTGCAATACCACTGCATAGAGCAGGTAAGTATAACAGGTTTGTTACTTTTAAAGAAAAAAACAAACAAACAAGACTTTAGTATCACTTTAACAGGGCACCTGCTCAACTTTGGTTTCCTTCAGTCAAAATCAGATTTATAGAACTGCTAACATTTGCCATACAGTGCCTGTAGCTTTAAAAGTGCACTTTTACCAAAACTACTGTATGTAATACTTTTTTTTATTAAAGTAAAGCCCAATTGTAGCTATAACTAAAACAAATGAGATAAACTACGGCTGCATAAAACATCAGTATGCACGCGTCATACTTAATTTAGTTATTTAACAGAGATCCTGCATAAGCTCAATTCTGGTTCCCAATTCTAGCTTACAATAAAGACTGCTGCACTCTGTGTGAGCACAGCGTTCTATTTCCAGTGGTCTGACAAGCCCCCTACCTTGTGAAAACTACGGCTCTCCATTCGGCAATGCTTACCCTCCCTGTTGCTGAATGAAGAGCTGTAGTGTTGGGTAGGAAGGAGGGGGCACGTCGGAGAGACAGTATCTCCAGCTCGGGGGACAGGAATTTTGAGCTGGCACAGGAGCAAAAATATCTTACAATACTTAGAAGTTAACCTGGGCTTTAAAGGCTAAAAATTAATCTTTGCAAAAAAATAAATTATATATATATGTAGCGCTGGTAGATTTGTAATCTACCGCATGTTAGGTAAATTTAGTAAATTGTGCGTTAGGAAAGTTAAAAGTTTGCCTCTGTTCCAGCTTGGCTGACGTTGCGGGTGTTTCTGTGCTGACCGGTGGATGTCGCTGTTGCAACTGGTCGGGGTTGGAAGGGCAACATGTTGAAGCGTATGGATCCTCCTCTGTCCCGGAGGCATGCTCGGTGGAGGTGGTCCTCCGAGTTGCATTCTGGGCGAGGGTATTTATGGGACAGACGCCATATTTTTGGGTTCGTTTTACAGCCACCTGCTGGCCCTCCTGGTCGACAGGTATGCGTTAAGGAGCTACCTCGTGGTCCTCCGTTCGGGAGGCCCACGATACAGCGGCGAAGGGGTGGGTCCAGAGGCTTGTCTGGGGCCTACCACTGTGGCCGAGGAATGGTCCTGAGCTGTCAATCCTGTGTGACGAAGCTGGACAACCGAGGAGATCCCAGGGGAGGACCCGTCTTGGAGGGATCACGCTGCATGCTGGTCTATAGAGGGGCCTGGTGACTCGGTTGGAGGGCATATCCAATAGTAACTATACAGCATAGTGTTGCCGGCTCGGCTTAAAGGTTCAAGCACTGTGACTGACTTTCACTACAGAAAATCTATACATCCTGTGGCAGAGGATCGTACGGATTTTATTCCCAAACAGGTCTGTGGCAGAGACTTTGATTCGTGCTGCGTACTGGCTGCTGGACCGGTGAGAGAGGCCTATCCAGACGAGCAAGGAGTGTGTCCCATGAGGGGAGCGCATTTCAAATAGTATTTGAATTCTACCAGGACATTTTGCCAAGAGAACCCTACCAGAGAATATTTGAGTTTCTTCTGCAAGTTTCCTTTCTACCTCTTTCCTGCTACTTCCTAAGTCGTTGGTTTTAATAAAGCATTGAAAAAGTACTCCAGTGTTGGTGCGTGTGTCATCCAGAAGTAAACTCAACAGAACCCTAGAGCCGGTGTCGGTGAAACAGAGGGAAGCAGAGTGAAGGTAACAGACCCGCTTAAACCAGCAGCTCCACAGTGAGTTAGTGCTACATATATTTAAATATATTAAACACACACACACACACACAAATTTTTAATTTTTTTATATTGCAGAAAAAAAATCATTTGTTATTTTCCCCTGCTGGACAGCATTGCACTTGCAATCAGTAAATCAAAGGTGCTATGTGTGCGGCGGTGGGAGATGGTACCTTGTAGGTTTATTCATTCACAAGAATCTGAATGAACAATGCAGCTGTGTCTGCGGAGCCCTGTACACCTGAGCTGTTTTTGAAAAGTGACAATGGGTGCTGGAAAAATAACCCTTGTCCACGGTCACAGGGAGGGGAGGATCAAGGGGAAAAGAGGCAGGAGCTAGCTAGAATATATATATATATATATATATATATATATATATATATATATATATATATATATATATATATATATATATATATATATATATATATATAACATGTTCCAAAAGGTGAACTTATCCTTTAAAATTTCCTGGAAAGCTTTTAAGCAATCCACTAATGCTATTCATCTGGTCAAAAGAGGGAAAGGTTAGAACCTCTGTCAGATATTTATAGCGTTCTTTGTCCCTAATGAGGAGCTTTATCCTGTCTATATGCCCTGATGAGACCATTGTCACTGGGACCAAAACGGACAGAAAATCCAACATTTTTAGTTGGCAACTGTCGAAGAGAGGTTTTACATTCTTTGGAGAGAAGAGATCTCCCACTTATAGTTGTGTCTGGAGACAGAATGCCCTCCAAAAGTAAAAAGATAAAAGTTTTGGCTTTAAATATAGAACAATGGCAGCTGATTTGGTAGCCACTGCAAAACAGATACAAGGTGCAGTAATCTACACCAGCAGCAGAGGCTGTATGAAATGTCTTCAATGCAGTTCCTTAGGACTCCCTTCAGTTGGGAAAATCCAGCTGGCAGTGCTTTTATTTAAAGCCATAGGATTATCTGTAGTACATCTAAGGCTGTACATTAAAAAAAGGTTAGTTTCACTGCTATATGTAAAATGCACCAAGCCAGGAAGAAGCACAAATCTGCTAAGCCCTTCCAAACCACATATTCTGAACGCAAGGAGAAATGCCCAAAAAAAAAAAAAAAAAAAAAAAAAAAACACATCTCGCCATTTGTGTGAAAGTTTTTGAAATAAAAATACATTCATTTTACGTGTATGTATAACATTATTCATTTTTATTTCTAGTTATTACTGTAAAAATGGGGAGGACACCCCCTATGTAACAATATGTTTCCCCTGTACCTATCTAATATAGAATGGCCACAGAGATTACCTGATCTGCATCACCCCCAATACCAAAACAGTAACCCAATGAGTCTACAAGTGTAAAAGACTTAGAGCTTCCAGGTTCAGTCATTGCTGAGGTTCAATCCCCCATGACTTGTCATCATATCCCCTACTGTACAGAGGTCTCAGGTCTACAGGGAACCAAGGTGAGTGAAAAGATCTGGAATAATGCTTTCAAACCCTGTAAAAGTGACTGCGTGGTGGTAAAAAAAATAAAAAAATAAAAAGGGAGAGAAGAGCAGAGAGCTACTCTTACCTTGTGCTCCAACAGTTAGACACAGGTGCACCATAAAGCTAAATGGATCTGTTGTGTGATGTTGGCTATTAGCCATAAAAATGATTCCTTAGAGACTCAACAGTTCCCTCTGCTATGACAAGACAGCTCTTTGCCGGGTGCTCTTATATTGAGAGAGTCCTGGTTGTGCCCAGAATGCATTGAAAATAGTTTTTTGTCAGTGTGACTAATAAGTGAATTTTAATATGTTTTGAAGATACAATAAATGGAATATATGATGATCTTTGTGGAGGTGTTCATGGTGAAAGATATAGAATTTGCTCCTCTTTGGTGTCTGGACATTAGTTGTTGATTGTTTCATAGTATGGGTCCTATTTATGGACAGTGGAAAATGTGAGAAATGCACACAGCTGTAGATGCAGCTACAGTTAGGTCCATATATATTCGGACACAGGCACAATTTTAGTTTTTTTCCCCAGGTATTTACCTAAACACAATCAAGCTATAGTTATATAATGGATATGGGCTGAAATTGCACACTCTCAGGTTTAATTTAAAGAGTATGTACATCCAAATCAGAGGAAGGGTTTAGGAATCACAGCTCTTAAGAGAAGGCCATCCCCCTTTTAAAAAGGGACCAATAGTAATTGGACAGTTGAATCAAAAGCTGTTTCATGGCAAGGTGTGGGCTACTCCTTTGTTATTTCTTCAAAAATTAAGCAGGTAAAAGGTCTGGCGTTGATTCTAATGCCGCATACACACGAGCGGACTTCCCGGCATACTTGGTCCGGCGGACCAGAGTCTGCCGGACAATCCGCCCGTGTGTAGGCTCCGGCGGACTTTTTCTCAAAAGCCCGCCGGACCTAGATTTGAAACAAGTTTTAAATTTTTCCGTCGGACTTAGTTTATGGCGGAAAGTCCGCTCGTCTGTGTGCTGGTCCGACGGAAAGCCCGCTCGTGTGTATGCTGGTCCAACGGACCAGATACGACGCGAGGGCAGGGTATTGCATTTCGCGCTCGCTGCAATAGGAAAAACAAATTTTCCTATTGCGGCGAGCGCAATAGGACACTTTTTCCCCTAGGTGAATGGGTAGGGGTACCATGTACCCCATACTCATTCACATAGGGTGGGGGGCCGGGATCTGGGGGCCCTCTTATAGGGGGCTCCCGGATTCCGATAAGCCCCCCGCCCGCAGACCCCGACAACCAACAGCCAGGGTTGTCGGGAAGAGGCCCTTGTCCTCATCAACATGGGGACAAGGTGCTTTGGGGTGGGGGGGCCTGCAGGGCGCCCCCCTGCCCCAAAGCACCCACCCCCCATGTTGAGGGCATGCGGCCTGGTACGGTTCAGGAGGGGGGGTGGCGCTCGCTCGTCCCCACCCCCTTTCCTGACCGGCCAGCTGCGTGCTTGGATCGGGGTCTGGCATGGATTTTTACGGGGGACCCCACACCGTTTTTTCGGCGTAGGGGGTTTCCCTTTGTAATCCATACCAGCCCTAAGGGCCTGGTATGCACCGCAACGGGGCTCGCAAGGTGTCAATCTCGCCAAAAAAAGCGGCAAGATTGACTTCCTTTTCTAGTCCCGTCGCACCTGAGTCACGTTCAAAATGAACGGACTTGTCCGTGTGTGGGAAAGTCCGTTCATTCTGAAAATCCACCGTAACTCCGGCGAAAGTCCGTCGGAAAGACGGGTGGACTTAGCCCGCCGGAAAGTCCGGTCGTGTGTGGGCAAGTCCGTCCATTTTAAAGTCTGGCGCACCTGGCGGACAAAGTCCGTCAGAAAGTGTGCCGGACCAAGTATGCCAGAAAGTCTGACCGTGTGTACGCGGCATAAGTATGGTATTTGCATTTGGACTCTATTGCTGTGAACCTACATCATGCATTCAAAGGAGCTGTCCATGCAAGTGAATCAGGCCATTGTAAGGCTTCAAAAATGAAACAAATCCATCAGAGAGATAGCAGCAACATTAGGAGTGGCCAAATCAACAGTTTGGTACATTCTGAGGAAAGAAGAACGCACTGGTGAGCTCAGCAACATAAAAAGACCTAGAAGTCCACAGAAGACAACAGTGGTTGATGATCGCAGGATCCTCTCTATGCTAAAGAAAAAGCCATTCACAACATCCAGACAGGTGAAGGACACACTCCAGGAGGTGGGCATATCATTGTCAAAGTTAGAGGTCGACCGATATGGATTTTTCTCTGGCCGATGCCGATATTTAGAAATCGCGGTGGCCGATTCCGATATGTGGTGCCGATTTTTTTTTGGGCCGATATATTTGGCCGATTTTTTTTTTTTTTCCTTCATCTCATAAAATCTAACAGTTAGACCCCTTTCAAACTGGGGCGTTTTTCAGGCGCTTTTGGGCTAAAAAGAGCGTCTGTAAAGTGCCTGTAAAACGGCTCCCCTGCAGTCTCAGTGTGATATCCTGAGTGCTTTCACACTGAGGCGATGCGCTGGCAGGATGTAAAAAAAAGTCCTGCAAATGGTATCTTTGGAGCGGTGTATACCGCCACTCCTGCCCATTGAAATGAATGCGCACCGCTGCCGAAGCGCCTGCAAAGCGTTTTGGCAGCGGCGCTTCAGGGGCGCATTTAACCCCTTCCTCGGCTGCTAGCTGGGTTATAAGCGCCCCGCTAGCAGTCGAATAGTGCCTCTAAAATGACAGTAAAGCGCCGCTAAAACTAGCAGCGTTTTACCATCAACGCATGCCCGCTCCAGTGTGAAAGCAACCTTAAGTGATACAGAAAATTTTAAATTAAACATTAAACAAAACAAACCTCCAATCAGTTCACTTGTATGTATAATTTAGAAAAAAAAAAAAAAACAACTATCTTAAATATTAAATACACAAAAACAGATAATCAAAACTTTTGGACGAAAAAAAAATGGGCTAACTTTACTGCTTAGTTTTTTTTTTTTAAAAAATTGCGTTTGAAAGACCGCTGCGCAAATACCGCGTGACATAAAATATTGCAACAACCACCATTTTATTACCTAGGGTCTCTGCTAAAAAAAATATATATAATGTTTGGGGGTTCTAAGTGATTTTCTAGCAGAAAATACCGGATTTTTACCTGTAAGCAACAAGTGTCAGAAAAGATTTAGTCTTTAAATGGTTAAAATGAGAATTCCTACACGGAGTTCAGTTTATTGATAAAAAAGAACTTGAAGAGATACAATGTATCTTCTTATCAGACTTGGCAGGCTGCCCAGAGGAGAGGAGAAGATAACTTTCAGGCAACTTGCATTGACTCTATTACAGAAGTCATTTGCAAGTCATGGCTGAAGTTATAATCGGCCTTTTTTATCAGCACAATCAGCCGATGCCTATTAAGTAAAAAACGCCAAATATCGGCTGATATATCAGCCGGCCGATATATCGGTCGACCTCTAGTCAAAGTCTACAATCAATAGAAGACTTCACCACAAGGTGTAAACCATTCATAAGCCTGAAGAATTGAAAAGCCAGATTAGACTTTGCCAAAAAACATCTAAAAAAGCCGGACCAGTTCTGGAAAAGCATTCTTTGGATGGATTAAACTAAGATTAATCTGTACCAGAATGACGGGAAGAAAAAACGTGTGGAGAAGGCTTGGAACAACAGCTCATGATCCAAAGCACACAACTTCATCTGTAAAACATGGTGGAGGCAGTGTGATGGCATGGGCATGCATGGCTTCCAGGGGCACTGGGTCATTGGTGTTTATCTATGATATGGAGCAACAGGGTATTTTGTGGGATTATAGCAGTGCCCAAGTCAAAGAAATCCACGTTATATAAAACAAATCAAGTTTATTCACATATAGTTAAAAAATGGGTTTAATAATAATACATTAAGTATGTATACATATCATAGATCACTGGTGTCCAGAAACTAGGGTTGTCCCGATACCACTTTTTTAGGATCGAGTACAAGTACCGATACTTTTTTTCAAGTACTCGCCCATACCGATTCTTTTTTTTTAATGTCACGTGACAGTGTTTTTTTTTAATTTATTTTTTTTAAACAATGCTTTCTTTTTTTTCTTTTATTATAGGGGGGGAGGGGGTAAACTGTGTCTGTGTGATTTTTTATTTACATTTTTATTATTTTTTACAATAATATTTTTTTTATTATTTATTGCAATATGTGTTTTTTTTTTTCTTAATCAGCCCTGTTGGGGGGCTTTGGTGAGATATCAGGGGTCTTAACAGACCCCTGATATCTCCCCCTTGAGAAAGAGACCGAGAATAGAGATTCCCCAGTCCCTTTCTCTGCAGCCTCAGCTGCACTGAGAATGAATGGAGAGAAGATAGAGTCTCCTCTCCATTCATAAACTGAGACATCGTAATCACAGGAGGTTACAATGTTTCAGTTATGTGAATGGACAGAGTCAGCTGACTTTGTCCATTCACAAAGGAGGACATGGAGAGAGAGACAGCACAATGGAGGGGGACAGCGGAGAGGGACAGCAGAACGGAGAGGGACAGAGGAAGAGAGAGAGGGACAGCAGAACGGAGGGGGACAGAGGAACGAAGAGGGACAGCGGAACGGAGAGGGACAGAGGAACGAAGAGGGACAGAGGAACGAAGAGGGACAGAGGAACGAAGAGGGACAGAGGAGGGGGACAGCGGAACGAAGGGGGCATAGAGAAGGTGACAGTCAGCGGTAATTGCATGTGGGGGAGTTACAAGCACCGATCACCGCTGTATGTCACTAAGCAGCTGAAAGCCGCTGGGGGAGAAGCTTGGAACTCCCCCACGTGCTGATCACCGCTGACTGTACAGGTATCGGCGGAAGCATCGGGAGCATTTGCCGACTACAAGTACTTGGGCAAATGCTCGGGATCGCTGCTGATACCAATACTAGTATCGGTATCGGGACAACCCTACCAGAAACATAGATGGTCAGAGCGTGGTTTTGGATCCCAACAAAGGATCATAAAAGATAGCCACTGAGTGAGTCCACAAATCTATGGAAGGGAAGCTCTGTGCGACCACAAGGGTCCCAAGGGGACCAAGTGAGATTATGATAATTCCAAGGAACACTGCAAGGGTGCCAAATCATGCTACGGTAACCATTGGCTGATATTTGCATAAAACAACCACTCAAGCGTGATAGAACACCACAGTGGTCATCCTCGCACTTCAGCTTTATTGATGATGTGACAGAAGACAGAAGCATCCAGATGAATTCTGCAGTGTTTAACCACTTCAATACAGGGCACTTATACACCTTCCTTCCCAGATCGGAATATGGTGGGTCTCTTGTTTGGATGTAACTGGTAAGACCAGGATCTAGTCAAAACCTGTCACATCACCCCCATGTGACAACACTGGGCCAATCACTAACCACCATCACGGTCACATGAGAGAAAGTGAAGTCACATGCTTTTCCATACTCAGATGTATACATGTCACACAGTACATGCAGAATGCTACAAAGACAGCCAAGTATAATGCTGAACTGAATATTTTCAGTGGTATTTCACCTAAAATATACAATACACAAGGCAATAATTTATTTATTTATTTTTTGGACAGAAGTGTAGAGGATTTACAACTGTCGCATTGTTATTGCGGTCTGCATCCCTACTGGGGAGATTTATACTCTCTAATTTTCCTGGCGACCATTGTAAGGGCTTGTTCACACGGGGTGTTTTAATCCATGCCTCATGTTTACCAGCATGGGAATGCACAGGTGTTGCTTGCATCCCTGTGTCAGCAGTCCCATTGCTGTAATGGGATGCAGTGGCTGCACAGGCACAGCTGCTACTGACAATGTGACATTCGTGCGGGTGCACAGCCCTGAATGTACCATGCAGCCGTTGTGTTCCAATTGACAGCTATGGGACTGCCGGCACAGGTGTGTGCAGGTAAACATGGCCCTGCACGGAGTGCGAATTAAAATGCCCCATTGTGAATGAGGCCTAACTGAGGGAAGTAGTAATGGGAAATCCTAACGTTTAGAGGTATCATGAAAGCAAGATGTGAGGGGAGATCTTCCAATGGGGACAAAAGTTCTGACGATAACTGTCTAAGATGGGAATTTCCCAAGCTTTAGGGGATTGCTCCTCACTTCCTGATACATATGATAGGTCCCTATTTATCATAGAGATCCATATTCTATCCAAAACAAAGAAAAAGTTTTGCCTATACATACACTTTAATAGAAAGAGGTTGCAGATGTAGTTGATAATTACAGCTCTCTCAGGCTCAGTTTTGGATCTAAGATTAAAATGGGTAAAAATGTTTTTGTCAGGTCCTTTCCCCTTACCTCTGTTCTCAAATTCACCTCCCCCTTTCAAGTGTGTCCCAGAAAATTCCCAACTCAGGTGTTAATTCCAGGAAAAATGTCCCTAGAATTAGCTATTAGCGATGGGCTCGGGCATGTTCGTATCAAGTCCGCCAGGAAGCCGGCACTGCACACCGCCAATCATAGGCAGCGTGTGTATGTGCAGCTGCTGGTCAGGAAATGCCTCACTGCCTATGATTGGTGGTGTGCAGTGATGAATAAATAATGATATTTGAAGCGCTTCACAATGTGCATGAAAATGAATATATAAGAATAAATATAAATAGTCAAATAAATCCAGCGGTGAGTAAAAATTCCTATAAAATCCAGCAATCAAAATAGTGTAAAATTATAAAAAATTAGTGACACCAAATGTGTAAAAAATTCACATAAAAAATCCACATAAAAATAAATATATAAGGGATGTATTCAGAAGGTTCAATTATACAGGTGTAGAATCCTGATTGGTATAGAGCTTTTGATCACTCGCAAAGCTGTTTAAAAACACTTGCTTAATTAAGGTGCTCATTGATAGTACCAATGTGTTTTTTGCTTCTATTCACAACCAATGTGGGAATCATAAACAGGCAGATAAGAGAAAAAAACCAATCATTGTGCAATAGTTAGGATACCAAGGTACACAGGCAAACTTCAATCCACTCACGTGTGCCTTATAATAAGGCATATGCAGGTTTTACTATAGCAGTCAGCCGCCTTAGACAGGAGCAGATTCAGTGCAGTGATGGCTTCCTGGTGGGTTCGATCCGAACATACCTGAGCCCATCCCTATTGGCTATATGGCCTATTTCACTGACATTTATATAGGATTGGTTCCCTGAACCGTATGCTTCCACTGGTCCCCCTGTACTGGGCCTGGGCCAGCCAGGAGGCCCGGGCAGCAGGTAACTCAGATGTGGACAGGGAGGGCGAGAGGTATGGAGAGGGTGGGGCAATTACAAGATCTGAACCCCTGTGTGTGTCTCCCAGCAGCAGCTGAAAGCCGGCTTCTCTTCCTCTTCTTCCCACCGACTTTTAGCTGCTGCAGGGAGAGACACACAGGGGATCAATTCCTGCAATTGCCCCCCCCCACGCCAGACCGGTTACTCCCCCAGTCCAGGATTTAATTGCCCCCTGCTGCCTGGGCTCCCTGCGTTATCCCCCTATCCTCCCTACAGTGCTGGCAGCTTCCCTCCTTTGCTCTCACACCAGCTGCTGTGGGCACACAGGGCAGGGGATCTTTTCAGGATAGAGAGTGGGGGAAGGGGCCAGTACTGATAACTCACTGTGTTCATTCAAAACTAAAGTACAGTAAAGTTAACAGTGTTTACCATGCTTCAGTCTGTGAATGAACAGGAGCCTCAGCACAGAGTCTGTTCATACTGACCATTGCAGCTGAGGCCGCAGAGAAAGGGACTGAGGAATTTATGTCCTAAGTCCATTTCTCCATCTCAAAATGTAAGGCATTAGGGGTTGGTTTAGAAACACCCCCCCAACAGCGTTGTGAAAAAAAACGAAAAAAATAATTCAAAAATGGTAAAAAGAATTTTTAAAAAAAAAAAGGTATAAAAAATATTAAAAAAAAAAATATATATATATATCAAGGGCTCATTCACACATGTTCTATGGCCCAGTGTGAATGAGCAGTTTGTTTCTGTGGCCAGAGCCGCCTGTTACTCTAGGATACAGAAAAAAGGGGGGAGTTGGGACTTTAAATGAAGCAATGGAATAGTGGTGGTGAATAACAATAAAAATTGTTTATTTGATGACAAAAGTCTAGAGACATTAAAGCGTAGTTCATTTCAATACATACAAGAAGCGTGCACAAAGGCCAAGCATGGTAAATGGAGAAATACATGCATAACAACACATGATCAAAGTGCTAGATGTATATAAAAAAAAAAAATGGCGTGCACGTGACAGAGGAGAAAGTGAATATACCCTTACATTTTTTTTTTTATATACATATCTAGCACTTTGATCATGTGTTGTTATGCATGCATTTCTCAATTTACCATGCTTAGCCTTTGTGCACGCTTCTTGTATGTATTGAAATGAACTACGCTTTAATGTCTCTAGATTTATGTCATCAAATAAACAATTTTTATTGTTATTCACCTCCACTATTCCATTGCTTCATTAAAAGTCCCAACACCCTCCTTTTTTCTGTATTCAGTACCGGGATGGAGGCACCTGAGGGTGCTTCATTTAAAGTCCCAATTCCCCTTCAATGTACTTGTTACTCTAGTAAGACACACAGACTGTACGTACACAGCCGCAAGACTTAACTTGAGAGGTGTGGGTGAGTGGCCCCCGAATGTACACAGTCTATGCTCAGGGCAATACACCTGAATCCACACACCCATCATATAAAGGACCTGCAGCTGTGTTCATACAGCCCCTGCGTCCCCATAGCATAACATAGGCTGCCTACACGCAACTCCAACAACATAATAAATAAAAAATTCACACTGTAAAGGCCTCAGCAACCATGTGAATGAGCACCAAGACCTAATTCATGCACAGAGCACAGAGAATTTTGTAAGTTATTTTGTGTTTGTGTCTGCTAATAATGATTTTAGTGTATTTTTAGTGAAAATATCGTTTTAATATTTTTATAGGGGGGCCTGTCAGGTAGGCCGTATGGGGCCCTGTGATTTCTAACAGCAGCCCTGCTTCCACTTCAACCTAACTCCAGCATGAAAGAAAAAGCAACTGAAGAAAGATTTTTCAATGCTGTCTCTGAAATAAATTGTTATCTATGCCGTATATACCAAAACTATATAAACAAACATTCAGAATAGCTTTCTTGTATGCCATATGTAGAGAGTTGTCATTAGGACACGAACACCAATTTCTCTTTGGTGAGTCACACACATGAATAGGCATGTATGGGTGAGGGCTTAGCACAGCTTGGAAGCGATGATTAAGGAAAGAAATATATTAAAATCTGGAATGGAATGTACTATGTAGCACATTCCATTAACAGGGGAAAAAAACTAACATAATATAGTTGCATAACACAGCTAGATAATGTTTCACTAAATTATTAAAAAAAAGGATTTATATTTCATGGCTTACGTTAAATAAAAAAAAAAAATCAAACAAACATTGTATAATTTCTACTGCTTGGCCTGCCCATGGCCAAAGCAGTATTTATCTCCAATAGCACTTCCAGCTACTTGTACCAAATTGAAGATGTGAAGGCGGAGGGTGGGTCTGCCAATAGAGCAGAACGGCTTGTCTGCCCAGACCCCATATTTAGAAGTGACTAGAGACACACCATCAAACTCAAAATACTTTCTCATAGTTTCTCATAGCTGCTTAGTGAGGCTGCACTCATACTTTAGTGTTTCTTTGAACGCGTGCAAAATTCCGCAATTTTGCTTGCATTAAAACACATGTTGTGCTTGGTGTTGCCCTTTATTGCTAATGGCATCCCAAACGCTACAAAAACAACATGCATTTGTCATGAGAAAAAAAAAAAAAAAAAAAAGCGTGCATCAAACATGACAAAACACGCGGTTAAAAAATGCAAAAGACTTGATGCTCAAAAAGGTGTATGAGCTCCTTTGCCAAGTTTGTCATGTTAATCCCTCAATCATCTACCCCAAGCATAAAAAAAACATTAACCTCTCAGTGACCTGTCCACAGTGTATGTGATTGGTTCAATAGCATGTACATCAACCCCTCAGTGTCGAATATTCAGTATGTGCATTATCCCCTCAGTATCTGGTCCCGTTAAAAGAAAAGTTCACCTTTGGGAACATGTTACATGTTCCACCTGTTTTTAGGAGTGAATATGTAACATGTTCCCACTGCTGTAGCCGTCCCCTGACTTGCAACCTCTAGTGACAGCGAGCTGGGGATCTTCTCTCCAATTTTGCTGCCCACCCAGGCCGCGTCATTCATTTACAGCATTCTGTGAATGAATGAACTACAAGTACTGACAGCCTTTGCGGGTGTTGGTTTGTAGTTCTCAATGACCTACCAGGGTGCTGTTGAGCGCTCTGGTAGTTCATAGTTTCTTCCTGTCAGTGTGTAACAGCCTACTCATACAAAGTACGAGGAGACAGCTTACACAGACAGTCTGCAGGAATCCTGCATTGCACCTGTGGTCTGCTGTTTGCAGGTACAAAGCTTTGCAGGCTCCTAGTAAAACAAAGTAATAAATGCAAATTTTTTTTAACTGTAAAAAGATGTGCTTTTTTTTTTTTTTTTTTTTTACAAAGGTGAACTTATCCTTCAACACTTAGAACCCATTAAGCCTCTCAGTGTCCAATCCCCAGCATATGAAACGACCCCTCAACACCAAGTCCTCAGTCTCATTTGCGCTCTGTCCTCAGACATGCATTTTTACGCCTTAGCACCCAGTACATTGGTGTAGATTAACCCCTACATGAGCACTCAGTACCCAATGTATGTGTTTTTACCTTTCACTACCAATTCTTCTGCTTATGAGCATAATCCCTTACCTGCCAGTACCCAGTGCATATGTAATTACCTTTCATTACCCAGTGCATGTGCAGTAACCCCTCAGCATCTATAGCACAACATCTCACATTTATTTAGTGTGCTATGTGCCTACTGACTCTGGGCTGGTAGTGACCACAGCTCTACTGTCCCATTTCTTGTGCAAACATTGCCTGGCAAAGCCCTGCTCCATCTCCCACGTCCCCAGCAACACCACCCCTGTTCTGGGATTCTATGACACAGTCCCAAAAAAAACTGTGTAAAAGTTTGCGTTTTCCTTCAGTCTGGGTCCTCTACAGTACTGCCAACACACCCCTACCACCTCCCTATGTACCAGAAAACCTTGCCTCAACTTGAGCTGGCTATTTTGTAGCCCACCAATTGTAACCTGTATTCCTCTGATGTAAAACCATCCTTTTGGTTTTTAAAAGATGAACTGTTCTGCTGGTTGTCACAACCTCCCACTCCTCCCCTGCACTTATTTCCCCCTTCATACCCAATATGCTTCTCTCCTGTACATACACACCGCACTCTATCACTGCACATACTGCCCCCATCCTACCCTCCACACTCCTTTCCTGCACACACACTGCCCACTGTAAAACCCTCTGAACAGGCACATACCTCCCCCTTGTCATACCTTCTGCAGTCCACTCCTACACAAACTGTCCAATGCCATACCTTCTGTATTTCTCCTCTGCACATACTTCTTGCTGTCATACCCTCTGTAGTTCCCTCCCCCACATACTGCCAACTGCCATATTCTCTGCACTCCTCTCCCGCACATACTTCCCATTGTCATACCCTAAACACTTCTCTCCTGCATCTACCTGCTTTCATACCTTCTGAGCAGACACACTTTTGTTAGTGTGTTTAATGTGCAAAAATGACAGTTAAAATGTAACATCTTATATATATATATATATATATATATATATATATATATATATATATATATATATATCACACATACTATATGTAAAAAGTCTTCTGCCCTTACCAGTCTCTCCATCTCTTGCTCTCTTAGCCTTTCTTCTCTCTGTCTTCGATGGTAATCCAATAGTTCGTCCTGATTGCCGCTGATGTCAGTGATGCTATTTTTGCGTTCTCGCAGTCCATGTGCTTTTCTTTGAGCTTTTGGACTCTGAGATGGAGTGGATAGTGATCCATAGCTATAGGCTGGAGTCAGCCGACGAGGAGGTTCTTGAAAACTGGAGGGTGAAGGACTACGATCCCGAAACTGCCTGGAGAAGACATTGTCTTCAGAACCAGGGGAACTTGCACTACCCACTCTGCGGCGGGTTGGAACACGGGGGCTATCAGGAACTCTTGATGGACTTTCTGATGCAGTTTTGGGAGAACAAGGAAAACCTTTTCGTGACAGAGAAGGACTGGGTGGGGGAAGGTCTCTCATACTTATAGTTTCCATGTTTTTGCGCACTAGTCTTGGACTGTCAGGAGGCAAACTCTTTGCAACTGACACAGTATCCCTGTATGGACTAGAAGGTCTATCCAAAAGTGAATGTTGATATTTGCTGCTCAGGATAGGACTGCTGGGTACACTAAGACCACCTACTCTGCTTCCTGGACTAGGTGGACTAAGCATAGAACTGCTACCCCCACGTAGAGATCGTAAATCCAAACTGCTGCCGCCATATGTGGGTGTTTGATGTGGTAAAGAATGGCTAAAACTTGAGGTTCTAAGAGGCACAACTGGAGGTACTGTTGTGTTTACCATATCCTGTCCAGCTGAGGGACTGGTAAGACTTCCACTACCAGAGGAGGATAATGGAGAAGAAAAAGCATTTTCATAGCCAGAGTTGGAGGAGAGTGGACTTGTAGGTGGTGAAACCAGGCAGCGCTGACTTCTCCCATTAGGCATTGAGGAAATACTGTGAATTGATGTCTGGGAGACCTTCCTTGTTAGCGGGGGGGCTTCGATAACCAAAGAGTCCATGATATCTTGAAGGTTTTTTTCAATAGAGCTGACTAGTGACGTATGCGAAGGTATACTTGTTTGGTATCCATCACGTGAACCGTTCAGCAAGGAGGGCAACGTTTCTGGAAGGAAAGCATAACATTTGAAAAACTAAGAAAATGCATTTAATGGACAGTGTAACATGAGATTAACCATTGCTTGTAAACATATGTTCTGAATAGATAATGCACAAGTCCAACTTTTATTTTTTAGCTTTAGCAGTGAAGTAGGGAAAAAGGTTAGAACCTCAATATTTTTTCAAATTAAATATTGCACCCCGATGAAAGCTTTCATGCAGTAGAATGTGCTTCTCCCGCTGCAAAGGCTGCAGTAGATATAGCTCAACCAAATGCAGAGATTAACTGGCTCAGAAGAAAACCAAGAGAGGTATTATCTTAAGTGCTTAGATAAGGCCTACAAAGCAAAGACTGCTTTGGTAGAGCCTGTTTTCTAAGTCTTCTTGACACGTTTCCCCATACTTAACAGTACTGGGAGTGCCTCTTCTCTCGACTTTCACTTAGTTTAGCCAACAGGAGGAAGAGGACAAAAAGGTAAATACCATTTAGGGCTCATTTAGATGGGTGATTAATCCCATCCTCAGTGTAGATCTGCTTACAAATTTTGACATGCGCTCGTATCTTTGCAGCCACTAATGTTTATCTACTGCTATGAGCTGCCTGCACTCAGCTCCAAGGTGGATCCACATGCATCTGCCAGCAGCTCTGCACAGAGGATGGGATTAATCGCTCACCTGAATGAGCCCTTAAAAGAAGCTCGTGCTTTACCCTTAAAGAGCAAAAAATTGGTTCTCTTTGAGAATCTAACAATTTTAAGTGGATTTAACTGTTACTCACTGACTGAAAGAGAGTTTTTCACTGCTCATGAACACATGAGAGGTTATGTTTTCTGCATCAAAATTATTGGCATCTTACCTTCCTACAGTGGCCACAATTTACACCTACGATGATGGGATAAATGGCATCTATTCATGATGTATCATATCAAGCCCATGTAATGCCAAGTCTCCCAGATCTTCTAGAAAGTAACATTCACAGGAAACCAGAGCTATGTGTTGGCTCATTGGGAGAAACAAGCCATTCCTTTGCAGAAAGTAGGAATTTTCTCCGCAGGAATTGTACCTGTCACACTCCCTCAGTGCTGATACTGTGCACATTCATCCAAAAAAAATACGTAGCTAGCCCCTTTGTTAACTGACAGGTCCCCTTGGTTGGCACCGCTTTCCATCACAATAAATAAACACTGAAAAAAGACTTTACTCGAGTCAGCTTTTTTTAAAATTAGAATTTTAGCAGAAGATAAATATATATGACATTTCTTCAGAAGTGACAGTAATATTTTGCCTAGACCTTGTATCCATGTTTTCCCCCCCATTTCTGGAAGATAGACATTGCTGAACTACGTTCTCCATTAGAAGAAGGCACCAGCTCTATTCACTGAAAATGACCTTCCTGTCTCCTGTACTAACTTCAGCTGTCACTTCCAACTGCCTGGCCAGCTGCAGCAATCAGTTCTTTGGAATTTTCAGAGGAAGTGACAGAGTCCCTTAAAATCCCTCACAAACTCCTGATTTATTACCCAAAGTCACATTGCTAGGCATATGGAAAATAAAATGAAAAAATAAATTCTTTAAAGAGCCTTAATACGTAGCTAGGGTGCGTGCCTATAAATGTGGCCTTAGAAGCAGGACGTAGATAAGCTAGCTGAATCCTCCTGTGGGGCTGAAGTCTGAGAGTGTTTATATATCCTCCCAAAGTGTGCTTTGCAGTACTAGATTACGTTAACCTGGTCACATGCTCTACATATATATTTGGCACAGTGGCAAATGTATGATTTGTCTAGACTGCATAGGGCCCTCTGGGACTTAGATGCCCAATAAAACTGTGGGTGAGACAAGTGCTCTCAATGACATGCAGACTTGGACACTGCTTACTTTAAAGTGTATGTTACCCTAACATTTCATATTCCCAATATGTGAAAGTTGTACCATGTACTTGTGTTAAAAGTATCCTGTTCTCCTTGCATTTCTTCCTTGGTGTGCAACTCCTGGTGATCCTGCCAGTCCCACTACGTTCCAATTTCAAACTGACCACGCTAGGAATAGAAGCTCATCCATCCCAGCATGGTCAGTTTTCTGGCTGTGCTGGGAGCAGCCTGCCTGTCCTGCAATGACTAAGATTTGTGCTGATATGCCCACCTGCATATCTCTTCACTGGGAAGATCAGCATATTCCTCTCTCTGCCTCATGATACGCCCCCCTGCATTCTCCATCCTCACATCTTTGAGCCCCTCACAGGGGCGGACCGATCGGACCCTCCAATCTCCTTTATGTAGTGGCGACTGTCAACGGACATGTGTCCGTGACACCCACCAACATCCAATCCCATCTGCTAAAAACAGACGGTTGGGGATCCGTTCCCCATGCGTCTGGCGGATTGGATCAGATGGCAGTCAAGTGTAAAACAGACAGGCAGTCCATTTTACACCCAACCGGCCACAGAGGAGAGCGTGCCGTGTCTGTGTCCGCTCTGCACAACCAGAGCGGACACGAACCAGCTATCCGCCTGCTCAGTGGGGGATCAGTGAACAGAGTCCACGCTGAGCAGGCGGACTCCAACAGAGCACGCCCCATGTGTAAGGGGCCTAATGCAGCAGAGAACAGAGGTTGTGTGATCACTTCAAAAACAGAAAAAAGGTATTTATAATGTATAAACACACACACACACACACACACACGTTTGCCTTGAATTTCTATTTTAAACTCAATAGATTGTTTTACAGGGTGAAGGTTCAAATATACTTTATAGTGGTTCTAAAGGCAGAAGGTTTTTTTTTACCTTAAAGTAGAACTATAGGCAAAAAAAGGGGAGGGTTCTAACCCATGTCGGATTTTTTTCACCATCTGTGTCCCATTGCAGAGATTTCCCTTCACTTCCCATCCCATAGTCAAACAGGAAGTGAAAGGAAATCCCTGTAAATCAAGATAACTCCTTGGGGACCCACAAGTCACCAGAACTAGTGTACACATTGGAAGATTTCCCCTCTATTACTTTTCTGGGGACAACCCAAAATTTGGGTAATTTCTTTTACATTTACTTTTAACGATAAAGGTAAACAGAAGAAATAGAGAGGGTGAATTTCTTTAACAGAGGCATAGACAGCAATAAAAAAATTGGCAGGTTTTCCAATCCCTCTACACTCCATCCAAAAAATAATAATTTTTGTGTATGAGAGCAGAGGCTCGGTCTGCGCTCTTTCTCCACATTGGTTCAGAGACACCAGCAAGAGCTACAGGGTGGGGGAAGAGCCAGGAGCGCCAGTGGGGGACCCGAGAAGAAGAGGCTCAGGGCTGCTTGGTGCAAAACCTGGTTTTGCACAGAGCAGGTAAGCGTACCAAATTAGTTATTTCAACGGAAAAAAAATTATCACTTTAAAGGAAGGTGAAAAACAAGAAGCATTCTTCATGATGCCCTAACTATTCTTTCAGTTTGTAACTGTCAAGTGGTGTCAGACAATAAGACTCTCTCTCCTTTGTTTCTTGCCTGACTGACAGACATACATAATACTTCTACCATTTATTCTTTTTACCATTTGGGCAAAAAGTGTAGGAGGGTTTGTCATATTTCACTGGCTGCATGTTATGGATCATAAGAAGTTAGGGTATTATGGAGTTATGGAGAAGTCTTTGTACTCGCCTAGGTTGATGCAATATCGATCCGATGCTGCATCTGTTCCCTGCCGCTTCTAAGATCAAAGACCGCTGATGCTCAGTTCTCAGCCTTCAGCGTCCAGAGAGTCGGTGACTATCAGTCTCCAGCTCTTTGCTCCGCCCCTCCAGCGCTCACTGGAGCACTGGGCTGTGGAGGGGGCTGAAGCAACTGGCTAAGGCTTGCTGAGAGGCTGAGCCAGTTGCCAGTCCTGGCATCTGGGTGGATCCCGACTGTTAAATTCCTGGGCATGGACTGGCTGAAAACGAGTTACAGGAGAGCAGAACACATGGCACGCCTGTGACCTACAGGAGAAATATAGCCAAATTTAGCTTTGGTCACACTTCTCCTTCAACTGAAGAGGGGCACAGAACTATTTCTTCAGCATTTGCTTGATCTACTGCTGATCAAATACAGTTGTCTATCTTGTAGAGGTCTTACCAGCAGGGTATAGGGATGCTGAAGGGCTTCTACCGGTTGAAGGAAGCATAGTTTTCATCCAGTGAGCTTCTGCTGGGTGGTTAAATCTCAGAAACGTAGATTGACCCAAACAGATCATACATCCTAAAAATGGGTTTAAAAAAACAAAAACAAACACAAAACACAGTATTAAAATAATAATAATATTATTATAGTAAAACATCCTTAAAGGGTAAGTTCACCTTTTCACCCCCTCCCAGTCCTTGCTGTACTTAACTCCATGCCCAAGCAGCTGGAGCAGTGGTCCGGGGGATTTGAAGTCTGTTGCTCTTCTTCCTCTTTTCTCTACAGGGCTTGTGGGATAGATCAGAGTGATTTTGATTGCTCCATGCCAGCACTGACCAATCAGAATTGCTCTGATCCATCCCAGACTCTGTAGAGAGAGAAGATAGGGGATTTGAAATCCCCGCATTGCTATACCAGCTGCGTGGGCACTTCTCACTCACGGAGGTAAGTAAAGCACAGACTGGGGGTTAAGATTGCTGAGGGTGCACTGTAGGGTATTCACCTTTTCCTTTTTTCTTAAAGGGTGAACTTACACTTTAAATTTGTCCCAATGCACTGCAAGTATCCTGAGGTGCCTATATCATTAGGGAAACAATCGGGAGTTACAAGATACAAGAGGACAGACTTGCACCCAGCTTTCACTGAAAAAGTTATTTGTGCATTTCAAGAGACATAACCCATAGAACAGCAACTGACAAACCCTTCCTAACTAAAAGGATATTGCAGAAATATAATTTTACATATTCTAGTTGCAGGTCCCTACATGCGTGCCTTGGTGCAGTGTATAATAAAATAAATTTAAAAGGCATGCAAGTCCAATGAATAATCCATTCAAAATGAAAGGGCTGTCTTAGCCCAGCGCTTATAAAGCATGAAATTACACGTTATTGATCGTGTGACAATGCACAGCAATCATCAAGGTGGGCTTGAACATACACAAACCAGCATGACACCAACATCAGTCTTGCAATCACTAAAGTTCCAAATGAGGTTGCGCATGCTTACACGCGTCACTATGTGCATGCAGCCCGCTCCTCTCCAGGTTAGCCTTCCAGTGAGCACTGTAGGGGCAGAGCAGAGAGCAGTGACTGACAGTCACTACTCTTTGCTCATAGGAGAGCTGCGAACTGAGTGATCAGCGGTCATGTGATCACTCAGTCCTCGGGCTTAGAGTCGGCAGGGGACAGCAGCAGCATAACACCAATGCTACAGCATTTTGCAGAGTATATACACTACATTGTCAAAAGGATTGGGCTGCCTTACGCGCACATGAACATTAACTGCATCCCAGTCTTAGTCCATAGAGTTCAATATGAAGTTGGCCGACCTTTTGCAGCTATAACAGCTTCAACTCGTCTGTGAAGGCTGTTCACACGGTTTAGGAGTGTGTCTTTGGAATGTTTGACCATCCTTCCAGAAGTGCATTTGTGAGGTCAGGCACTGATGTTGGACAAGAAGGCCTGGTTTGCAGTCTCTGCTCTAATTCATCCCAAAAGATGTTCTATCGGGTTGAGGCCAAAACTCACTCATCCATGTCTTTATGGACCTTGCTTTGTGCACTCCTAAACCTTGTGGACAGCCTTCCCAGAAGAGTTGAAGCTGTTATAGCTGCAAAGGGTGGGCCAACTCAATATTGAACCCTACAGACTAAGACTGGGATGACATTAAGGTTCATGTGCGTGTAAAGGCAGGTGTCCCAATACTTTTGACAAGTGTATGTTTGTTTTGTTTTTTTGGAACCCCAAACGCCTCCTTTAAGGGATGCCCTTTTTTTTTTTGCTAATTTTGCTCTTTATAGGCATGTCTTATTAATGCTTCTTAAATCAGAGCTCCAGGCTCTTTCAGAAAAAATAAAAGTCAGCAGCTACAAATACTGTAGCTGCTGACTTTTAATATTAGGACACTTACCTATCCACGAATCTAGCGGTGTCTTCACCCGAGCTGATTTTCCAATCGGCTCACGGATGCTACTGCCGCCATCTCAGGTAAGAGAAATCGGCAGTGAAGTTTTGCGGCTTCACAGCCGGTTCCTTACTGTGCTGCGATTTGTGAATTGCCTGGCAATGGGAGAAGGCGGAGGGGGGGTAAACTTCCAGATGAGTTTGCCACTGTGAAGTCAGCCGGGAGTGGGTACCTGTCAAAACCAGGTACCCGTTCCCTCCAAAAGGTGCCATATGTGGCAGCGGAAGGGGGGGCAAATAAGCGGAGCATCCCCTTTTAGGTGGAGATCCGCTTTAATGCTCCCATAGCACACACAGATCCATAGAAAGTATTTGTTGGGACCTGGGGATAATGGAAAAGGGATTTATTTTGTTTTAATAACTGACAGATTTTATTATTTTTTTTTTTACATTTTTTCCCTTTTTTTGGGGGTTCTGGATCTGGACAGAGCAGACTTTATCCAGTCTCCCCTGCACTACCTGCTGCTTCAATAGATCACTGATAATAATGATCTATTCCACCTATAGATCCCCTCATTAGTTGTTTTGCAATGTTAATTACAAATAATAAAATGCCAATAATAAAAATAATAAAATGCACTTACGTGATATCCTTTAACAAGAAGGGTTTGTCAATGATCGCAGCTCACATTCTCAAGCATATTTCAAAAGTAACTCTGAAGACTTATGGGTTCCTTTATTTACAAGAAACCTACAGTAGCTGACATTCCATCTGGCATTCCAGAACTGTCACATATATACACTCCAAAATCAATTTTTACCCCAATGATACTGCTGTGCTTGCCCTGATGGATGTGGAGGATGAGGACTTGGAAACATTAACCATTAGAAGCTTGTGTTTCAAATAACAGAATATCACACAAAGAGTAAAGCATACACTTTGCTTGAATCTATTGTTCAAATTTAGAATCCACTTGTGTGAGTCAGTGAAACCTCCCTGCTAATTATAGGCCGAGCACATGTCCACATAACATCCTACCAGAAAAGGGTAGGTCACCACCCAAATTTAGGAAATATTGCACTCATAATATTACTTCGCCTCAAACACCTCGCTTCGTTTTTTGGAATCATAAAATGTAAGGTCCTTTATAAAATAAAAGGAAATAACACGTGAATAGAATAAACAATAACAGAAAAATAATGTGCATGTACACAGCAGACAAGCACCCAGGCCAGCAGGATATTACAGGATATCAGGCGGCGTGCCATTCAAGGCGTGCGATCAGAAATGCGGAGAGGAGATGTGAGGTAATCGGGTGAATTGCAGGGAGTGGCTCCTGGATTCCTGACTTCCAGGCACACAACGTGCTGAGGTAGGAGGTTATGCTGAGGTATTTCCATGCAAGCCTGTGTCTTCAGGCTATGAAAATGTGTTTAAAAGGAAAGCTATTCATGAAACTCTATTAACACAATAATACCAAAAGGAAATGATAAAACAAATAGCAGAAGGGATGAAAAAAGAAAAAAAAACAAAAAAAAACCTTTCACTTTCTGAATATGCTTCATAATATGGCACTAAGCCTTAAATACTATAAAAAAAATATAATATAATATATATATATATATATATATATATATATATATATATATATATATATGTGTGTGTGTGTATATATACACACACACACACACATACAGTGTAACCTGAAGATTATATAGTAATGACATTATATGTAGCTATATCCATGGGCTTATAAAAAGGACAATGAGATATTTTGCCAGGTTTTTATTTATGCCTGTGACTCCATTGTGGAGATTTTTCCTTCACTTCCTGTCCATGTGAAGTCTGTGCAAGAAATGGAGGGAGTATCAAAAGGGAAAAGAAGGCACAGACTACAAAGAAAAAACACTGGCAGAAGTTCTAACCCTCCTCACTTTACTAAAATGTGTTTTTGTTTGGACCCATTCTGGTGTATGCATTGTGAAAACTGCAGGGTTTAGCGGTGCAATGTCTTTTGAACAGCACCCTAATGCCCTACAGTAGTCAGCAATATACCCACACTGCAACAAACCACAATGCACATCCCATGTGCTGCATTAAAAATAAAGGGCCACGTTTTTATTCTATGAGGTAAGGTGCGCTGCTAGCCAGTAGTAGGCTACACACAGGGTGAATGGGAGGCCTTTATATGCTGTGTCTTATTAGAGCATGTGAATGGGGCCTGTGTGTGTTAAAAGCCTTTTCTTCACTTCCTGTCATGACAGGAAGGGTAAAATCTCCACAATAGGGACACAGCTGGCAACAAAAACATTTCATTCACTTTTATTTGTTGTGATGTGGAGGAGTGTGTCACAACACGCCAAGGTGCCAAAAATTAGCACTTTTTTTTTTTTTTACAGCAAATGATAGGACTCAGGGCTAATTGCCTTTCCTATGCCAGCGGTTCTCAGCTTTATTAAATACAAGGCCTGGTCAATTTTTTTCAAAACCTTCCATGAAATATTCATTAAAAAAAAGAAGGTTATACTCACACAATAAAAGTTTGGGAAGGCAAAACATATATTGAAATGCTGAAAGGCACTGAGATTCACTATGGGGGGCGAGGGGAGGTTTGGGGGAATGAAGGATTTAAAGGGGGTTAGGAGACTGCAACAGACTTGGTGACCCCCAAATTATACGGTTTCTGGAGGGAGCTGGGGTCTCTGGGAGGGGGATGGGAGTCTTTTGTGGGCACTGTGGAACAGTGTTTTGAGCACTATGAGGGGCAGGAGGCATTACAGCAAGCTAGGGGACACTGCAGGGATTGCGGGCTCCTAGGAGACCTGGGTGCACTGTGGGCCACTATAGGAGGTTAGAAGGCACTGAGAGGTTAGGGGATCTGCAGCTTTCTAGAGTCTTGAAAGAGGGAGGCTGTGACCTGCTGGTAGAGCTGCACAATTAATCGTAAAAAAATCGTGATCTCGATTCACCTCCCCTGATGATCTCTCCTGCTGAGTTTGCTGATTCTTTCATATAAACAAGTGGAGAGATTATCTGTTCACTCAGCTGTTAAAAGAAAACATCCAGTCTGCCAAGTTTAGAACTTGAAACATTGTATCTAACTTCCTTCTTAGATCAAAGGGATAAACTTCTCTGTGTAAACAAATAACCTGGGCAATCCAGAAAGCTTTAAACAATGTGTAAATGCAGGAAGTTTAACCACTTAAAGTCTAAATCTTTTTCTGACACTTCTTTCTTAAGTTAAAATCAATATTTTTTGCTAAAAAAAATTACTTGGAACCCCCGAACTTTAGAGATTATATATATATATATATATATATATATATATATATATATAATATTTTTTTTTTTTTTTTAGCAGAGACCCTAGGGAATAAAATGGCAATTGCTGCAATATTTTATGTCACACTGTATTTGCCCAGCGGTCTTTCAAATGCAATTTTTGGGGAAAAAATACACTTCAATAAATAAAAAAAAAAATGAAACAGTAAAGTTAGCACAATTTTTTTGTTTTAATGTGAAAGATGATGTTACGCCGCGAGAATCGTGGGAGAATCGTGATCTATCCTCTAAGCAAAAAAATTGCGATTCTCATTTTAGCCAGAATCGTGCAGCTCTACCTGCTGGTCTATGCAGTGCGCTGCGTTGGGCAAGGCTGCATTACAGTGAACAGGCCTTAAATGAATGATGCAGAAACCACTCTTTCATAACTTGCTTTTCTACAAAAATATGAATTTTTATTAAGGTTCTTTGATGTGTGATGCCTTATAAAAATGCACCATCTTATCTTTTAAAGACAGGATGCAGAATATCTGTTATAAGCCTCACAGATTTGTAGTAGTGGAGAAAGTGAAAAGCAGAGAACTTTGCACTTTATTTAGATCGGCAACATCCCCTTCCAAAGGCCTGGAAGCAGAAGGTGCCAATTGCTGCCATTGCTCTTTTTTCTGTCTTACTGAATAAGCCTGTAAGCAGAGCCCGAGAACCGGCGGAGTAAAATTTAGACAATCTATTTTAAAACTTCCATATATACAGACAAGCACATGGGTCACACTTGATATTAGCCTCCTATGATCCTCTGTACAGCAGCACTCACATTGTGAGAAGGGCCAGCAATCGGAGCAAATCAATTGCAGGTCTCGGGCTGGATACCGACACGCAAGAAAACATGTATTAAAACTCAAATTTTAACGTGTTACTGCACTGCATGTGTGTTCCCATTCATCCTGAATGGCACCTCATTACATACAGTATACACAATACAAGCATCTAATGGAAATGTATGTAGGTGAACGTATAGGTGACACTTTATGCTGCACAAAAGAAGTGTATGTAGGTTTTTCATCTTCAGGCTCATTAAATGCTCAAGCTCCCTCAACATACTGAGCATCAGTCTAAAATGATATAGAACGTCCTGTGAGCCTCCACTAACAATAATAAACCAATAAATCCTCTTTGAATCAGCTGCAAGCGGTAAACATGTCTCATAAACCATGTAAAATTACTAAAATCCCATTAAAAACGCTGCGCTATCAAAAAGGTATAAGCAAAAGCCTCTGAACTGGTAAAAATATATCCTCTACACTGTGGTAATAATAATGTATAAAATATATAATGAAAAATATATAAAATGACACGTCCTTAATAGCTGCAAGCGGTAAACATGTCTCATAAACCATGTAAAAATACTAAAATTGCATTAAAAACGCTGGTCTATCATATTATATTGATAGACCAGATTATATTGATTATATTAAAATATTAAAAATGCAACAATTGCAAAATTTACTGACATATTGCACACATTTATTTTAGTCCTGACCTTGAATAAAGAAAATATGCAGAAACCTCTCATACATTCCTTATAAACAACAGCTAACATTCATCTGCGATAAACACCATGTCACACTCCTATAGACATATGAAAGCGGTTATCAGATATTTTGCATACAACAGCTCATGCTACTGATAATTAGCTATGCTGGGAACTCAATGTGCTCTCCTCTAATGATCAGACTTGTGTTTACACCCCCCCCCTGCACAGCCATTCACTGGGAAGATCAGTGTGCTGCTGTTTTTTCTCCCCTAGCTCTTATGCAGCTGAGAACAGAAGGAATGTTGACCTGGTTGTTTTACAAGATGAGGGTTTACAATCACTAATCTGAAAATTCAATTTGTTCAATCTCCATACGCCACACATATGCGTCCATTATGGCCGAGGTATTTGTGCTAAAAGTGTGCTCACTGCCCGCTACCAGCACAGTAACTGACCCATCACAGACATGGATGCATATGTGCAGCGTGTGGTCATTAAAGTGGTTGTAAAAGCAGAAGGTTTATTGTCTTAATGCATTCTATGCATTAAGATAAAAAAACCTTCTGTATGTAGCAGCCCCCTAATACTTACCTGAACCCCATCTCTATCAAGCAATGTTCACGAGTGCCTTGGCCGTCCATCTTCCTCCTAATTGGCTGAGACACAGCAGGGGCGCCATTGGCTCCCGCTGCTGTCAAAGTCAGTTAGCCAATCAGGAGAGAGAGAGAGGGCGAGCCGATCCATGTCTGAATGGACACATTGAGCTGCGGCTCGGCTCCGGTGCCCTCATAGCAAGCTGCTTGCTGTGGGAGCATTGGACAGGAGGGAGGGGCCAGGAGCGCCTAAGAGGGACTCGAGAAGAGGAGGATCAGGGCTGCTCTGTGCAAAACCACTTTACAGGGCAGGCAGATATAACATTTTTTTTTTTTTTTAATCCTTTAAAAATAACAAAGAAGAATTTAGTGTCAAGGCCCACGCTCCTTGCTGCCGCACTATGCATTCATGAAAGCAGGGGTCTCTGTGCTGAAAGCGCACAAAGTATAAAGCACCTGATACAAGTGCATGTCATATAGAATCCAAAAAACTCAAAGTCTCTCAAGCTAATAGGCAAAATCTCTTGTTGGACTCTTGTAACCAACATAGGCACTGCCTCATTCATGTATAATAGTTTATGCGTTTTGAGGGTGCACTCTTCATCAGAACCCTGAAGGAAATGCTTAAGCGTTTATACAAGACTGACTATGTTGGTCACGAAGATTCAAGAATCAGACTCCAGTGCCTATTGGCTTGAGAGACCTTGGATTTTGTACGATATGCATTTATTTCAAGTACCTTTGTGAGTACAAGATATTTCTTTAAATAAAAGGTTATTCATGTTCTTACACAATGTTGATGCACTCTCCGTTTGTTTTGTAGTGGTGATACTATTTAGCTCAGACCACAACACAAGTAAGCATCCAGTTTTTTACTGTACGTAAAATACTTTTCTTGTAAACCAGGTAAACGATCATTTTAAACAGGAATAAAAGATGCTTCTTTAGTGAAGAATTGGATCATGTATATACCTTCAAGTATCAATAACCTTAGAATTGAAACACACACACATACATACAGTTAGGTCCATATATATTTGGACACAGGAACAAGTTTAGGTTTTTTCAGGTATTTACAAAAACATATTCAAGCTATAGTTATATAATGGATATGGGCTGAGAGTGCACATTCTTAGGTTTAATTTGAGGGTATATACATGCAAATCGAAAGAAGGGTTTAGGAATTAAAGCTCTTAAGATCAGCCATTCCCCCTTTTTGAGGGACCAAAAGTAATTGGATGATTGAATCAAAAGCTGTTTCATGGCCAGGTGTGGGCTACTCCATTATTTCTTCATCAATTAAGCAGGTAAAAGATGTGGAGTGGATTCTAATAGCGGCAATATACGGTTAGAAAAATCGACTGATCGCTAGACCGCTGAAATCGTCGCCAACATTAACCAATCAAAAAAAAAATCTTTAAAAGAGCAAATCGATTTAATACGTAGTGTTGACATCTCACGTACCAGTGGGGTTGTCTACTAGTTCCGCTCATGTGTGATAATGTTCACGAGATGTTTTACAGATGACCTTCACACCAACGAATAGAATATCGTTCATTCGCAAACGATACCACACACTTTTTCCAAATCCGTCTTTTTCGTTCACAATATCGATATCGGGTATTACTTGCTGGGCATCAACGAGTAGAAAGTCGTCCGATCGTTCGCAGAATGGAAATTTTCGCCCGATTTTCTTATTGTGTATTCTTGCCATTAGTATGATATTTGCATTTGGAATTTATTGCTGTGAACCTACGTCATGCGTTCAAAGGAGCTGTCCATGCAAGTTAAACAGGCCATTGTAAGGCTTCAAAAATAAAACAAATCTATCAGAGAGATAGCAGCAACATTAGGAGTGGCCAAATCAACAGTTTGGTACATTCTGAGGAAAGAAGAACATACTGGTGACCTCAGCAACATAAAAAGGCCTGGACATCCACAGAAGACACAAGTGGTGGATGATCGCAGGATCTTCTCTATGGTAAAGAAAAACCCATTCACAAAAGACAAGTGAAGGACACTCTCCAGGAGGTGGACATCTTATTGTGAAAGTGTGCAATCAGAGAAGACTGCACGAGAGCAAATACAGAGGGTTCACCACAAGGTGCAAACCATTCATAAGCTTGAAGAATAGAAAAGCTAGATTAGAATTCTTTGAACGGATGAAACGAAGATTAATCTGTACCATAATGACGGAAAGAAAAAAGTGTGGAGAAGGCTTGGAACAGCTCATGATCCAAAGCACACAACATCATCTGTAAAACATGGTGGAGGCAGTGTGATGGGCATGGGCATGCATGGCTTCCAGTGGCACTGGGTCAATGGTGTTTATTGATGATGTGACAGAAGACAGAAGCAGCCGGATGAATTCTGCAGTGTTAAGAGATATACAGTCAGCCCAGATTCAGCCAAATGCAGCAAAGTTGATTGGACGGCGCTTCACAGTACAGATGGACAATGATCCAAAACACACTGCAAAAGCAACCCAGGAGCTTTTGAAGGAAAAGAAGTGGAATATTCTGCAATGGCCGAGTCAATCACCTGATCTTAACCCAATTGAGCATACATTTCACTTGTTGAAGGCAAAACTAAAGGCAGAAAGACACACAAAGAACAACTGAAGACATCTGCAGGTAGAGCCTGGCAAAGTATCAGAAAGGAGGAAACCCAGTCCTTGGTAATGTCCATGGGTTCCAGACTTCAGGCAGTCATTGCCAGTAAAGGATTTGCAACAAAATATTAAAAAAATAATTTTATTTATGATTCTATTAATTTGTCCAATTACATTTGAGCCCCTGAATATGGGGGGACTGTGTATAAAAATGGTTGCAGCTCCTAAAATGTGTACTTGATATTTATGTTCAACCCCTTGAAATAAAGCTGAAAGTCTGCACTTCAAATTCATTTGGATTGTTTCGTTTTAATTTTATTCTGGTGGCATACAGAGCCAAAAGTATGAAAATTGTGTCTGTGTACAAATATATTTGGCCCTGACTGTATGTATGTATATATCTATTCTATAGATATCCCTCTCTCTCTCCACGTATTGATAACCTTAGCATTGGATTATATGTACCTTCACTTATGAATAACCTTATACATGGTGCTGATATCCTTATATATGCTGATTATTTACTATAGCTCACCGTTGAAGGACTCTATAACAGACCCGCTAACCAGTTCTGAATAGAACGAATGTAAGCCAACAGAAAAATGGAGTAATATTATGAAACCCAGAGTATGAATTCCTACTGAGAAAACTAAAAAGGGACTCCAAAGATATATACTTTTTTCTTCCAGATTAAGTATGGAACTCTAGTATAGTCTATTGCATTGTGTTGTCCTTTAAGGGGTATTAAACCCCAAAACAAAAACTTCATATACTGCAGCTTACCAATTCTTGAATCAGAACTAAAGCTACATTTTAAAAACCTTTGAGCAGGAAACTCTTTATTGCAGAAAAGATATGTTATGTCTCTTCCACAATAAGCCCCGTTCACACCGATGTGACTTGTCATACGATTTGACAGTTTCAATTGTTGGCAATGGAACTGTTCAAATCGGTGTGGCACCGTAAAGTCAGAGTCACACTGATTTGAACGGTTCCATTACCAACAATAGGGTGCGACTTGTCACACAATTTGGAACTGTCAAATCACAACAACATGACAAGTCACACCGGAGTGAACGGGGGCTTATTGTGGAGGACTAAAAATAAAGGGAAAAAGCCAAAACAAGAAAAAAGAAAACAAATACAGCCAGCACACAAGCATTGATAATCTGTAATATATGAGTTTTCTTTTTGGGTTTAAAACTTGGTTAAGCTAAACAATTCCATAGTAAATGATCCGAGCTAAGATGACATATAAACTTCATCTGTGACAATAGGAATCATAGAATGGGGGGACATGGGGGGTCCTGGAAGGTTGGAGCCCACTCCTGTCTCTATGAATAGTCGGAATGCAGAGTGTGGACATGTGGGATCCTATACTGGGAAGTTAGGTCAGGTACTGGACACAGGCACCGGATATAGACACAAATAACCAGCTGGTGCCGTGTGCTTTCCTCTCCCCCCGGAATGTAGATGACCCCCCCCCCCTCCGAGAAGAGAGAGGCCCCCGCGATCTCCATGTACACCGGACAGATGTGTCATCCCATACAATGGAACCGGCGTCTGCCATGGCCGGAGCCCCGGATCACACATCACACCGGGGGGAAGTTTGTATCCAATGATCGGATCACACAACCCTCCCTATGGAGGACGGAGCTCCATGTTTATATACAATCCACACACAGCCATTACCTTACCGGACACATCACCCTCCTCTCCCCTTCTCAGCCCGCTCTCCTCTCCTCCTCCTCTCTTTTTTTCACTTCTCTTCTTTTCTCATCTCTTTCTTTCCAGCTGGCAATCATAGTAGAGGGGGAGGGGACAGCACTGTCCTACCGCACCGGCAACCAATCACTCTCCTCCTCTCTCTTCACCCCCCCGGAAAAGCAGGAAAGGGAGGGACACCTCCCCAACCATCGAGGGACAACCCCCCCCCTCCCCGACCATCGAGGGACACCCCCCTCCCCAACCATCGAGGGACACCCCCCTCCCCAACCATCAAAGGAACATCCACCCCCGGCCCCCTGGAGTGACTCCCATGAATCTGTTACCTACACAGTGCCGGCTCTGCCCTGTCCAATGCCACCCTCCCCTGTCCATTGCCACCCCCGGCTCACCCCTCCCTGCCCGGTGCTGCAAGCCCGACTCATCCTTCTCTGTCTACTGCCACCTCCACTGTTCTCCGCCACCACAGCCCACCCTTCCTTGTCACTGTCCCCCCTTCTCTGCCTGCTGAAGTCACCTCGGCTCACCCTCATCTGCCTACTGCTGGCTGGGCTTTCCCTGTCCCGCCCCCTGCCACTGCGCCCCCCTACCCTTCCCTGTTCTGCCACTGCCCCCCCATCCCTGCCTGCCAGTCACTACCCCCCCCCCACCTTTCACTGCCTGCCACCCTTACCCTTTCCTGCTACTGCCCCCCTTACCCTTCCATGTTCTGCCACTGCCCCTCCTTACCCTTCCCTGCCTGTCACTGCCCCCTTACCCTTCCCTGCCTGCCAGTCACTACCCCCCCACCTTTCACTGCCTGCCACTGCGCCCCCCTTACCCGTTCTGCTACTGCCCCCCTTACCCTGCCCTGTTCTGCCACTGCCCCCCTTCCCTTCCCTGCCTGCCACTGCCCCCTTACTCTTCCCTGCCTGCCAGTCACTACCCCCCCACCTTTCACTGCCTGCCACTGCGCCCCCCTTACCCCTTCTGCTACTGCCCCCCTTACCCTGCCCTGTTCTGCCACTGCCCCCCTTCCCTTCCCTGCCTGCCACTGCCCCCCTTACTCTTCCCTGCCTGCCAGTCACTACCCCCCCACCTTTCACTGCCTGCCACTGTGCCCCCCTTACCCGTTCTGCTACTGCCCCCTTACCCTGCCCTGTTCTTCCACTGCCCCCCTTACCCTTCCCTGCCTGCCACTGCCCCCCTTAGCCTTCCCTGCCTGGCAGTCACTACCCCCCCACCTTTCACTGCCTGCCACTGCTGCCCCCTTACCCTTCCCTGCTACTGCCCCCCTTATTCTTCCCTGCCTGCCACCCCCCCTTTACCCTTCCCTGCCACTGCCCCCCTCACTTTTCCCTGCCTGCTGAAGCCACCCCTCACCATTCCCTGCCTGCTGAAGTCACCCCAGCTCACCCCTTCGTGCCTGCTGCTGTCGCCTCCTCCTAAGCAAAAACGTTGACAAAGGAGTGCCTATGGACGTGGTATACTTGGGTTTTGCAAAAGCATTTGACGTAGTTCCCCACACACGGCCAATGTGTAAATCAGGGGTATTGAATTAAAATTTACATCGGTCCAATCACTAAAATTTTCTTCCAACAGAGGTCCAAATCTAATTTTTGTGCGATGACTGCGATCCTTCACATCACAACCCTCTCCTCCTATATCACAACCCTGTTCTTACATCAGTGTCCTCAGTCCCCCGCACATCACAGTCCCTCACTTCACATCACCAGTTTCCCTTCAGAGTAGTGTTATTATACCCCTTCACATCACCCCCACCCCCTTCACAAACACACACCCCCTTTATTCACAGCAGTGTCCTCAACCCCGCTTTCAAATTATCATTATAGTTTAACAATCCCCCCCACAGTAGTACAATCTGCCCTCTTCACCCCCCCCCCCAAAGCACTGCCCCCTTTACATCACCTCACCTACAGCACTGCCCCCCTTTATGTCACCCCCTCCCACAGCACTACTCCCCTTTACGTCGCCCCCCTCCCACAGCACTACCCCCTTTACATCACCCCCTACAACATTGCCCCCTTTACATCACCCCCTACAACATTGCCCCCTTTACATAAACCTCCTACTGCATTGCCCCCCTTTGTATCACCCTCATACAGCACTTCACCTCCTCACATCACAAATCCCCCCCAACAGTAGTGTGCCCTACCCTCTTCACATCCCCCCCCCACAGCACCACCACCCCTTTACATCACCCCTCTACAGCACTGCCCCCTCTCACAGCACAATCTCCCCCCCCCCCCTCACAGTAGTATGATCTGCCTCCTTTACATCACCTCCCACAGCATTGCCCCCTTTACTTCACCCCCACCCACAGCACTGCCCCCCCCCTTTACGTCACCCCCTTCCACAGCACTACCCCCCTTCATGTCACCCCCTCCCACAGCACTGCCCCTTTTCACATCACACCCTCCCCCACACAGTAGTGTGCTCTCCTCCCCTTGACATCCACTCCCCCCCAGCACTGCCCCCCTTATGTCACCCCTCCTCCCCCACAGTGGTGTTCTCTGCCCCCCTTCACTCTCCTACCTTAGACAGAGTGGAGAGGAGGAGGCAGGACCGTTTTGGACTGAGTGCGGGAGGCACAACACAGCATTGGATGGAGGCTGGGAGCTGTCGGTGGTTAACTTTTAATACATAGAATACACTAAGATAAAAAAAAAAAACCCTGCCTTTACCAGATCCTTAATCAAACAGTCCCTGCAGATAAAGGTGTGGATAACCAATGTTAAAACGACTGAACAATTTAGAAAACAGAATCTAAAGCATTTCAGGGGCAATCTGTCCCTTTCTTTCAAATGCTTGTATGGGCCACTATTATGTCAGGGGTCACATTGATGGAGATCAGTTCTCTGTTCTGCTGTGACAGACAAAGAACAGGAGAGCTGGAGCAGCACGCTCTGATTCCTCTGCTAAGCTTAGAGTGGAAGGGGAGGAGTTTTGTTAATCCAGCATGCTCTGCTTGTGTAGCGTAGTCACTGCACAGGTAGAGAAGGGGATGTAAGCTGTCAGCTCTTCTCTCTTATGACAGGTCACACCTGGTGGGAATCTGCTGCAGTTTTCTATATGGAGTCAAAAAGATGCTGTAGAGATTTCTTTATTGTCATGAGCCAGACAAAATTGTAATGATGATCAGTTGACACGTTTCACACGAAAAGAACCGTGCTTGTTCACAACAATTGAAATGCTTACAATACAAGCTATTTAATGGCGTATATCAAATCAAACACCTAACACAAAACACCTGTAGCTAAAGAGCAATAAACACAAAACACCAACATAAAAACATTTCTTAAATGCTAAAACATCTGATCACAAAATAGTCAAAACAAAAAATAGACAATGTAAACAAGAAATGTATTAAATAGAAACAGCAAAAAAAATATGTACATATACCACTATAAATCACGTATATCACTGTATAACCAATTAAGTCAAATTGTGTGATTTAATGCTTATTATTAAAGACTTCTTAAAAATTGTTGAAGGATAAGAGGAAACAATGAGATGCTAAACCATATACATGATGGAAAGAATGCACACACACATGAAATCTCGACAGCATCTTTTGGATTGAAGTGTGCGATCAATCTTTTCTTCTTTTCTTGATATTGCCTATGGTGATGAGCCGGGATTAGCACCTTGGACCGGATGTGTTCATTTTTGCCTGAAGCAGTGTGTGCACCCTTGTTCTCTTTTCTATATGGAGTACTGGCGCATTCCCTAATTAGGCTGTATTCGTTTCTATTTCACTCTAAAATAGAATCTGGAATGGGTGACACAGATAAATCTGAAATAGGTCTATCTGCTTAGTTAATGTGGCGCACGGGACCCCACACAGTTTCCTGCTCTGATATAATATATACTTCCTAGCTGGTGTTTTCCCTTCAAATATGTAGAAAAAGTCAACAATTTGCATAGGTGTATTTACTTTTTTTTTAATATTATCCAAAGCAGTCCAGGGCATCTTCATATCTTTCTTCTCAACATTGGATCAGCAAGACAACCAGGCAGCAGCCATCTTTTAAGCAGAGATTAGCAATGACAACCACTGTTTTCAGTACAGGTTTTAACATACACTTGTGCTTAGAAGGCCTTGGCTCTGTGATGCGGTGTGCCAAGTACAATGTCGCCTGCAGCATCAGGGCTGTGCTTGCCAATGCAGATCGGCTCATTCTCATTGAAACTCCCTGCTATTCAGAACATGGCAGATGAAACACACAGTATGTGGATATGCAGCTGCATCCAGCGGATATGTCTTTTCCTTTTTGTGGGTTGTTTGGGTCGTGTCTGTTTAGCAATGTATATAAGGATGAGTTTTTTTGGCGAGAGTAAATGTCAACAAATCGCAAATGCTTAGAATTGCGGGATTTTGTGCAGGAAGCCGGATATGTTAGGGGTTGTATAAACAACCATTATCTCTCCCAGAGCATTTGTAGTACACATGAGGCTGCTATGCCCACTAAGCTTCGGTGACCCAGAAATAAAGATAATAAACATCAAATGGGCTCCATCTTTGTGGATGAGTGAATTCAAATCAGTTGATTATTACACTTAGATTATCATCACTAGGACACTAAAATTATTTCCATGATGTTTAGCAGGGCTTAGGTTAAAGTAACTTGTATTAGCAGAAATATAGAGAATGCCTTTTCTTATCTTCTCCTGAAAATGCTAGTTACCTGTCTGTCTCTGGTTTCTGTACTTTTTGAGGAACTGCCAGGAACAAGCATGCAGCAAGTAAAATCAGAGCTCCTGGTCTGCATGAATGCTCCAATTCAATAATATTAAGGCTTCAGGATTATCTAGGCAACTAGCAGTCTCAGAAGGGGAATTCAGCAAAGGCACCCCCCATATTCATGACAGGTTACCTAAAATGTATACAAAACCATCTACATTTATTTTAAATTGCATTCAAGAATAAAAAATATTTTTTGGGGGGGAGGAAGTAAATATTTATGAGTATTGTGTACCGTATATACTCGAGTATAAGTCGAATTTTTCAGCACATTTTTTTGTGCTGAAAGTGCCCCCCTCGACTTATACTCGAGTCAAGCACTTTTCTGCAGCAAAAAATTTCATTTTCGGAACCGACTTTGGGGCCCCGTATCTCAGGGCCACTTGGTGCTAGAAACCCCAAATTTGGTATGCAAACCCAGTGGATCTAGTACTACAACATATCCAAAGCAGAAGTTCGTAGCACTAAGTGGCCCTGAGATACGGGGCCCCAAAATCGGTTCGGAAAATGTCATTCTCTGCTGCAGAAAAGTGCTTGACATTTTCTGAACCGATTTTGGGGACCCATATCTCAGGGCCACTTGGTGCTAGGAACCCCAAATTTGGTATACAAACCCAGTGGAACTGGTACCATAACACATCCAAAGCTGGGGTTCCTAGCTCTAAGTGGCCCTGAGATACAGGGCCCCAAAACTGGTTCGGAAAATGTCATTTTCTGCTGCAGAAAAGTGCTTGACATTTTCTGAACTGATATTTGGGGCCCTGTATCTCGGGGCCACTTAGTGCTAGAAACCCCAGCTTTGGAAATTTTATGGTGCTAGTTCCACTGGGTTTGCAGACCAAATTTGGGGTTCTTAGTACTAAGTGGCCCCGAGATACGGGGCCCCAAATTCGGTAAACTGTGTCTATCTGCAGCAATGTCATTTCGGGACCCTTTGGGTTCAGAGACCCCAAATTTTGGCTGCAGCTAGGGGGCATCTAGGAACCCTTAACTACCGAGTTTGAAGTTCAGGGGACCTATGACTGCAAATGGGCACAGTGAGGCATGCAAATGGGCACAGTAATGCTGCAAATGGGCATTGTTGACCCTCTTTTCCACTTACAGTAGCTGTGCATTTCTCACCCTCGTCTTATACTCGGGTCAATAAGTTTTTCCCATTTTTTTGTGGTAAATTAGGGCCTCGACTTATACTCGGAACGACTTATACTCGAGTATATACGGTATGTTCATATCCAGCCAGCAGGTGGCACTCTGATTAGCTGAGGTGGAGAGGCAGGTGGATGATTTCGCAATGTCCCCCCTCAGCTAATCATAGGAAGCCCTGTATTCATTCATAGAAATGCAAGGCCTCCAGTGAATGGCCTAGCAGCGCTGAACCCGACACAATTTTGTTACGGGAACAAGACCACTGTGCTGTATACTGTATGTAGTTGCTGCTGCATACAGTTTATACAGTGCCGACAACTGCTGCATTAATTAGTAAAGGAAATAGTTTGGGCCAGCTTGGTCCAAACAAACCATTTAAAACCATAGTATTCCTGGAGTTGAGCTTTAGGCCTCATGCAAACGGGATGTTAAAATAACGTCATGAAAACGCCAGTTTTTTTGCTGTGATTTTTTTAACTTTTTTCGGCTTTTTTCAACGTTTTTGCAATAGCATTTTTTTTAGCGTTTTTCCGCATTAGCGTTTTTTAGCGGATTTTTTTTTTCAATGGATCAAAAACATTAAAATACATTGGTGAACGACGTTTTTGAGCGTTTATAAGAGTTAGAGCATTTTTACAGCTGAAAAACATCTCTCAGAACCCACTGGTCCTGGTTTTTTTTTACAGCTTAAACACGCCTATGCTATTTGCAGCTCAAAAACACCTAGGTGGGCATGAAGCCATAGACTAACATAGACAGGCGTTTTTAAGCTGCAAAAAACGCTCAAAAAAGCGGCTGTAAAAACGTCTGTGTGAATGAGGCCTTAAAGTGGTTGTAAACCTTTGAAATGAAAAACGAGCAAAGCTCATCCTTCTATAGTGTGTACTTGCCTCAATCCAAAATGCCAAGTGCGATTTCTAGCTTTTCTGTCCTTCCTCTGCTATCTGCATGAGTCACTTATCATTAATCTCGACACCAAGCAATCGTGTGACACAGCCCTGCATCTCCTCCAGCACATAGAAGGTGATTGACAGCCTCAGCTGTGCATGTTTCCTATGAGATTATATAGAGGGAGGGGGTGTCTTTTCCCTCCACTCAGGTTCCTAATTACACTCAGCTCTGTGTGCTGTGTGTGACGTGAGATCCCCACCCCCTGACACCTGAGGCTCAGAAATGCTGTGTAAACTGTGCACTTTGATCGGCTATAGAGGGAAAAGGTATTGCAGATAAACAGGTACAACTTATGTTGTAAGATTTGTTTTATCTGTGCGTATCACCTGAGACTGGTCACTTCAATGGGCATATATAAAAGTTTCTAAACACTTTAATGCAGCCCAATGAATAAATAAATAGGCTGCCATTGCACCTTAAGATGGTAAAAATCGAACATGCATAATTTCTGAGAAATGCAATACACTACCATCTGTTCCCACACTCTGCAATGCAAATGCCTTTCAAAATGAATGCAGCATCGCATGTAAAATGGGTTACTACAATGTGGGATATGCCTATTTTCAGTAATGCCCTTGAAACCGCATTAAGACCTTCTCCCATGCTGTAAATACTTTTTTTTGCATTGGTACATGTCCCTCTTGCAGTGCCCACCATGATCATCCCATGCCTTATTTGACAGTGGTTGGCCTATTAACTCCAGATATTGATAGAATTTCATAACAGGAATAACTCCCAGAAAGATTAGAATAGGATTTGCTGCTAAGTTTGTGTTCACCAAATTTTAAATCGGATCCACCGAACTCTTGGCAGATTGAATCAAGGCAGATTTGCCCATCCCTAACTATTATAAATGGAGTTTAGCTTTAGGTCTAATGTACACTGCTGCTGCTAAACGGACGTTTAAGAGCAGTTGGGCATTTTTTTCAACTGCTCCTTAACTCTCCTCTATGTTATCTTATCAGTACATGTACACAGGGGCGGTTATAGTAGTTTCTAGGCAGTTGAAAATGGGTTCAGAAGCCGAGTGCAGAGGCATTTCAAGCGCCAAACGCTTCTAAACGCAGTAACTCGTGTTTAGCCGCCTTTCGTTTACAGGCGTTTTTCGATTTTGGCTATTTTTTTTAAACGCGGCATGTAAATGCGGCAAAACGAACGTTTTAAACATGGGTTACTATCTGTCAAGTTGAATCGTTCAGGAGAGGTTGTAAAAACGTCCCGTTTACATGAATCCTTAAATGTATTTACAAAAAAAATTAAAAATTCACCAGCTAGCTACCCAGCCAGCCATATGATTTCTGTATGAAATCAAAAACAGCAACTATACAGTTTATAAATCTATTTTAAACGTCCATATATAAAACTACACTGTCTAAATTTGTCTTGGAAAGTTCTCGGACTCTGCTTACAGGCTTATTTAGTAAGACAATAAAAAAGCAATAGCAGGAATTGGCACCTTTTGCTTTCCGGCCTCTGGAAAAAATGTGCCAATTTTATTAAAAACGACCACTGTGGTAACAAGGGTCCATGAACTGCAAACTTCCCTGCTTTTCAGCTTCCCACTACTTTTGTACATTAGTTGGTTAATGGGAACTGAGCTTATGTGTTGTCTGTAATGGAATCGCACAGAGCGGACGGGAACCTCCTCTTTTCGGGTCCCTCACCGGCGCTCCTTGCCCCTTCTCTCTGGTAAGTGCTTTCCATCGGGGCACTTGGGCATGCTCGCACCCAAGTCCCTCTGCCGCGTCCATTGACACAGACAGTGGGACTCGGCCCCACCCCCTGCTTCCTCGTCACTGTCTCTGATTGACAGCACTGGGAGCCAATGGCTCCCAGTGCCCCAGCAAAGTCAGCAAGACCCGGGTGTAAGGGGGGAAAAAATCTGCAGACACGTGCACAGCGTTGGATCAAATGAGGGCTCAGGTAAGTAAAGGGGGGCTGAGGGGGCGATGCTGACGCCTAAAAATTTTTTACCTTAATGCAAGGAATGCATTAAGGTAAAAAATGTTTAGACTTTACAACCCTTTTAAGACCAGTTTCACACGGGCTTCAGCCTGTATAGAAGCAGTGTGAACAGCAAGCTTTGACAAAGCATTTTCAGAGCTTTCAGCAATCTTTGTTGAAGCTCTTAAAGCACAATTCAGGTTCAGTCTGTAAATGTTGAACATAAATCCTAATGGGAGTGCTGATTGCCACTTTAAAGCCCAACTCCAGGCAATTTCTTTTCCAATGCAGTGGGGCTGTGCCTGTGCCTACTCTCCTGATCCTCCAGAGGACGGCACTCCCCCGCATCCAGCGGTGGACTGTTCCTGACGTCTTAACATCCAGAGCAGGTTTATGGGCGTGATGACGTCAGCAACAGTCTACTGCACAAGACCCCTGGACGGCAGGGGGGGGGGGTTAGGAGCCGAAGGGACCAGTCTTGCGCTGGGAGGATCGAAGGATTGGGGGAGTATATCTCAGCTCTCCAAACCCCTAGACCAAAACGAGCAGTAAACCCAAGCAGTGCGGGCACAGCCCCATTATTACATGGTTAAAAAAAATTGGCCAGAGTTCTGCTTTAAGCAAGCTGCTAGCAGGCTTTTAAGAAGATTCAAGAAGTGCTGAAAGTGCTACTGGCAGCTTGCTTAAAGTGGCAATCAGCACACCCAATAGGATCTGTGTTCAACATTTAAAAACTGGAGCTGAATAGTACTTTAAAAGCTTCACCAAAGCTTGCTGAAAGCTCTGCAAATGTTTTGTCAAATGTAAAAAAATGGAGACAAAAAACGCAATACTTGGCACCACATCCAATTATGTAGAAAGGGTTATTGAGAAAATGTAGAGGGGGACTTGGCTGCCACTATAATCCCAGTAGGGAAGAAATATTACTCAGAAGTAAAATAAAATATCAAAATGTATTAAATCTCATAATAAAAACATGCAGCAGAGGTGAATACATAGGTATGCCATAGTGTATAGTGTCCCATATAGGACTAGAGGCTGGACAAGGAAACCTGTGCGGGTGGCCTGAGAATAATAGAGTGTGCTGTCATAACAATAATCTTCTATCTGAAGGCCAGCCGAAGTGATCACAGCACCAGCACCAATGGATCACTACTCGGATCGCTGTTAGCTTCCTCAGGAGCCCGTATTGGTACATGGTGGAAAACACCTGGGGGGTATGGAGTATCCAAAAACACCATGAGGTGGGGTTAGGAGAGAAAGGAAGAGGGGGGAGGGGGGATAAAATAACTCGCCCAACCGGCTCCGATGGAAAGTGGGGAAGGATACCAAATAGCCTAAAGAAGAGCCTCATCCTTGTGTGGCAGCTTTTGAATACTGCTCAGGAATAGATATTAAAAAGTAGATTAACTGATGGATAGGACAATCCTATTTGTTCCCTTGGACGATGTGGGATGAACAGATGTAATGTAGCCTATTTGAGTTTTCAGGATAGAAATACTTAGAGGCGCTGTCCTCTCTGGATGAGCCTATGTCTCCCCGGGTGCCAATCCTCGTTGTCTGGATCACCCCTGCCACAGGGTGAACGAGACGTCTGTTTTTCTGTGCCGAAACCTGCAAGCAGATTGCTTGAACGGGCAGTCATCACTCCCATTAGGATCTGTGTTAGACATTTACAAAATGGAGCTGAATGGTACTTTAAAAGCTTCAAAAAAGCTTGCTAAAAACTCTGCAAATGTTTTGTCAAAGCTTGCTGTCTGAACTGCACTTATACAAACTGAAGCCCTTGTGAAAAAAGCCTAAAGGATGAGGTGGGGCATCCCATAAGAAGATACACAGTGGAGAAAGCATGGAAATAGGATTTCTTCAAATGTATTCACATTTTTGTATAAAAGTAAGTAATTGAAAGGGTGACTTGCTGTCTCAGAGCTTGGTGGACCCAGTGGGGGAGACTTACCAAAACTGGTGCACACAGAAGTTGGTGCAGCTGTGCATAATAACCAATCAGCTTCTAACTTCAACTTGTTTAATTAAGCTTTGACACTAAGGCCCCTTTCACATGGGACGGATCCGTATTGATCTGCCCCGTGTTTATCCGCTGCTCAGCGGGGATCGCTCCGCTTTCCCCAGCTGAGCAGGCAGATGACAGGGCGGGACCCGCACACTGTGCAGGGACCGCCCTGTCAGATCTCCGCTCTCCCCTATGGGGGATCGGAGGAACACGGACCGTCTGTCCGTGTTCCTCCGATCCGCTCTGCAGACGGATAGAAAAATAGGATTTTCTTCCGTCCGCAGAATCGGACGAGAGCGGAGGCGAACAACATCGGGTGTTAGCGGATGTACATCCGCTGACACCCGCTATCCCATAGGGATGCATGTATGTCCGTATTTCATGCGAAAACGGATGCATGAAATACGGACATACGGTCCGCACGTGTGAAAGGGGCCTAAAACCTGGAAGCGGAGTATGCACAGCTGCACCAGATTCAGTGTGGGTTTTAGTAAATCTCCTCCACTGTGTCACCAGGGGCAACAGCCCAATAACAGGCAGGACAAATTCCAAAGCAGTGTTTGTCCACAGACAGACAGACAGTAATAGCAAATGGACAATGGCAGTGTCAGCAGGCTGATGGTCAGAACACCAAATGATGAACAGATCCTAAACAGATGATACCAGCTACATTAGTTTATCACCATAATGTTGTCGGTACTGGGTAACCATGATGTTTGCAATGTGAAGCCTCAACTCTTGTTTACTGCTTCTGCAGGTAGAAGTCAAATCATACATACCATAAATATTTTAGATAAATCAAAAAATATATAATTTATAGCGCACAAAACTGGGCCAAAAAAGGAACAAGGAGCTGGGAGGAGAAATGGAGGGGATGGGAAACCAATATCTAAAAAAGTCCCAATTAATGTACATATATCCAACATTCACTCTTGAATGGCTGCAGCTTCTCTGGTCAGAGTACAGGATAATACCTCTGTATATATACACTGCAAAAAGCAGAAAAAAAACAGGGGGCGCCATCATCTCAGTGTAGACTTTATTATCAGCAAGTATAGGCATTAGAACTGCTTGATGGCATTGATGAACTTTGCAGATTTTCATAGGACTATTTGATGTGCCTTTATCTATCTTTATATGTGAGTGCAGTTTCAATTCCAATATATGTTAATAATAAAGTCTACACTTATATGGTGGTGCCATCTGTTTTTTTAAATCTTTTTGCAGTAGATATTTTAGATTGAGCATTGGATGAACGTGTGTGTCTTTCAGCTATAACTGACTCTGAAAACATTTGGTTTCTCTGATGCCGTTGAATACATTTAAGAGCATCACATTCAATTGGGCATCTGTGTCTAATATGAACTGATGATGTCATTTCTTCATTGCACTTTCAGTCATAACTTGATCAGGCTAATATTTTTTTCAAAGACAGGTTTACCAGTAGTGGTTACCATTTCAATAAATAAATTCTCTGAATGAACTCTAGACCTTCATCAGTATCCTGCTCATCTTTGGACTGATGCATTTTAGTAAAAGTAGGTATGCATGCTATTATAATTTGATGCCGGTTTGGCCCGCAGGGACGAATTCAAATTAAACTCAAATCTGGTCTATGGTGCCAAGTAACTGGAAAGGAAATTCTGGACAACATATGGGTTTACACAAGGACAAAGCAAATGACTAATTATGTAGATCAGTCTCAGATTAAATGGCTTCAAAATAATGTAAACACAGCATGATTTTAGGGCAGCCTGGACAAGAAATGATTCTGGTTGTTTGATATATTAGGTCAGCTAATTTACATGTTAGTAGCCACCCTAACTACAGAATACAAAATGAGGCAAGCATATTATACATTGTATTTGCCAAATATCTTTTTAGTCAGGGGTCCTTATTTAACCTTTAACACAATACTTCAAGAAAAACTTGACATATATATATATATATATATATATATATATATATTAAAAACTATATAATATACTTGTTGCAACAGGGGTATGAAATTTTATTTCAAAATTCCCTTTTCATCTAGTTGATTTGTGGAACTTCGGAGAATGTCATAACATTTGTTCATTTAATTGACATTTCCCATAAGCCTGTCATATTATACGCTGTAATTAGCTGCACCATACAGCTTCAGCTAACTCTAATGTTCCATTTTTTGTTTACGTTTTACCAACCACTAACCCTATAGAAAGTTATGCAAAAGAAGCTGCTGACAGTGGCTCTGCTTGTCTATCAAGCTAGCATTTATACACACAGATATATACCTGATGGGGTAAGACAAGGATGTATCTCCAAAATGCTTTGCTGGACTTAAAAATGTGTATACCTACTGTGAAGGACTGCTTGGCATCCCTCTTGGGTGCTTCCGTCAGTATACAGCATCCTTTAGTCAGGAACCAGGTATTATAGCTGAATATTGCACCCAAGGACTAGACAACACTAGCTTAGGTGCAAACTGGAACTGACTTTAATGTAAACACACAGAATGTATACCACACAAAATCAGGTAAGAGCTTGATTACATTATGCAAACTTTAAACAGTAAGATAATTAATATAGCTAAGGAAGAGCCAACATAAACCTAAGCAGTAGACTAATTAAACAGTAACTAATTAACAACTCGTCACCTACACAAGCCTAGGTGACTCAATGCCCACCCAGACCATTCAGCACCAGTTCCCTAGTATGAAGACCTAGGGCTGTCCAAATCTCTAAAAGGATTAGCAGACAGACAGAAACAATAGGTGACTCAATTAACAATGGGAATTCACACCCAGGAGACACACAATAGGAAAATTATACCATAAGAGAAAGACAGCTTAGTAAACAGATTATAGCAGGAGACCCCAGCAGCAGGTTGTTTCGAGATGATTATATTAACATCTAATACCACAGTCTAGGAAGGGGTGAAGCATGTCATTGTTGGTTTGGGCACAAAGGCCCCAAATCTGTATCCAGGTCCTAGGTTCCCAGAGCCTGTGTGTTTTGGGGGGACATGGACCGAACCCCAAGCAAGACCACTCCAAGGGTCCCCCAGGCACACACCTCCCATGAATAGAGCCCCCTCAAAAGCCAGGGACCATAGTCAGTAGGCAAGAGACTATCCTGCAGTCCTCTCCAAAAGCCCCTGTCCCGGTTGGGTCTGTCACACCTACCCTTCCATTTAAGATAAGCAGCTAAGAGATTATTTGGTTAAAGCGGACCTTCACCCTAAACCTAATGTCCTCATGCTCGGCTTCCTCTCCCTTTTCTTTCTTTAAACTGGATATTTTTGTTTCTTTTTAAAAAACATCCATTGTGCTGCAAAGTACTTCTAAATTTCTCACCTAGGCGAGAATGACCTCTGGGACCCCCCCCCCCCCCCCATGAATTCTGAGCGCACGCAGATTTGCTGCAGGGCTTCGGGTCACATCTGCTCTGCTGCACATCTGTACCTGCGTGGCTTGTCCAACCCGAAAATTTCCCTTCCCCTGTGCACACACAGAAGATATCCTGCACATGTGCATATGTGCCAGAGGGCTCTGCCTGCACCCATATTGGCACAGGTGCCATATTGGCATTGTTGAGGGCGGGGGAGAGTTAGCTGAGAAAACTGACAAAGTCCCTCTTCAAGGTTACCGTGGCCTAATGCACTTTGCATAACTTAATTTTTCTTCCCACCATCCTTCTGAAATTTACTAATATATGGGTTTATTCACATCTATCTGCATTCTTTAACTTTTTAAACTCAAAAAGCATTTAAACTTTAGGAACTGAGCTATTTATACCCTAGCATGCACAGCATAGTGCAACAGGTGTCCCTCAAGGCCACCTCAATAATACTGAGAAAGATCAGTTTGAATACAGTGGAGTCTTTTGCACAAGCTGTTCAGGAAAAGTGACAGAGACAAGAGTTGTGACACACTATAACACTTCAGTTGAAGAAAATATTAAGAGCCCTTTCACACTGGGGCGGTTTGCAGACGCTATTGCGCTAATAATAGCGCCTGCAAACCAACCCGAAAGTGCTGCTGCCTTAATTCCAGTGTGAAAGCCCCGAAGGGCTTTCACACTGGAGCGGTACGCTAGCAGGACGAGAAAAAAAGTCCTGCTAGCAGCATCTTCGGAGCGGTGAAGGAGCAGAGTGTATACCGCTCTTTCACCGCTCCTGCCCATTGAAATCAATGGGATGGCGCGGCTACACCGCCGGCAAAGCGCCTCTGCAGAGGCGCTTTGCGGTGGTATTTAACCCTTTCTCGGCCGCTAGCAGGGGGGTAAAACCGCCGCGCTAGCAGCCGTATACCGGCGGTAAAACGGCGCTAATAATAGCGGCGTTTTACCGCCGACGCCACCCCCGCCTAAGTGTGAAAGGGCCCTAAAGAAGATAAAAAAAGGTAACAGTTGGAAGCACGCATGACTGTTATAGTTTGTTATAACCCCTGTCACTGTGCCTTTTATTGGACAGCTTGGTCTGCATGTACATGTGGAGAAAATTATAAGCAAATGCATTTGAAATAAAAAAAAATACTTAACCTATAGAATATTATTATTATTATAGTATTACTCAAATATAGTGGTTCAAATGCAATCGTTTTTGTGACAGTAGGAATTTAAATGTAATGTCCATGCATCTCTTTAGCTCTACAGCGGGGAAAATAATTATTTGATCCCCTGCAGATTTTGTAAGTTTTGCCCACTTACAAAGAAATGAAGGGTCTATAATTTTTATCATAGGTGTATTTTAAAAGATAGAGACAGAATATCAACCAAAAATCCAGAAAAAAACACATGATACAAATGTTGCAGTTTCGTGAGTAAAATAAGTATTTGATCCCCAAGTAAAACATGACTTAGTACTGTACTTAGTGGAGAAACCCTTGTTGGCAAGAGGTTTCTTGTAGTTGGTTACCAGGTTTGCACACTCAGGGGATTTTGGTCCTCTCTTTACAGACTTTCTCTAAATCTTTAAGATTTCTTGGCTGTCGCTTGGCAACTCGAAAGTTTCAGCTCCCTTCATAAATGTTCTTTAGGATTAATGTCTGGAGACTGGCTAGGCCACTCCATGACCTTAATGTGCTTCTTCTTGAGCTACTCCTTTGTTGCCTTGGCGGTATGTTTTGGGTCATTGTCATGCTGGAAGACCCATCCACGACCCATCTTCAGTGTTCTGGCTGAGGAAAGAAGGTTCTCATTCAAGATTTTACACTACATGACCGGGTCTTCAATACAAAGTCGGCCTGTACCTTTAGCAGAGAAACAGCCCCAAAGCATAATGTTTCCACCTCCGTGCTTGACTGTGGGGATGGTGTTCTTAGGGTCAAAGTCAGCATTTTTCTTCCCCCAAACACAGCAAGTCGAGTTAATTCCAAAGAGCTCATATTTGGTCTCATCTGACCACAGCACTTTCTCCCAATCCTCCTCTGAATCATTTAAATTATCTTGCAGGCCCTACAGGATTTCAATCCATGGTGGCGTATTGTGTTACAAATGGTTTGTTTGGTGACTGTGGTCCCAACTACTTTGAAATCATTGACAAGCTCCTCTTGTGTAGTTCTGGGCTGATCCCTCACTTTTCTCATGATCTTCCTTACCCCATGAGGCGACATCTTGTATGGAGCACCAGGCCGAGAGCAATTGATGGTTATTTTGTATTTCTTACATTTGCTAATCATCACTCCAACAGTGATCTTCTCGCCAAGCTTCATGCTGATGCTCTTGTAGCCCATTCCAGCCTTGTGCTCTTTTGGTCTTGCCCATGATGGTGAGGTTTGAATGGAAGAAAGAAATTCTGTGGACAGGTGTCTTTTATACACATAAGAAGTTGTCGTTGGCTGCACCTTCTTAAATTGACAGAACTATTGTTGGGTGGTTGGGTATCAAATACCTATTTTAGTCACCTAACTGCAACTCAATTTATAACATTTGTATCATGTGTTTTTTCTGGATTTTTGGTTGATATTCAGTCTCTATCATTTAAAATACACCTATGATAAAAATGATAGACCCTTCATTTCTTTGTAAGTGGGCAAACTTACAACATCTGCAGGGGCCAAATAATGATTTTCGCCACTGTATAACTTCCTCTCTCCCTGCAGCACAGTAAAAGTTATGAATGGCCTGTGATCTGAATGGTTACTATGAGAAAGGTCTTACTGCCATTTTTACACCAGACTTTCAGTAGGTGAGAGAGAGCAAGGAGCCTAAACTGATAAGAGACATGAAGGACCTCAGTAATGAAGAAATACTATATTAGCTGAACTGAATTTATTCTCTCTTGCGAAAAGGTAATTAAGGGGGGATATGATCACCATGTATAAATACATAGATGTTCCATATTGTAAACTTGATGCAGCATTATTCACCTTAAAAGGTCATAACAGAGGACAAGGAGGCACTTTATATCAGGAGGAAAAGAGATTTAACCTCCAGGTACAGAAAGGCTTCTTCACAGTAAGAGCTGTGAAAATGTGGAAAAGACTCCCTCAAGAACTAGTTCTGGCCAGCTCAGTAAATTGTTTTAAAAAAAGAGCTGGATGCATTCCTAAATGCACAAAATATAAGTGTATATTAACATTTATAGGTAATAGCACCAGAGATTCTTGATCCAGGTAATATCCAATTGCCTTTCAGGGATCAGGAAGAATTTTTTACCCCTGCTAGAGCAAATTGCATCATGTATTATAAGTTTTTGGGGTTCTTTTTTGCCTTTTAACTTTAAATATAGGGTTCTGTATATGGGGGTTTCTATGTTGACTGGGAAACGCCTTTTAGGTAAAATATTACTTATTAAAATGCTCATCAAATATTGCACTGAAATACTTTCCATCCAGCAGAAAAACAGCAAATGTAAGGAGCTTTTAAAAATGGTTTTCCTAGTAGTTAGAAAAACACTTCCAGAAAGGACCTTCATAGAATCCAGGCTATTTTCAGCAAATGTTTAATCCCCTCTTGCGACAGATTAAGGACAAATGCTGTAACTTTGAATTCTGTGATTTTGATTATTCTGGGGAGCCTTATGGAATGTTCTTACCATGAAAGATGATTGTATGTTCCTTAAGAAAACATGAAATACAAAAACTGTTTGCTATGTTAAAATCTTTTCCTGGAAAAAAAAAAAGAAATGTGTGCCAGTCTTACCTTGTCTCAGACGAGTGGGCTGAGTGACTGCAACCCCATCGATAGAACAAGGGTTCCCACATGGGTAAAGGGTGAGTGTGTGACATTTATTCTCAATGTAGCAATGTGTAGCAGCAATACCAGGGCCCTGTATGGTAATGTCCTTGGATGCATGGCCTAACGTGGTCCTCCCTGTGGTAAATGGAAAGACATGAGAATACATAAAAGCAAAAATGAATCTGTGTTTAGAATTGTTCCTCAATATATTTTGCAGTTAATGCAGTTGTCACTAATCTACACTAAATGGAAATAAATTGTATCTCTAGCCAAAACTTTTTACAAATCCAGCTTACTATTAGGTCCATTCAGCATGCATTTCAGTTCTGTTTTTTTGCCTTCAGCGACCTTTTTCTGATCTCCATTTGACCTTAGGTCTGGTGCACACAGGCAGAAAAAAACACCATATTTAGACAAATTTTCATTCTTTTTATGCATCTGAACGCAGCTCTATTTTAGCCAACGTGTCCTCGCATATCGTGGCATTTAGATTTGTATTTAGAGCAGCATCCAGGGGCACAGAAAATGCCCCAAACTTGCATTCAGAGAGGAACTTATGGGCATAATTTATGCACTTTCGCTTGCAAATGCATTCTAGTGTTTCTATATATTCTATACGCTTTCTCTATATACGCTTCTAAATGCCATGTGCCTAAAAACCTGTTTAATTACACGGCAAAATAAGCATTTATTATGCTGGATTTTTTCTTGCAGCTCCTGGCATAAGGATGCATTGTACACAGCAGTGTTTTAATATGCCCATGAGCATGAGGCCTTAAACTGCCTCAACCTGCTTCAAGTTGATTTTTCATTTCCATCGACTTGTATTCGGAGAAGAAAGCAGTTCTGAATAAAGAGTGGAGAAAATTCTGTCAACACAGGCCTTTAGACCCCTTTCACATTGAGGCGCTTTTCAGGTGCTTTCACGCTAAAAAAAGCGCCTGAAAAGCTCACGAAAAACAATTTCCATTAAAATCAATGAATGCTTTCACACTGGGGCAGTGGGCTGGCAGGGCGGTGAAAAAACGCCCCTCTCCATTGAAATTAATGGAAAGCTCTTCAAAAGCACTCAAATGTTTTACTGGCAGTTTAGAAGCCTAAGGTCCCTTTTACACTGGGGCGGTGGGTGCGTTGGCGGTAAAGCGCCGCTATTTTTAGTGGCGCTTTAGACCCCTTTGACACTGGGGCGCTTTGCAGGTGCTATATCGCTAAAAATGGCGCCTGCAAAGCGATCTGAAAGAGCCGCTCCTGTCTCTTCAGTGTGAAAGCCCGAGGGCTTTCACACTGGAGTGGTGCGCTGACAGGACGGTAAAAAAAGTCCTGCTAGCAGCATCTTTGGAGTGGTGAAGGAGCGGTGTGTATACCGCTCCTCCACCACTCCTGCCCATTGAAATCAATGGGGCAGCGTGGCTATACCGCCAGCAAAGCGCTGCTGAAGCAGCCCCAGTGTGAAAGGGGCCTAACCGTCAATTTTGTGGCGCTATTTGCCCACTAGCGGGGCGCTTTTACTCCCCCCCCCCCGCTAGTGGTTAAAGAGAAAGGGTTAAAACCACCGCAAAGTGCTGCTGCAGTATAGCCACGCTGCCCCATTGATTTCAATGGGCAGGAGCAGTTTAGGAGCGGTATATACAACGCTCCTTCACAGCTCCAAAGATGCTGCTAGCAGGACTTTTTTTAGCGTCCTGCCAGTGCACCGCTCCAGTGTGAAAGCCCTCGGGGCTTTCACATTGGAGAGACAGCAGCGGCTCTTTCAGGGTGCTTTGCAGGCTCTATTTTTAGAAAGTGCAAAAATTATATTTAAAAAAGGGTCTGATCAAAAAAGAAAAGTCCCCATCTTTTAATAATAAAAAATAATAACAATTTTCAAAAATAAGAAAATAAGATTTGAAGACCTTGAATCAACATGACAAATTGTTGTTTTTTTTCATTTGGGGTCATTTTAACATGTTGCATGTGTGTAAGTGATTTAATATCTTACAGTTAGCAGATGGGCTCCACTAGGTTTTCACCTTTTCTTCATCAATAAAAGGACAGCCTACATCGAAACACCTGATAACAGGATATACTACATACCAACGAGAAAATAACGTGATGCTGCTTTACTTAGGGTTGAGCGAGATAGAACATGGTGACGAAAGACTCATTCATTTATAAATACCTTCTTCCAATGGTAGTAGAGTGATTGCCGTGCTCAGTCTCCCACTCCCAAGACTCACGAGATGTGGTTTCTCCGTGTGCACCTTCAGAACTTTTCCTGTGTCTATAAGATCTAGTGGGGTGCTCTGCATGTAACACAAAGTAAAATACCTTACTACATGGTACAAAGTAATAACACAAGTGTAATCACTGTCTAGTAGTAGTACAAGTACTGTATATCAATTGGACTTGGTGATTCTGCTTGAAAATGTTTTACCACAATCCAAACAAGTTCTTCAGTTCATCTGATTGCTGGTATTCCCAGCATTTAATGTCATGCACATAAACCATGAACTGCAGAAACTTGCCTGGATTCATGGTGAAACGTCAATAATTAGCAAGTCCACTTTTCTTATATACTTTCTTTATACTGTAGATCACATAACCTGAATGCCTGAAAAAAATGTTACAGAATAAATTTAAAAAGCAGAAACTGATTTGTTACTTTTTGCATTGGTAAAATGATTAATTGCATAAAATAATTCTAAGCCCTGGTTCACACCAGTGTAATTTGTCATGCGATTTGACAGTTTAAAATCGCATGACAAGTCGCACCCCATTGCCGACAATGGAAACGTTCAAATCATTGCGACTCAAGTTGCATCGACTTTGAAAACAGTCCCTGCACTACTTTTTTTTCGATTCCATTGCAGCTTGCATTGACTTCTTTTAAACGAAATTGCAAGCCGCAATGAAATGGCGCAGCAAAAGCGCACTGATCGGGAAGTAGCGCGATTTCAAAGCTGCAATAGTGTGAACCAGGGCTAGCAGAATATATTGATTGTTGTAGTAGCCAAACCTGGTCTACTAAATGAAGACAGATGGACACGAAAAAAGGACTCAAATGACCAAACTAGTGTAATCTGTACATTTTAAATGGCATCAACATTATATCTACATTATAGTCTTATCATATGAGTCATTGAAAAGTGCATATTGAGCTGAAAACTATAACATAACCCTGACCACCATAACATATCTAGCACAGGGTCTACATACTGCAGCACTCTGGATTCTAGATAAGACACATGTCAGAGATTGTAAGAATTGTATTGTGTGGCAGTGCCATTAGACATGAGTAGCAATAGTTCACAAAGAATATGGGGCTCACTAAATGAAACAATAGATATGAATAACGGTGACCCATCACTGCAGCCTTTTTTGTTTCTATGGTCTAAATGCTCAAGCATTAAAAGGAAGGACACAAACATTTGACCCTATTGTTATGACAATACCTAAAGTTGGCCATACATTGATCTTTTTTTTTTTTGATCATCCAGGGGGCTGATCGTAAAAACTGAAAGGATTGCCCCATCCACACATTCAAAGTGGATTGGGTAATCCTCCCCAATGCGCTATTGTATTCCAACAGCGGGAACTCTTCCTTATTGGACCAAAATTTAACAATCCCATTCAGGAAAAGTTGATCATCAGATCGACTCTTCTCGAAAAGAAAAGGCCAATAGATGGATTGAAATTGGGCCGGTCTGTTGAACTGGCTGAATTTTGATCCATATTTGACCAGCTTATGAGACTTTGAAGGTATGCACATTTGTGACCTGCCCTGAATTTCATAAGTTGTGTTTAAATCATAAAAGAGAAGTTAATGCACACATTTCATTTTCAATTCAATTAAAATGCCCTTGGGATATTACTGTTTATATAGCAAAGAAGACGAGAGTCATATAAAATCCAAGCTTCTTTTCATAGCTCCGTTAACAAGACACATGTTCTCCAGATAAATCCGGCTAGCTCAGATTAATACCTAACACATTCAACTGCTAGAATAAACTTTATACATAGATGGCGATCTCTTGTAGTGCCTAGAGAGGTACATAGAGGTTATAGAACAAAAACACAGGGCACTGTGAGGGACATTTATCAAGCAAATCAGTGATTAATTTAGATTTGCGTATATTACAAATCAGACCTCCTCTCATATAGCAAAGAATATGCAAATTTTTTTTTGTAGTTGTGAACTCCGCACTAACAATCAGGTGGTCAACTTTTTCAAAGGTGTGCAACATATTTAGAACTGTAGAAGAGACAGATTTAGGCTCAAAACATATGCACAAATAAAGTGTAAACGTAAAATAAAAAACTATAATACTGCATCCCTTTGTCTCTCACAATTGATATAAGGTAGGCTTTTTTGCTAATGCATGAATGAAATCCCAGACTAAAGCTGGCCATACATTGTAGAATTTTGATCAGTGGGTGTCCATGTTGCACCCCTCTCATCTGGCATCCCTCGATTGAAAACTCAAAAGACTTGGACAGAAAACTGTCAGCCAAAAAGCATTTGCAATCAAACAAATGCAGTAGCTGTTTGGGTATTTTGACAACCAGTTGGTTACATACAGTAGGCACAATGGGAGATTTGTCCATCTGTGCTTTATAGTGCAGGCTGAATGAAAAAAATTGTCAATTTTTTGGCCAGCCTAAATACCTGATGATCCTGACCACCCCCCTCATAATCGACTGCTTCCTAATGTTTCCTGGCTAGGAAATGAGCGAATATGCCTTTTGCGGCTGATGGCGGGTGCAGCTATTTGAGACAGTCTGCATAACTAACGATTACCTGTGGTGATTGTGGTTGGACGTTTACAAAATGCGTCCATCTATGATTGTGACTCACCAACTAATGACAAAGGACTTGCCAATCTCTCACCACGCTGTCACTTACGTAATAATGCCACTCTCAGCTGCACCCTAGAAAGGGCCTTGTGCCGGATCAATGGACCAGTCCTGGCATTAGTTAACAGTTTGTTTATTGTATAACTGAAAGAAAAAGTGTGTGTGTGTGGGGGGGGGGGGGTAAGGTCACTGTGGTTATGCCCTTCTAAGAGATGACAACATGGCTTAGATGACCTGAGACATGAACAAAATAATTGCTACACACACAGCTAGCTGTGGGTCCAGTACGCACGACTATTACAATGATTATTACAGGCAATCGATGGCTGTGTGAACAGTCAGGAATAGCTGAGGCCTCCTTCAGTCATTGCATTGTATGAGCTGAGCGGTCGCAGCTATTCACACACACACCTGTCATTCCAGATGCAAGAATCCTCAGTTTCTTACCACAGAAAATTGCAAAGTATGGTAATCAGCAGTGTGAATGGATCTTAAGAAGTGGTCAAGGCCAGGTTTTATTTTGTTGCAGTGCTGCTTTAGAGCAGCAGAGGAATATAAAGCAATGTAATCTTATGGCCCCCATAGGTAGCACAAATTTAGTCCGATTACTGGTAAATCTAAAATCTCAGCTATAAGTGACCAAACAAGTACCATCTTGAAAAGGTATTTTAAAAATTAAATGAGTCGGGTGGAAAATTATGGAATCATGGAAGCCATTCTTGACTGTTTTGTTTACATTGTAATCATGTGATTGCTATGACACATCATCGCAATCTCATGATACTCCAGCCACTCACAGGTCACGGGCAGGTACCGATCTCGTGATCTGCTGTGTCACCGGTTTGTGTCGATGTGTGACCCAGGGGGTGCGCCAGTGTGTACTAGTATGTCCCTGAGCCTGCAGCTGCCACCCACTAGCAGTAATTCTACTGGTGGCAAGTGGTTAATGACGGACTATGTAAGACTAATGCCCCGTACACACGGTCGGACTTTGTTCGGACATTCCGACAACAAAATCCATGGATTTTTTCCGACGGATGTTGGCTCAAACTTGTCTTGCATACACACGGTCACACAAATCTTGTCGGAAAATCCGATCATTCTGAACGTGGTGACGTAAAACACGTACGTCGGGACTATAAACGGGGCAGTAGCCAATAGCTTTCATCTCTTTATTTATTCTGAGCATGCGCGGCACTTTGTGCGTCGGATTTGTGTACACACGATCGGAATTTCCGACAACAGATTTTGTTGTCGGAAAATTTTATAGCCTGCTCTCCAACTTTGCGTGTCGGAAAATCCGATGGAAAATGTGTGATGGAGCCCACACACGGTCGGAATTTCCGACAACAAGGTCCTATCACACATTTTCCACCGAAAAATCCGACCGTGTCTACGGGGCATAAGACTATCGTTTAGCTCTGAGGAAAAGGGAACCTACCCCCGAAACACCTCAGGCATTTTGGGACTTGCGCAGTCGACCAGGCTATGCGGGGCACTGTGGACATTGATGAGCTGTATAATATATGCTGTTTGTTAGTATACATCTGTTTTATTTCTGCAATAAAAGAATATACATATAAAGGTAATGCACAAGACTGGTACTCCCTCTGTTTTTGCTTTTTCTAGTAGAACTGTACTGCTGCCTGAATACAATTGCCAGCAGTGGAGGTTCCTCTATCAACGCTCTTAGCAAGGATGGGGGAATAAATTGATTTTTCTCTCAATCAACCCATGTCCTAATTTAGTGAAAATTGAGCCGAGTACAACCAGCTTTATGCTGTTTATTTTTCTGATATTTGTTACTGCCTCTGTTTAGCTTTGCTGTGCAACAAATTGATAAATGTCCCCCCACTGTGTGTTTAGCATCTGTACTTCTCTCATTTACAGGCAAACAAAAAATCCAACTAGGGCCACAGAGAAACTCAAACAAAAGAGAATTAGAGAGATGTTTACAGCAGTATTAGCTGGCACAGTCCTTGTACACAGTAACAAGTGCAATGGTGTAACCAAATTCTATGGAACACTGGAGGAAGCAATAGTTGCAGCAAGGCAAACAAGGGGCACCATGGCAAATCTGTATCGTTCTTTCCTAAGTAACAAATAATTGTACCCTTTTTTCAAGCAAGGCCGCACATCCCCAGCAGTGGGCAGGCCTCTAGTATGTGCAGAATAGCTCAGCAGAACATTCCAGGAATGCCAGCAGAAAGGCCAGTGATAGAGTACAAAGTTCTTTAATAAACAATCCCACACTGTAATAGGCAAAACTTTGCACTAGTTATAAAAGTACCAGACCAGTAGTTTTGTGGTGCTTTACTTTAGATACCTCTGGGGAGTCCTTTGGAGATTTGTCACACTCTTCTGTGTGGTAGCTATTTAGGCAGTAAGTAAGAAATGTTTTCCACTCAGAACTGGAGCACCAAACTGTGCAGCCAACTCATGTCCCCTTTTAAGGGTCGATTCACACTAGATGTGGTGGGACTAAGTTGGGTGGCTATTGCAGCGCAGTCCCACCGCATGACAAGGCAAAATGCTTTGTCTCCTGAGTGCCAAGTTCACACCACTGTGTTGTGGTGGTGTGTGGGCATTGTGCACTGAAAAAATGAGTGCTTGCATGAGGCGATCCACCACCTCGCATTGTGTGGTGGCCAATTGAACCATATGAAATGTCTGTGTGACATTTCAATAAATTTAATTAAAAAACAAAGTGAACCGGTCGGTTATCCTGCTGGACTGCACCACACACCAGTTGCTGCCTGCGTAACAACAGAGAGGCTAGTGTATGTCAGGGCAAGAAATGTATGCAGTATATCTCTGTAATATTTGCACATTTTCCCATGTTTTATACCTATAAAGACCCTGCAATGCAGAAAAATACCCTTTAATGCTTGCAGTAGCAATAGGGTTGTTACTTTTTCTTCAAGCCAAACACGATCACTTCAGTGGTGCATATGAATTTTTTTTGTAGTGTACACTATATGATTGAAAAAGATGTGGGACAGAAATGTGGTGAACAGTGGGTGCAGTCAAATTGTGTTAGCAGTGGGCGGGCTTAAAGGGGCATGGTTAAATAAAACACAAGTGTCTGGCACCTGGCTAAACAAACTTGCCCTGCATGGGCACCCAAGGCAATTGCCCTGCATCTCTTGTGGGATGCCAAGTGTCCCAGATTCCACGATCATCCCCTCTTTGGCAGCTGGTTTCTATTTGATTTGGGGGAGGAGGATAAGAGGATATGTGCTGGGGGCACTTTGGAAGGGGAGAGGACTTGTGCTAGCAGGGAGTGGGTTGGGTCCGTTAAGTGCTGTGGGGCACTTTTGGGGGGAGAGGACTTGTGCTAGTAGGGAGGTGGGGGGTCGATATGTGCTGTGGGGGGTGCTTTCGGAGGGGAGAGGGCTTGTGCCCTTGTGGGGGGGGGGTAGGATTTCAAATCCATCCCCATTTCTAGCATAGGTCATCTCCCCTCCCAAAGTGTCCCCCCAGCACATATCCTCTTAAACCCCCATCACTCCTCCACCTTTTTTAACTTGCCCCCTTCCCAATCACTCTGTCCCCCTTTCCTGTCCATCTACAGTATAATAAACTTAGTACAGAACTCAGGTCCGCGTGGCACATGTGGAGCAGTGTCCCTCCTTCTGTGTACATGTAAACATCAAAGCGGAGGAGGAGGAGGAGGCGGCTTTGGTCTGCTCTGCTTTGCAAGACAGGCAGCCAGCAAGTAGGGGAGACATATCGGCTGCCACAGAGATGCAATGACTGAGTGGAACCCCAGACACCCTGCAAGAGAACTTCACTGGTGCCTGAGTTAGCAGTGCCCCTGCTGATGGTGTGTTCTGAGTAATGTGTCCGAGTCTAAGGCGGCTTGAAACCACATGATTCAAAACCTGGACTGTCTGGGTGAAACCTGGTCAAGCAACAACCCTATATAGCAATGCACTCAGCTCCTAATTTCCTCTTGTGGTCCGACAACACAGCGCCTTCTCTGCACTAAAGTTGCAAGGGATAGTGTCCCTGCTCAGTTGTCTTTTGCTGTATTACAGCAAATACAGATTAACAGTTGTTTGCAACATGTTCCTGTCAGAGTGCCTTGTGCTAAGTATATCTCAGACAGACTAGCCGTTGTGGCCAGTATATCCATGACAGAAAATGAATTGTGCTCACTGTATCCCTGGAAGTGTGACCAGTGTACTTTCCATATTCCTGGCAGAGGATTCATTGTGGTCATTATGCCCTTGTCACAGTGCCCCATGTATTCTGATGCCAGTCTAGGTACCTAATGTGTCCAACATAACCCTGGAAGAGTGTCCTTTGTGCTCAGAATATCCCTAACAATATTCAGTGTGTATGGCATGCATCTAGAAAGGAAGATCCTGTGCTCAGCATGTCTTTCGGAGAAATGCTTAGTTTGCTTACATTTTCCTGGTATAGAACCCCAGGGGTTCATTTAGTTAACAGATTGTCCAGTATGGTCAGAATGTCCCTGACAGAGTGTTCCATAAGCTCAGCATGTCTCTAGAAAGCTCATTGTGCTCACCATTTTCCAATCAGACTGCTCCATAAGATCAATATGTCCCTGGCATAGTGTTCCAAGTGGCCAGCATGTCCCTTGTGCTCATCTAACTATATCATTGGGCCTCTATAGCCAGCTGAGCAACCACTGCTGTCTCTGCTGTGCAAGTATGCTTCAACTCCCCAAAATATATCTGAAATGCAGGGCACTGATACCATACTAACTGGACTTAAAGGATGTATGATCACTGAGCAGTGGGTAGATATATGGATACTACCAAGTAGGATAGGAGGAGAAATGTGTAACTTAATGTACATATTTAATGTACTTTCCCAAAATACAATGTATTTATATTGCACAGCTATTATCGTTCATGTTGCATGCATGCGTGCAGTGCCGGACTTACCATTAGGCTTGACTGGGCTCAAGCCCATGGGCCCCGCCCAATAGGGGTCCCCGCGGGCCCCGTCCGTTTACATTTTAAACAGGGATAGACTGGCCATCGGGACTACCGGGAGATTCCCAGTGGGCCGATGGCTCAGAGTGGGCCGGTTTCAGCCGCATCTGCGGTGCTCGTGATCTACCCGTCAACCGCCGACAGCTGGTGCCTGACGGGTAGATCGAGCTTTAGCCAGTATGCAGAGTAGCGCAGTAGCGCAGGAAGCGTCCATCTGTAGTAAGTTCTCTCTCATTTCACGCAGCGTTGCTCGCTCCGGCGGCCCCTCCTCTCTTCTCGTCTATCCCCATTGGCTTGTGACATCATCTGGGATAGACAAGAAGAGAGGAGGGGCCGCCGGGGAGCGAGCAGCGCTGCGTGACATGATAGAGAACTTACTACAGACAGACGCTTCCTGCGCTACTGCACTACTCTGCATACTGGCTAGTAAGAGCCCATGATGTGCCCCCTGATGTGCCCTATAATGTGCCACCTGATGTGCCCTATAATGTGCCCCATCATGTTCCCTGATGTGCAATGTGCCCCATAATGTGCCCTGATGTGCTATGTGCCCCATAATGTGCCCTGATGTGCCATGTGTCATAGTGTGCCCTGATGTGCCCCGAGCCCTGATGTGCCCTGATGTGTCATGTGCCCTGTGCCCTGATGTGCCCAGTGCCCCGATGTGCCCCGTGCCCAGATGTGCCCCATGCCCTGATGTGCTATGTGCCCTGATGTGCTATGTGCCCCATAATGTGCCCCATAATGTGCCCTGATGTGTCATAATGTGCCCTGATGTGCCCCGAGCCCAGATGTGCCCCTATTTGCCATGTGCCCCATGCCCTGATGTGTCCCGTGCCCTGATATGCTATGTGCCATGTGCCTTGTGCCCTGATGTGCTATGTGCCCTGATGTGCCATGTGCCCTGATGTCCTATGCTCTGATGTGCCCCATGACCTGATGTGCCCCATGCCCTGATGTGCTGTGCCCTGATGTCCTATGCCCTGATGTTCCCTGTGACCTGATGTGCCTTGTGCCCTGATGTGCCCCATGCCCTGATGTGCCCGGATGTCCTGTGCCATGATGTCCTGTACCCCGATGTACTGTGCCCTGACGTGCCCTGATGTGTTGTGCCCTGTACCTTGATGTGTTTTTGCCCTAATGTACCGTGACCTGTGCCCTGATGTCCTGTACCCTGATGTCCAGTACCCTAATGTGCTGTACCCTGATGTGCTGGGCTCTGTACCCTGATGTCCTGTACCCTGATGTGCTGGGCTCTGTACCCTGATGTCCTGTACCCTGTGTTGTGCCCTGATGTGCCCTGTACGCTGATGTGCTGGGCTCTGTACCCTGATGTGCTGTGCCCTTTACCCTGATGTGGCCTGGTGTGTTGTACCCTGATGTGCCTTGTGCCCTGATGTGCTGGGCTCTGTACCCTGATGTGCCTTGTGCCCTGATGTGCTGGGCTCTGTACCCTGATGTGCCTTGTGCCCTGATGTACCGTACCCTGATGTGTTGTGCCTTGGGGCTGTCTGGATGAAGTCCAGGGCCACATTTTTGTCCCAATCCAGCTCTGGTTTTAAATATCTTCATATATCTTCAGCTAGATCGGATGAAACAGCTGTGACTCACACTGGTCCTCACTTGGCTGCAGCGCTGCTCTGCTCGAGTCTCTCTCTCTGTCTCATCAGCCGATCAGAGGTGCAGAGAGAGAGACTCTAATGTGTAATTACGCAGGATGGACCAGGAGGAGCCTAGAGGTGGGTGGAGCTGCGCCATTGGCTTGGCAACCCTGCACTCATTGCTAGCACCTGGGCCGCCTGGCGTCTAGCATTGAGGGACGTCATTGAGTCAGTCACGTCAGACTCGGAGTCTCAGACTCAGAGCCGACGTGACCGTGACAGGAGCTGCCTGGAGCGGAGGAGCTTGCTTAAGTGTATCTGTCTTTCCCGGGCTGATAGGCAGTTGTTGTTGCAGTCTGGCACTGTGTGGCAGAGGCCAGCAATCTTCCTCCTCCGCGTCGCCCATGAGTTTATTGGTGCTCCCACCGGCAGGACCTCCATCTTGTTTATACAGTCACTCACACTGACTGCAGGACTCCGTCCCTGGTGAGTGTTGGCTCCACCCACCTCCTCCCTCCATCTTGTCCACCTTGCAGTCTGCAGAGCGGCGTGGATACAAGAAGTAGAAGGCTGCGGACACTGACAGTGAAATTACTGGACCCAACCAACTGGACTCCATTGCTCCTGCATGGGAGCCCCTCCCCCCACCAGAGTACCGAATTAATTGACTAAAAGAGAGTGGAAAAAAAAGAATGAATTCATGTGTCAAGTCAAAAAGCAAAATACATGTGTGCCATTATGTATGAAAAAAAATGCCCCTTTAGTCTTGACTTGTTCAATCTTAACCCCTTCAGCTCCGGAACCTTTTACCCCCCCTTATGACCAGGCCATTTTTTGCGATACCGAGCTTTAACTGACTGACAATTGCGCGGTTGTGCGACATTGTAACCCAAGTAAAATTGACGTCCCTTTTTTCCCACAAATAGAGCTTTCTTTTGGTGGTATCTGATCACCTCTGCGGTTTTTATTTTGTGCGATATAAACAGAAAAAGACAGAAAAATAATATTTATTGGAAAAAAAATGTTTCAAGCTTCAATTAGTGGTCATATAAATAGATTATTACATTTTTTTAACATGTAACACTGTCTACGGTGCCAGTCAACATTTTGTTCTATTTAAAGTAATGTATAGAAGGTAGGACCCGAAAGTGACTCAAGCCCAGGGCCCCCCACCCCCCACCCTAAGTCCTGCCCTGCATGTGTGGTCCATATGTGGGCACTGTAGGACTGTGCAGAGGTCTTTGCTCTGTAAAGCATTGTTCTATAAATGAAAATGTCATAGTAACCAGCAGTACTCTTGGCTAAACTTTTTCCTCTATAACACGTTTGAAATGTTCATCTCCCAGAAAGGACAGGACGTATATTAAATAAGGGAAAGTTGTTAACAAATAATCGTTGAAATTTTCCCTGCCTGGTGCTGTTTCATGTCAGCATACGAATGGGTCATTCTCTGACCCCCAAAAGTGAATAGAAGCCTAACCTTATATTCCATCCAGTGTCCCAAGCAATTATGCTGACATGAGGATATTACGTTGAGTATCTGATAACATTTTTTGCTGATCCTGGGTCTCAAACATGTCAGCATAGGAAGGAGACCTAACTAGCAGTAAGCATTAAAACAAGGCTGGGAGACCAAGAAAGATGCTAAAACAAATGGAAATTTAATGAGAAACAGCAGCTAAAATGATGTTAGTCCGCCTGGCTGCCACATTGATTATAGAATGCTTGACAAAGGTATGAGCTGAAGACCAGATGGCTGCCGTGCAAATTGTCAGTGCTGATAATTCGGCATACGCTGCCCATCAAGCAAGTAAATCTTTTAACTAGTAACAGATTTGGATGATCTTAAAAATCCAGAAGGAAGCTATGTGCAAAGAGGTTGGATGGCCCCTTTTACTGGGCTATTAAGTAAACTTATATAATTTTAGAACTGCTGTAAGAATGTCGTAATTTCTTTAGCTTTTAGGTAAGATAAGCAAACTGTCTGTATTTTTGTAATAACTTGTTTTATCAACGTAAAACAAAAGGAGTCTGGCCATGTCTAAATAATGTAGTGACTTGCAGCATTGCGAAGGCTGGGAGAAGGCAAGGAGGAGCCCAATCCATTCACAGGTGAAGCTTTTAAACTGTCTTGGGTCTCAAATATTCCTCAAAGAGAGTACACAAAAGCTCAAGGGATAGGAGAGCTTTTATGACTTTAAAGACATTTGTCCCTAATATAAAGGCCAAAAGCAATACAGTCTTCGGAGTGGAATGCTACAAGGAAATTTAACTAACTGGTTCAAATAGAGGCTAAAGCCCATTGTCGGCTGACATCATAGAGTCGGTCCAGGCTGGGGAAGGATCGTGACCATATAGTCGGGATCCACCCAGGAGCCTAGACCGACACCTGGCTCAGCCTCTCAGTGAGCTGCTGAGAGCCTGAGCAAAGCTGCTCCCACCCCCCTCCTCCGGTGAGTACTGGGGTGGAGCAGAGCAGAGAGCGGTGACTGACAGTGCTCAGAGCACCAGGGAGAACTGAGCTATCAGCAGTGCTTGATCACTCAGTTCTCAGCCTTAGAGCCGGCGGGGAACAGATGCAGCATCGGATCGATGCTGCATTCACCTGGGTAAGTCTGATTTTTTTAAAATCCAATACATCTCTTATAATATTATTACAGGCCATACTATTGCCTATGGATGGTTGTAAAGTGTCCAGAATAGGGATCAGACAGGAGGAGATTGAAATTAGAAGTCTCAGCAAAGTCAAATAACATTTTCTAAAACTAGAAATAGGTAGCATAAGTTAGGGTTTTTCATGATTTGAGTGAGGATGGCCATGGATGGATCGAAATTCAGCTAGTTCAGCAGGGACAGCTTGAATTTAAAACGATCTATGGTATTGCCATTCCTGCTCAACAGAAGTTGATCTAATGATCAAATTCTCTCAGACGGGACTGTTGGAAAACTCATTCAAACAGTCAATCTGTTGCAGCACTGATCAGTATATTCTGACAGCAGAGGAGTCCCTACTGTCAGAATACAATAGCACAGCAGAGAGGATTCTTCCATTCACCTTGGAAAAAATAAATGACCTATGTATGACCCAAAATCTTGGGTTTTTTTGAAGCAAGTCTTAGGAGTTACCTGGTACATGTCATGCGGAAGCTCTTGGCCTTAAGGGGATAGTAGTTGGTTATCTACCCATAAAATGCAGCCTTCAGTGGTGATGCCCCACATGGTGGATTGATTCATTACATATGCTGTTTGTCTGTTGTGCAGTGCACTTTTAAATGTGAGTGAGTTTTATTTAGACGTGGCATTTTATATGGAAAGCACTATGATGGTCAGTATGCTTGATCCTTGAGTTTACATTGTGGAATTGGGGAATTTTGTATATAGTGTGTACAGCATAAGGGATGAAGCACTTTAAAGTGCATTACTAGTGGAGCACAACACGTGGATTTTTTTTATATTTTCTTTTCATATTTCATATTTGATGATTAATCAGGCACTTTCAAGTGGATCATTGGTGGAGAAAACATGTGGACTTTTGTTTTTCATGTTTATTGATTTGACTTTGGAAGTATAAGAGGACTGTATTTTGTTTTTGATGAATTTTGGATTCTTGGGTATTAATATATACACAGTGTAACACAAATGTGGTGCTGGGTCATTTTCGGTTGTGATTATAGTAAGCACCCCTACTAATATTAAATATTTTGTCTCCTCTCTGTACCTGATACATTCTGTTGGAGAGCTTGTTCTTTTGAAAATAAAACAGACTTACTGGCTGGATTATCAGATGAAAATTGAAGAAAGCCTAAAAAAGAAAATGAATGCAGCCATCACATCTAAGAAATGGTAAGCTGCAATATAGTAAATGCTTGCTTTTGGGTTTAATACCACTTTAGGATCTAGCTTGGATTACATGACTTGCTAAACACGTTCTTCAGTATTGGATCATTAAAGAATCATTTGTTGTGATCTATAATATGGCAACATAAGGTGCCAGAAAGAGTCAGTCTGACCTGAACCCAATTTGTAGCCTTTCGAAAGTCAAAAAGTTCTCAAAAGTCTGCTTTTGTTACAAGAATATTGAAGATTGTAGATATTGGAGGATTCCAGGTGCTCAGGGAGACCGGACCGATACAGTGAGCCACCCAGCCGAGACTTACATCTAATGTAACAATGATCCAATCTCCAGAGGTTAGGGCAAAACTATAAAGCAGATTTCCCTGAACAGTCTACTAGGGTAGAGTTTTCTCTACCAGTATGGAAGAAAAATTGTTGCCTTTACAACCACCAATTCCACTTGCAAGAAAAATTTTACAGAAAGATGCATGTGCCATCACACCTAGGGAGCTAATGGAATAGTCAAGGAGAGATGGCCAACGAGCACATGAAGTCTATCGCCTGGAGGACTGATGGTCTCTGGAGCTTTTACAAAATTCCGTCAGCCATCCTAGCAGAAATGTACTTGAGTGTTGAAAAAATGTGTTCCAACTTGTTTGAGGTTGACAGAAAAATGTCACCTAGATAATGGTAGATCTGAAAACTTTGGAGTAATCAGAGAGAGCAGGACGTTTGAAAAGGTTTGGGAGGCAGCAGAGAGGCAGGAAGGTAAACAGACAAACCAGAATTTAAAGTTCTGTAGAACAAGTCCCAATTTTTATGGTATATTGGCAATAGTCCACACAGCAGGATTAAAGGATAAGTGTGTAGTGTAAGTAGTATAAGTAGTGTTTTAGCTGCATGGCCTGGTCACAACCAAGGCAGCTTTCTCATTGCTTCAACAGAAAGAGGACATAACTGAAATGATGATAAGAAAGAAATAAGAAGTGCAACAAGGAATAGTGGTACAGATGGGGACTGCCATTATGCTCTTTAGTGGTTCCCAGCCAAACGACATGCCAACTGTATGATTGTTAATCTGTAAAAACAGAGCCCCGGAAGCACAGTTAAAAGACTGTGTATGGGTGGAAAGAACTGAATATACTGGTATTGAGCCTTTTCCTTTAATACGTATGTGTCATTTGTCTAATGCCTGCATATATACAGTATACTGTATATGTATATGTATATATATGTATATATATATATATATATATATATATAGATATAAATCTATATGTATGCTGTATATATCATGCTGTAGGTAACGATGTGTGCCCTCCTATTCGTTTAAATCTTATGGATGTTCAGTAAATATACTTTGGCTGCTGTGGTAACAGTGGGCTAGTAACCTAGCAACAGCAGCTGCATAGGGAACCTTATGAAAGGGGAGTCCTAGATTCACCGAGTGGGTGAGACAAGGGTGTACAGCGCAATTAACCTGTCAAGGCTATGAGATAACAATACCCGCAGCATTTCTGTGAGCGGAGAGGGATCATTTGAAAATTTAAAAGCCTAAGTTGAAGTCAATATTTTTGTGAAAATATGCAGAATTAGCTGGCCTGAGGTAAAAGGGAAAGTAGGTCCTCTTCCACATAACAGGCCAAAATAAAGTGACGTAAGCTTGTAATTGATAAGACATCTAGCCAAATGCTTCAAGGAGTTGTGAGGCAAATGACTCCTTTCCACCCCCATAATAACATAGTGAACCACTATAAACAAAATGTTTTATGTAGAAAAGCAGAACAGAGTGTACTGACTAGTGCAGGTGAAACGCCCTTTTATAAACAACCAGTCGAATGACTTGATTAGGGCATAAAACAAGGAAAAGCCTTTTCCATACAATGCCAGGTCACATCTGCAGTTACTGGACACACTTCCACTAGGCAGCCAGCAGAAGGATGAATGTAGCAACGATGGAAGTTCTGGGGTAGACACTACATGAAAAGTAGGAAAAAGGTTCTGCAACTTGTCCTGGAGTATCAACTGTAAAGGGGGGACCGAGCTTATACCCTGGCAATGAGAGTACTCCCATAATGGCCTTTTTAATAAGTTTCACCCTGTGCCCACCTGAGCTTCCACCTTTGCTACACCCCTCCATCTGCCACCTTCCTAGTGAGAGTCAGTCAAGCAACTGAAAATTGGAGTTTGTATTCTATGGGAAAGGCTTTTCCTAGTATTATACTTTATTCAAGTCATTATATTGTAAGTGAATTTTTTTCATTTTATTTATTAAAAGGTATTTTGCCTGCACTGTTTACAGAGGATAAGCAGTCCCACCTGGGCACCACTGAAGCACAGGACATTGGAAAATTAACCAAAACTTACTATTATCCAGTCACAAAAAGTGGAAGGTAAATGCTACTGATGACATGAGAGGCACTAACATCTTTGTTATACCATAGCTGAAATTTTAACCTGTATATTTTCTCTTATTTGATCAAATTGAAAGCATAACTATAAAAATGTAAGTTAATACACCAATGAAGATTGGATGTTGTTTTCTTCTAGTCCAGGAAATCTGCTTACCCTTTATTTAAGATCAGTTACACTCTCCACATCCACCCTATTGCATGGGGTTCTATGGAGATGATTAATGCTGGGCTTGGTGGTTAGGTGCTCTCGAGATGTCTACATATAACACATTTATCTTTAGCCAACAGGTTTTTTTTCTTTTTCTTTTTTTTTGAATAGATTAGAGAAGAGAAGTATTAAAACCTAAGTTAGGTTTTACTATTTCCACACTGGGGAGATTTCACCACCCTTCCTGCCTTTGTAACAGGTGGTAACAGCATTGGAATGTGATGTTCTATAAATTAGCCCATGCAGATGGAGGCAGGTCCACTTTGTGGACACACCAATGTCTAAATAGACTCCAGATGTCTCCCCTGGGTAAAACAGATGGATACTGGAGACATAAGTCCCCAAACTCTTTCCTTACTGGGACTAAGCACTGTGCTGACATTGAACCTAGAGGAGTACGTCACGTATATTCGCAGCTACAAGATCACTGTTCTCCCCCTTCAGCACCCTGACTCTTAAATATATAATTAAAAGAACAGTGGACTTGTAGCTCTAAGCTCTGATTAGAGGGAAGGGACAAAGCCCCCTCAGAATACACATAGAACATGCACAGCTGTGACTGTCAACCACAGACTGTGTGCTGGAGCTCTCCTCCTCTCATCACTTGTAGTTGGGAAAAGCTGTCAGAAATGACTTATGCAGATAACAGAGGAAAGAGGCAGCAGAGAGAAATCACAATCAGTGCTTTGGTGAGAGACAAGTACACAGTATGGAAGGATGTGCTTAGTTCTGATGTTTACAATCAGTTTAGGGATTCCCCACCAGACTGGGACTGGTTGAGGCTGAGCAAAAAGTCTATGGCCTGGACTCTGACCATTTCTAAAGTAAGCGGGACTTTTTACTTTGCATCATGCTGACATGGAGCTGTTTTGTTTTGTCTGGACACTTGAAAATAAAGATGTGATGAGTACTCCATAAAGAGCCTGCATTGTGTGGTGCCTTACCACCTGAGAAAGTTCCCTGCCACAGTATGTATTACCTGCAAGACAGTGTGAGCTTTCCGACAGGGACTTGCCATCTCCATGTTCGATGCTTTCAATTCTTCTTCCACTTCTGTCTTGGGAAGGGAATCTGCTTCCAAATTATCCTGACAATGCAAACAGATATAATATAAATGTCACATACCTTGTAGTTTTATTTACTGTATTTTAAGGTAGAAAGGACGCCTGCACAAATCATAGTGCCCACAACAGGGATCAGTCCAGAAATCCCACAATCCATATAAGTAAAACAAAGACAAGTTGCAGCACAAACATGTTCAGTACCCATTCACACTAGAATGAGTGTGGGAAAGATGCATTCCAGTGTGGCTTCCCACACTGCATTCCATTCACACTGCCCTTGCAATCTGCTGTGGGGGTCAGTGCAAAATTAACAACATCCCAAATGCAGGCCACAAACACAGTGCCCACATCGGATTGCATGATACAAGTACCAATGCAATGCGGTTGCCACGCATGGAACCCACTATCTGCTGATCGCTGGTGCAATGCTTTGCAGGTTCCAAGTAAAAAAAAATAACAAATGCACATTTTTTTACCTGCAAAAAGATGTGCATTTACTATTATTTTTTAAAAAGGTGAACTTATCCTTTAAGTCAAATTTTTGAAAGATATCGTCTTTTTTCACATTTTGTTTGACATAAAGAGCACTTTTTTGTCACTGTTTTTAAGCACATGTGGCTAATGTGGACCTACTCGGAGGATGTGCGCCTAACTCATTTTGTTAGGCTTATAACTCTTGTGTTTTGTTTTTGTTATTTGTGTCCCATTGGGGAGAAAAACAGGAAGTGAGAGGAAATCCATTCAAAGTGAGGGAATCCCTCACTAGTGTCCCCACTGGAAGATTTCCTATCTATTGTGGTGTAAAAAAATGTTGTAAATTAAGAATGCTTTCAGAAATAGAAGTGTTAATAGTTTATTTTTATCAATTAACAAAATAGAAAGTAAATGAACAGAAGAAAACAGAAGATAAATCCAAATCAAATCAATATTTGGTGTGACCACCCTTTGCCTTCACAACAGCATTACTTTTTCTAGGTACACTTGCACACAGTTTTGAAGGAATTCAGCAGGTAGGTTGTTCCAAACATTTTGGAGAACTAGTAAGCACAGATCTACTGCGGATGTAGGCTGTCTCAAATCCTTCTGTCTCTTCATGTAATCCCAGACAGACTCAATGATCAGGGCTCTGTTGGGGGCAAACCATCACTTCCAGGACTCCTTGTTCTTCCTTATACTGAAGATAGTTCTTAATGACATTGGCTGTATGTTTGGGGTTGTTGCCCTGATGCAGAATACATTTTGGGCCGATCACATGCCTCCCTGATGGTATGGCATGATGTATAAGTATCTTCCTGTATTTCTCAGCATTGAGGACACCATTGATCCTGACCAATTCTCCAACTCCATTTGCAGAAATGTAGCCCTAAACTTGAAAGGAACCTCCACCACGCTTCACTGTTGCCTGCAGACACTTATAATTGTACCGCTCTCCAGCCCTTCGGTGAACAAACTGCCTCTTGCTACAGCCAAATATTTCAAATGTTGACTCATCAATCCAAAGTACTTGCTGCCATTTTTCTGCAACCCATTTCCTTTGTTTTTGCACATAGTTAAGTCACTTAGACTTGTTTCCACGTCAGAGGTATGGCTTTTTGGTCGCTAATCTTCCATGAAGATTGCTTCTGGTCAGACTTCTCCAGACAGTAGATTGGTGTACCTGGGTCCCACTGGTTTCTGCCAGTGATGTGCTGATGGCAATGCTGGACATCTTCTGATGATGGAAGGAAGTAAGCATGATGTGTATTTCATCTGTTGTATTAAGTTTGCTTGGCTGACCACTGCATCTACGATCCTCAGCGTTTCCCATTTCTTTTTCTTCTTCAAAAGAGCTTGAACAGCACATCTTGATGAAACCCCAGTCTGCTTTGAAATGTTTGCCTGAGAGAGACCTTGCAGATGCAGTATAACTACCTTGTGCTTTGTTACTGTGCTCAGTCTTGCCATGGTGTATGACCTTTGACATGAAACTGTCTTCCACAACCCCACCTTAGTATCAGAGTTTGGCTGTTCCTCACCCAGTTTTAAGCCTGCCACACATCTGTTTTTGTTTTAGTTAATGACATATTAATGATGTGCTTCAACCTACATATAAAACTGATAATCATTATGACCTGCTTGGTATATTTGGTTGACCATACTACTGAATCTAATCCTACAAAATCCCTGACTTTGTGCAAGTGTACAAAGTGTGCAAGTGTAAGAATCGATGCTGGTTTGAAGCCAAAGGGTGGTCACAGCAAATATTGATTTGATTTAGATGTTTCTTCTGTTCACTCACTTCCCATTTTGTGAATTGATAAAAATAAACAATTAATATATATCTATATATCTATATATATATATATATATATATAGATATATATTTTTTATTTTTTTTTAAGCATTCTAACTTCACAGCATTTCTTCTCACCTGCCTAAAACATTCGCACAGTACTGTACCTAAACAGATCACAGATAGCAATAAAAACATGACAGGTTCTAATCCCTCTCCTCTCCATCTTAGATAAAAAAAAAGTAATCTGCCCAATTGAAATGGGATAAGTTTAAAATTCATTAACCGTATACATACTAACAACATAAACATAAAACACAAAGGTTAAAATAGTTAGTAAGGTTGAATAAAGACACCAGTCCATCCAGTTCAACCTGAGTGAGTGGTCAAAATGATGAAGAGTTTAGAGTAAGTTTCTCCCATGCTGGGTTGATGCTTAATCACCTGTAGAATACAGTAGTAATACCAATAATACTGTAAATGACATAAAAAATTAATATATAAATATCAATTACCAAAAATTCTCAAAAAAAATCATTAGAAATAAATAATATAAAAATAATATTAATTTTTAATGATTTTGAGTGAATTTTTGGTTAAAATATTTTTGTTGTTGTGCATTATTATTATTATTATCATTATTACTATTCTACAGGTAATAACTCATTAACCCTGCATGGGCAAAAAATGATCTATGTTCCTCATCATTGTAACTTGTGAATTTTCCTTCCTTGTTCAATATTTTTTATTGAATGCTTATATAACAATTGACATAAATCCAAAAGTACAAAAAATTAATGGTTACAAGACAGCTGCATATATAAAGCAAGCCATACATTAGGGCCCTTTCACACTGGGGCGGTTTGCAGGCGCTATTGTGCTAATAATAGCGCCTGCAAACCAACCCGAAAGTGGCGCTGCTTTGTCTCCAGTATCAAAGCCCCGAGGGCTTTGACACTGGAGGGGTGCGCTAGCAGGATGGGAAAAAATAGTCCTGCTAGCAGCATCTTCGGAGCGTTGAAGGAGCAGAGTAAATACCGCTCCTTCACCGCTCCTGCCCATTGAAATCAATGGGACAGCGCGGCTATACCGCCAGCAGGGCGCCTCTGCAGAGGCCCTTTGCAGTGGTTTTTAACCCTTTCCCGGCTGCTAGCGGGGGGTAAAACCGCCCCGCTAGCGGCCGAATACCGACGGTAAAGCGCCGCTTACAATAGCGGCGCTTTACCACCGACGCTGCCCCAGTGTGAAAGGGCCCTTATACAATTTTATTTCCTTCAAGCACGGATTGAAAGAAAGAAAATTGCTCGATTCCCCCATCAGCACAATCTATTATTATATATTGTATGTGCTCCTACTATGGAGGCTCTTAAAATTTATAGAGTTAGGACTGCAGATAATACTAGAGTGCCTGGGGTAGATTGCAGTTTATGCTTTGGTATTAAATGAGATCGCTTGTATGAGAATTTGGTTGGACTCATTTCTCGGACCGTTGTGTTTCACCTCCTATTTCTTTTCATTTTATGTCTGGTCTGATCAGCTTGTATGTCTTAGTTTGTTGTGTATTGGTCCACTTTGTATCTGCTAAGTTTTAATCTCTGCCCTTTCCTCCACTACGCCTCAATTCAACAACGTCAGAGGGTGTATAAGGAAGCCTACTTCCTGAAGAGATTGATGGTACATTGTATGACATCCTGAGTAATCATGTCTGCATCTCAGCCCCTATATTTACATTACCCATTTTGCTGTTACCATATTTAGATGTATCCATTCTGACTCTGCTTCATCTCCTACCCTGTGTATTCAGGCCTGGCATCTAAACTTGTTTATCAATTGTTTTTCTGGATTTATATTATTTTATGTGTATTATATCCTTCACTGTTACCTTGGCCTGATTCTTGAGATCATGCCTCGAACCCTGTCTAGATTAAGCTCTACTGCAACTTGTTACAACTTTTATCCTGGGTATTAACTCTGCCCTGATTATGGATAATGCTTTGTTTTGCCCCACTTTCATGTACTTTTTGTCTTGTATTGAACTGAGTGAGGTTTTCAGTTTTTGTAGTATGCTGATATCTAGTGGAGGTATTGGGCCACTGCAACTTGTTTACTAATGTGATTTTGGCATCTTCTTCTGTCCTCCCCTCTTTTTTAGGGCTAGTTAGCTTGGTCCTGGGTGGAGCTACGCACACACGCTACCACACATGCGCAAAGGCCATTTTGTTCACTGGAGGAAGTTCAGTTTCTGTAATTTTTCATGTCTATTTGTGATCTACCCATTTGAGTGTAATTTTATATATTGGAGTATCCTTTAATTTTATGCCTCCACTATAGATTCTAACCCTGTTTGGGAACCTGGGTCACAACGAGACTATATCAGCTAATGAGGCTATTGAGTGCCATATTCCCTAAGGTGTTTGCTACCTGGAGGTTTAGAGGATGGTTTGTATAACCTGGGACGATGACTTTGATGTTGTAAATAAAGTGCACATAGACCACTCTTATTAAGGGGGTCACACATGTTCCAGTAAGCGCAGCATGAGCTTGGTTGGTGACACTTTGATTGTCCTGTGATTTCCAGCTTCCATCACAGCATGTGGGACTATCACCCTGATTAGCTGTTTGAATCCTACTCACTTTGGACTTTTTTAGTTGCTTCCTTCTCCATAATTGGAGTCACGCATTTATTAATTTCTTCACTCATTATTGTGTCATTTTTGGTTATTAATTGTTCACTAATTATCCATTAATTGTCTATTTATTTAGGAGCTGCACTGTTTGTATTTGAATTTAGCTTGGTCTTAGTTAGACCCTCCCCAATTCTTCCATGTTCCTTCAGTCAATATGAGTTATTTACAGAGACAGGGCTTTGGAAAGACATTGGGGGTTATTTACAAAAGGCAAATCCACTTTGCACTGCAAGTGCACTTGGAAGTGCAGTCGCTCTAAATCTAAGGGGTAGATCTGAAATGAGTGGAAGCTCTGCTGATTTTAGTATCCAATCATGTGCAAGCTAAAAATGCTGGTTTTTATTTTCCGTGCATGTCCCCCTCGGATCTATAGCGACTTTACTTCCAAGTGCACTTTCAGTGCAAAGTGGATTTTCCTTTAGTAAATAACCTCTATATTGTCTTCTTACACTTCAAAAGACTGCAAAATTATCCTTTGTACTGCAATAGTTAATGTAGAATTGAATTGGATTCAACTTATGTGTTTTATTGAAGAGTTAAGCAGTCTTTAGATGGTGCCATGTCAGCAGGTGACCATACTGTCTGGACAGACTGGGTCTAAAGAGATATGGCAACACATGAAGTGGCATTTGAAATAGGACATGCTTCACCCTATTGATTGTGTAATTTTACATGGAGTGTGCTCCCCTTCCTCACCTGTGTGCATCTTATCTGCTTCCTCACTCAGGGACACAAAATGAAAGAATTGGGCCTAGAGGATTGTCACCCTCGATTTCACCCCATTTTTTTACACAAATTTAACTTAATTTATAGTATATAAAAAATTTGGAATTTTGGTTGGTCCGCTGGATTCTGATTCTGTCTCATTTATTTCAGGGTGAGAGCTGAGAGTGGATGCAATTGCTGCTGAACTGAGTGAAGCACAGCTGATTACAAGAATGGAAACTGACATTTTGAATAATGAAGTAGTCTTACATTTACAAAAGACTTTCAATAAGGGCTTTTAACCATTTTATCTACAACAGCAAACTGCAAGCTTTTAGCCCACCCTCTTACATTACCCTTATTGGGGATAATGTCACCCACTTTGTGGGTGGACAGTTATTACTATGATTTATCATGGCCAATTCTGTTTGATTTACAGGCTTTTGAAAAACTCAGTTATTGGGTATTGTCACCCATTCTGTGGGTAGACAATGGCTCATGTGATTTAGGATGGTCAATTCTATTTGATTTATGGTGCTCGAGATCTGCAAACTAAGATTGCTGGTTATACAATGTATATAACTTAAATTGTGCTTTTGTATACTATTTTGAAGGGTGACTTCCATAGTTAAATTGTTTGTTACCCCAGCATTTCATATTCCTGATATGTGCCTGCTGTACCATGTACTTGTATGAAAAAGTATCCTGTTCTCTTTGTATTGCTTCCTTTGTGTGAAATACTTGGTGTTCCTGTCAGTCCCTCTGCTTTCCTATTAAAAACTGACCACACTAAGTAGTAGAATATGCTGGGAACTCAGTGTACTCTCCTCCAATGATCAGACTGCTGCTGACCCCCCCCCCCCCCCACACACACACACACACACACATACACACACACACAGCCATTCACTGGGAAGCTCAGTGTACTGCTATTTCTCCTCCCCCAGCTCTTATGAAACTAAGAATAGAGGGAACAGAGAGCATGTGATGTCTTATAAAAAAAATTTAAAAAGGAAAGAAAGAAAGGCATGTATAATGTTTTTTATACCTGCTGTATACATAAGCATGCTTTGCCTTTTATTTCAATTTTAAACAGAATGGATGGGTTGTTTTAAAAGGTGATGGTTTACAATCCCTTTAACTGATTTTTTATAATCATTCTCAATTCTACCTGATCTACCATATCTCCATCCACCAGATACTATTCTCACCTCAATTTGATTTCTGTTTTACATCTTTCTTCCCTTACAAGATGACATCAATCAAATAGATTTCAAACCTCATACACTATCCTGCCATAACTTATATATCAAGATGGCTTTCTACTTGCCCTCTTCAATCCTCATTGTAGATCAGAGCCTATATTAGTACCCTAAAAGTCATCCTCCAAACCGAAAGAGCAAATCAAAATAAAAAAGCAAACCCGGGGCGTGGCCTGACCTGGCATGGAGAAAGACGTGTGATTCCAGAGCTCTGTCTGCCACGGGAGTAATCTTCAAAATTACAGAGGTATTTTCTCGGCACCTCACCCCTTAACTATGGGAACGGCTTCCCGAAACTCATCTGCCTCCCGCTCTCGCTCTCCCAGAGATTTAACGGGTTCACAAGCCCAGAACATACCGGAGATGTTCAGGGCCGGCAGAAGCAACATGGCGCCTTCCCGCCTCGGGCTCCCTCACTCTCCTCAGCTATTGACACCACCATCTGATCACAACACCTCACCCCAACAGCCCCCACATCCCCATGCCGGGGAAGCAGGAATAGAGCTCCTACCCCCGCCGCCAATTAATCTGCAGGACCTTAGATCAGTTGCAGATGACATTAAGGAGACCCTGTACGCGGCCATTTCAGAACTCAGGCTGGACATGAGGGAGCTCAATGACAGGGTACATGCCGTTGAATGCTCCACAGAACGACAAGAGGAATCTCTTCATACGGTCACTACCCGCATTGATTCGCACACCTTACAAATGCGTGACATGCAGCGACATCTGGAAGACCTCGACAATCGAGGTAGAAGGCATAACTTACGAATCAGAGGTCTTCCAGAGTCCTTTGAAGGAGAACAGGTCCCGCACTCTGTAGTGGCCATCTTCAACAATATCCTACAACGTCCCCCTCACACTCCTATCGAAATGGAGAGATTACACAGAGCTCTGCGGCCAAAAGGCAGGGAGAACGAGACCCCAAGGGATGTCATCTGCTGCATTGTAGATTACAAATTAAAAGAAGACATAATCAAACGAGCCAGGGGTATGCAGCAGATTCTACACGAGGGCCACCCTATCCAAATCTATCAAGATCTCTCGGGTATTACGCTACAGCACAGGCGCGATCTCAAACCCTTGCTGGATACCCTTAGAGACAAAAATATTGTATACAAATGGAAGTTTCCATTCTGCCTCACAGCCTCCTCAAATGGCCGCACGGCTGCTCTTAAGGTCCCTGAAGATTTGCCACACTTCTGCTCCACACTCGGCCTGCCCCTGATATCAGTACCTCTCTGGTATGCAGCTTTTCGCCCCAGGCCTTTCCACCGAGACGGGCGTAGGGATGAACCTATGGAAACGCAAGGCCCTGGACATCGCAGGCACCGTTCGCCTTCCATCTTGAGGAACCACGCCACATACCGCCCTGGATCACAAGAGGCTAACCCTGCTGTCTCACCGCGAGAACAGAGAGCTCGTAGAGGCCGTTAATGGCGAGATATGACGACCCTACCACCAGTCTCAGATTGCCCAGTTTGACCCTCAGTGGGTCGTTTACCCTTCCTTTTTTACATCAGTTATATACCAGGAACTTCTTTTTGTTTTTATTATTTTTATTTTTTACGCTGGAGGCCTCTCACTGACAACAACTCAGCACCAACAGCAATACAGTTGCCCTTCCCGCCCGACATCTTGAGTGCTGCTTAGGCAGCACATATCAGCCGGCGACTTATCCCCTCGTCAACTCCTGCACATCTACTTCGGGATTTGTTTCACTTTGCTTCAGCAGCTGGCGCCACAAATACACGGATGGACTAAATGGATCCGAATTCCGCAGAACTACACTCCCCATGATGCTCAGCGGATGTAAGCCCCGCCTGAATATGACGTGCAGTCCCGCCCATACGAACGGCATACTTGCACGCTGCATGACACTCCCAGGAATCCTCTCCGTACAGTTCTGCTGATTACCACGGCGCTTCAATGGGACTCAGCCAACCCTGCTTTTACATAGATGCTTCCTCTTCAAACACATCGAATCTTCACCAACATTGCCAATAGCACATCCAGCGAAGGCTCCTATAGCAACCACCGTTTTATGTGCAGGAACTGCTGTTGCCATTGGTCTAAACATTCTACTCTTCTCACATTGCGGGACTGTTCCGGTAACATGTCACTAACTTCCTTTTTTTTTTTTTTTTTTTCTTTTCCTGTCTTAAGTTATGTAATCCTCCTTCTTGACTAGGCAGTTTATCTTGGTTAATGCCCGTACTGTTAATGTTTCACACGCATTTTCTGTTTATTTGTGATGGTTCACAGGGCCACGTAGATTTCCCGGAGTAGTCCTGGAGATTGGGGACTCCCCGGGAATCACATGTTATTAGATACGTTTACTCCCCACGTGATCGCTATTTTTGATGTTTGTGGTGACGTGTGTGGAAGATGTGGCGCCTGTTCGCTGCCTTAACACACAACGTCATTTTGGACATTGGGCATTGCAGACCTAAGGAAGGTGGCATGGATTAGGGAATACCCCCTATTTCAGGCCACAACGAGGGAAGGCCCCATGATCCAACATACACTGTTGGGCTGACCTGAAGCTGAAGGCCCTATTACTGATACAGCTGTTTGAACTATATACACATCCACACACGACACCAGAAGCTTACCTTGCCCCTCCCATAAAAACTCGTTGACAGCTTTATACCTCCTCCACTGCTACTTTCCATCCCGTGGCGACGGACCACACCATATCACCTGTACCTTAGTCCTATACTATCTCCCTTTCTCCACCGCCTGGTTTTAGGTCAACCCCCACACAGGCACGTTCCGGGGTTCAGTAATCCTTTTAGGACGCTGTGCCTCGAACGCGCTCTGTACCACACCGACCTCCCTCAATAGAGGCTCGTAGGAGTTTAACTCCACGCCTCTTCGGTTCCCCCCTGATTACATAAGCACCCCGCTAGTACACACACCCATTTAAAACAGAACACACCACTTACCTCTTATCCTCTATCCTATCCCCTACCCCTCCCTATGGCGGCTACTTCAGCCCCCCCCCCACACAACGGACTGCACCACTCTCAGCCACATACCCTCAAATTACTCTCTATTAACATTAGAGGTTTAAACACGCCTGAAAAAAGATCCCACCTCCTCCACTCACTTAAACAAGCTAAAACTCATATTGCTCTAATACAAGAAACGCACTTTCGAACAGACTCAACCCCCAAACTACACAACAGTCACTTCCCAATGACATTTCATGCCACCAATTCTGAGGCAAAATCGAAAGGGGTTTCCATCCTTTTCGCAAAACATTGCCCCTTCCAGGTGACGGACGTCCAAAGGGATCCGCTCGGCAGGTTTCTTTTCATAAAAGGGAACATTCACCAGAAAACCTTCACAATTGCCAATATATATGCACCCAATTCTGGCCAAGTCACTTTCTTTCATAGCACACTGCAACTACTTTCCAGCTTTTGCTCGGGAACCCTCATAGTCGGAGGGGACTTAAATGTTCCTCTCACCCCATCCGTTGACACATCCAATGGGACGTCCTCACTCACATACAGAGCCCTTCGATCCATCAAACAACAACTGAGCAACCTCCTGCTCCATGACACCTGGCGTACTCTACATCCTAAAGAAAAAGATTTCACTTTCTTTTCACCCCCACACAACAAGTACTCTCGACTAGATCATTTCTTCCTCTCCCAAAAAGACCTGACATTTCTTACCAAGGCGACCATTGAACCGTCTCTACTATCAGACCACAGTCCTATTACCATGACTTTACAATTCTCTACACTTCGTCCACGGACACGTATTTGGCGACTAGATAGCTCCTTACTGACTGACGAGGTCGACGTCCGCAGACTGTCTACATGCCTTTCTGACTTCTTCTCCACAAATACCTCGACTGATGTCACTCCAGCAATCACATGGGCGGCCCATAAATGCGTCATCCGCGGGGAATTGATGTCCATAGCGGCTCAACGCAATAAACTCAGGTTTACACGAATTAATGATCTTACTACACGCATACGCAGACTTGAACAAACACATAAGGCTTCCCTAGCAGCTGCTACGCTAACTGAACTTATTCAGGCAAGAGAAGAGCTGTTAGAAACACTGAACGTGACACTGAAACGCAAATTTGCCCTTACGCAAAAGCTCTTTTATGAATTCGGCAACAAGGCTGGGAAGTTCCTGGCTAGAGCTCTTCAAACGAGAAAAGCCTCAAACACTATACACAAAATTATCAGTCCTGCTGGGGAAGCTTTAGTGACTAATGAAGATATAGCAGAACAATTCACTCAATACTTCTCTAAATTGTACAACCTTCCTCCATCCACCTCCACCACGGACGCCCCGATGGACCGCCCATCAGCCATCAAAGAATTTCTAGCACAATATGGCCCAACCCCCTTATCTCCTGAAGACGCTCAATCCCTAGACCTTCCCCTCTCTGTGACCGAATTGCAAGCGGCACTAAAACAGATGAAGACGGGCAAAAGCCCTGGGCCAGTTGGTCTTTCAGTCTGTTACTACACATCCTTTGGGAACATACTCCTCCCACATCTAACCAAAGCCCTTAACAATCTTACCCCTGAATCTATAGCCAACAAGGACCTACTCGAAGCCCACATTACTCTCCTTCCCAAACCGGGTAAAGACCCCACCCTAGTAACCAATTATCGTCCCATCTCCCTTCTAAATGTAGACCTGAAACTGTATGCCAAAGCTTTGGCTAACCGCATTTTACCCTTCATCCCGAACCTGATCTCACTAGACCAAGTGGGTTTTGTCCCCGGCCGTGAGGCCCGGGACAACACCACCAAAGCACTGAACATCCATCACTGGCTTCGCAGAACGTCCACGCCTGGCTTTTTTCTTTCGTTGGATGCAGAGAAGGCGTTCGACAGAGTCGCATGGGACTATATGGAGGCCTCTTTGAGATGTATAGGTCTCCCGCCCCTCATGCTGCAAATGGTCCTGGCCCTGTATTCATTCCCGAGGGCCAGGATCAGGGTTAACGGGGAGCTGTCGGGCGCCTTCTCTGTATCCAATGGTACCAGACAGGGCTGCCCCCTTTCGCCACTAATATTCATACTAACAATGGAACCTATGCTCCGCAGACTGAAGGACAATCCTGCCATTAAAGGGGTGGGCGTTCTGCATAATCAGTATAAATTAGCAGCCTATGCTGATGACATTTTACTTTTCTTGACAGACCCCATTACGACCATACCAAACTTATTAGCTGACTTTACACTCTTCAAAAACCTATCCAACCTTCAAATCAACTTTGAAAAGTCGAAGGCCCTTAATATCACCCTGCCAATCACTACAGTAGCCTTATGCAAACATAACTTCCCGTTTAGTTGGGAAAATTCAGACATCTCCTACCTAGGCATTAAACTTACCACAAACCTATCTGACCTCTATGCAAAAAATTTTTTACCTTTGATCCTGTCCATCCAATAGGACCTCCGGAAGTGGCACCTGGGCTCCTTTTCTTGGCTGGGCAGGGTCGCTATACTAAAAATGAACATCCTGCCCAGAATACTCTACCTCCTCCAAGCTATACCGATTAACCTCCCGACGTCCTTTTTCCTTTCCTACAAACGCATTTGTAGGAACTTCATATGGGCAACCAAAGCCCCACGACTTAGCTGGGTCAGACTAACCCTCCCCAAACAACTTGGAGGCTTAGGCCTCCCGGACATTCAAAAGTATCATTGGGCATGCCATTTAACCAGGGTGGTTGATTGGCACATCCACCGCCCCTCTAAAGACTGGATAGCGCTGGAAGACTCCCTGACCAGCATCCCAATTGCCAACTCTCCATGGATCACTCCCAGACTTATCCCTCGCGACTTCTCATCACACCCCCTCATTGGTGCCACATTATCCATTTTCAAATTGGCCTGCAAATTACTCAAAACCTCTCCCTCCCCTGGCCCCATGACGCCTCTAGACAATAACCCTGGTTTCCCCCCTGGCCTCACCTTGAAAGACAAGACGCTCACTACACATACCACGCAGGCTAGAGCAAACCAATTTTTCAGGAACGGATCACTCCTTTCCCAACCATTACTCGCTGCAAACCTACCCGACCATGAGATACCATTTTTCAAATACCTACAGCTCCGACATTTTTTACAAACCACGCCACACATGTCCCATTGGCATAGAGATCACACACCGTTTGAACTCCTTTGTCTCAGCACTGAACCCCAGAACCACTTAATATCCACGCTTTACGCCCTGCTTTTCTCAGGCCACCAAATTAAACAGGACAAGCTGGTACTCCAGTGGGAAAATGATCTATCCATAAATCTCTCACCCAATGATTGGGGTCAAATTTTCACCCTCATGCACAAAGGTTCCATTAACGTATCCACACAGGAAAATAGATACAAACTATTCTCCAAATGGTACAGGACGCCTGAAAAGATCCACCACTTCCACCCCACCATTCCACCAACATGCTGGAGATGTGGTGCGGCTAGGGGCACCCTGCTGCACATATGGTGGGACTGCAGCCTGATCCGACCTTTTTGGCAAGAAATAAACCAGCTGATTACACAAATCACTACGTCCCAAATGACTCCCTCCCCTGCACTCTACCTGCTCCATCATACTCCTGCCTCCCTCCGTTCATATAAAAAATCCCTCACTTTGCATCTCATCAACGCAGCCAACCTGTGCATTCCTGCCCTTTGGAGGAACACTACCCCCCCTACAGTCCAAGATTGGATCCGCAGGGTAGACCGAATAGCTGATATGGAAAATCTCATTTCACAATCCACAGATCATCCTACCAAATTCTATGTCACCTGGGCAAGTTGGTTACACTATAAACAAACCCAATCACGAACATCAACGTCTCAAATTCTTCCGGGATCCCCCTGACGTTCATCAGTTTACCTTCATTTATATCGCATACATTGTACCGCCGCCTCTCCTCACCCACCTTTCCCATTCGAATTCCTACAGACAGTGCTATCCCCACACTGTTTTCCATTTAGATAAACTTCATACTCCTAATAAGGGCATGTTCCTTTTCGTCTTTACCTTAGAGGTAAAGGTTCAGGCCTGTACTGCTATGTACACTCCAGATCACATTACAATCCAATCCTCCGGATTTCCTACCGGGACCGTGCACAACCCTCAACCACACCACCGACTTTAGCTTTACTTACTAGCTTCTCGAACCTCCCGGTCCATTCACAGCGTAGTTCCCTTTGGGGGTGAATGACGCCGGGAGTATCAATTGGTGATGTGTACACTACACTTCCCATAGGTTTATCCCGGTCTATGTGTTATTTACTGCATATCTCAGCAGAAAATGATGAAGATAATATATTGTATATCAATCGACACTGCAATGAGGCCTCTTTCCACTTCCCATAGGCTCTCTAATTACTACTGGTCGTCACACCTACATTGCACTTGCACCAGGTTTATTGCATATTTCAATATTTAAATGCTCTTTTAGGTTACACCGCCTGATTTAAGGCGCTCATTGCTTCCCTAGTGGGCTGAAAACATACATTGTTGTACTATGTTACATTGCAATAGTATACTACTTATCTGTAACCGTATTATTGGAATATATATTGTACTCTTACTGTTCACCCATAAAATTCAATAAAACCTTTTCTGAAAAAAAAAAAAAAAAGCAAACCCAACATATTTCAATGGCTAAATTTGTGGCTTCATTGGGGGTTTAACCATTGTGAATTTGTACTCTCCAAAAATGTGCAATAAATTATAAAATGTAAAATCAATATGGAGACTCCACAATTCCATGTTTCCATGTAAGCATGTTTCCATGTTTACACATGATTTGCCCTCCAAAGAGTGATCTGTCATGGATTGTCTTTATTATGTTGCCACCTAACTGCTTGTTTTAACCCCTAAAAACCTTCACTATCTCGCTGCAACAGTCTAACCCCATTCGGTACTGCCCACCAAATGAGACTGCAGGAATTATTTTTGTCTCACCACAATGCAAAGCATCACAGCAGAGACATGTGTACACCCCCATCCAATGCCCCGCCATCGCAAGTGTAAACTAAGCCTAAAAGTGCCATCTACGTGAGTTGCAGCTGAAAAGATGATGTGACTATTTAATCCCACAGCAATTGGGATATGTTGGCTTTACAATTAAGCATTTCTATGTGTAGCACGACAAACCATACAATTTGTTAGCCATATGCCTAATTTTCTATAAAGACACTGTGACTTGACAGTTCTGTGTGTGGATCGGTATTTTCTTCAATGTGCTAACAATCCCGGAAAGCTTTGATCTTGCATTGAAACCAAAGTAAGAGGGAGGTTGGCATTCCACGCAGTAGCAGTACTTTGATTTGAATATGTGGAGATTGCGTCCATACTCAACTTACTGACCCCAGATGTGATTGTAAGACAACAGCAACGAACAAAGGGACTTTACTAGTTTATTCAAGATGGGGATACAGCACATGGCGGTTTTGTCAAGCAGCAGATGTTTTAGGGCACAAGAGACAATTCTCTCACAAATCTCATCTACTCAAATTCTACAGGTACAATATGTTAAAACCACCTGCTACTGATTATCAGAATGACATGAAAAATGCCTTTTTAAAAGTTGCACAGAATGTTAATCAAGTAGATGAAAAAGTAGGATGTAACAATCCTTGATGAATAAAAAATTGTACGGAGGATACCACATGGGCAAAGAAAGTTAAAATTTCCCTTATTTCAATATTATGAGAGTGTTAAACTGGATTGGATCGAGACTTTTCACTGATTTACATAATGATTAAATATAAACAAACTAAATTGGATAAAACAGTCAGAAATTTAACATAGTTAGGTTTTTGAGCCTATTGGGCAGCGGCCCTCAAACTGCGGCACTTTGCTTACTTTTAAAATGTTCTTCTGGCACTATTCCTTCCTCTAACATCAACAATGGGGCACTATTCTACCCACTGACACCAGCAGTGGGCACTGTTCCTCTCACTGATGTCAACAATGGGACATTATTTGTCCCACTGATACCAACATTGGCCACTATTGCTTCCACTGACACCAGCGATGAGGCTCAGTTTCTCCTCCCACTAATCACAGGTGCTAGGCCCTTTTTTACTTCCACTGTTCACCAACTCTAGGGCATTTTTTATTCCCACTGACCAATGAGCCTGACCATTGTTTGGCCACAGGCCACAGTTTATCCCCCTAAGATTTGAAGAACAGTAAACTGGCCCTTTGTTTAGAAAGTCTGAGAACCTCTGTTTTAGGGGCAGACCCAAGTTTAGCAAATTAGAAGCTGAACAATAAATTGAAGCATATGAAAATTAGATCCTTGCTACTAAAGCTGTCAATAGATGGTTCGATCTCGGCCAAGATTCGATCCATCTATGTGCAGGCTTATTAGACCCAAGTTGATCCATTTGGGACTTGGGTACAACCAGCATGCCGGATTTCTAGCATGTGATTACTGCTATTACGGCTATAGCTGCTAGGAGTAATCACTGTGTTCTCTCAGCAGCAATGGCTCCCATTCCCCCCCAACCCCCCCAGAGAGAACACAATAGCTCTGGCTCTGTGGAAGGGATTCCCCCATCAACCATGACTGTCTTAATGGGGGAAGTTAAGGATTTTCTTTCCTGTGATCCATGGAATTTTGCACGGAATTTAATCAGAATGTGATATTGATTGTTTATACTTTTTATATATCATTGTGTTTAAACAGGAAACATGTAAAATCTAAATCATGGGGATAGTCTATATCTAAGGCCCTTTCCACATGGTACGGGCTCTACTTAGAGTCTTCCTGATCAGCGGGTGATCTGTACGCTAATCCCCGCTGAACAGGTGGGTGACTAGTCCGTGTCTGCTCGCTGATGTAGAGTGGACACAGACACAACCCACTCTCCTCTATGGGGGTTGGATGTAAACAGACCTGTCCGTTTACACCCAACTGTCATCTGATCTGATAGATGAAAGGGGATCTCCATCTGTCTGTTTTTAGTGGATGAGACTGGATGTCGGCGGGTGTAGACGGACACATGTCTGTTTACACCTGCTGCTCCATAGAGGACAATGGAGGGTCCGATCGGGTCTGCCTGAAAAACTGGCAGGCGGACCCCATCGGTCTGCTTGTGTGAAAGGGTAGAGATTCACAAATATATAATTTTTCTGGACTTCTAGATGAAATTTGTTGCTATAACATATTGTAGGTGGTGATTCTTAGAACCCTAACTGATGAAGGTAGTGAGGCTCGTTCATCCAATCTTTTTGAAGCTGTTTTGACTTGCATTCTCTTGTATAGATCAATGCAGGCTAACTGCAAAGGCCCATATGAAACAATTGTTGAATATGTACCCTGTTTACACCACAACGAAAAGGAAAACAATGCATTGCGTTGTAACAACGAAAAGCACTGCCCCTACAGAGCAGATACAAGACTGCATGCATTTTAGCATGTGGGCTGGTGTGAATGAGCCCCTAGAGATTTTTAGGATCAAGTACTCACAATTATGTATTTATCATTTCTAGTTTCTTTTTTTATTAACCTGCAGAAGGGTTAAAAATTTGACCCCATTGGATGAATTTCCTGTACTTTTTACCCAGACCCCCGACCACTGAACTCTAAGCACATTATATACTGTCAAAGTTCTTTTTTAAGGTAGGCTGTGTGCGGAGAAGCATATGTAATAGAATAGCTCAGGTTTTATTTATTCATACCCCTTTAAGACTTTCCCACTCTGGCCACATACAGCATTTGGGGGTGCTCACAGGTTTCCCTATGTCTTTCACAATCCAAGCAACACCCCTGTATATGTGCAATTAACATTTGGAGTACTTTTTAAACAATAGGCCAAAGGCAAAAAATACTGCTTAAAAAGATGTAACAACAACATTCAAATTGTGCCTTAATAAAATACTGTATATTCTGCTGGGTAATGAGTATCATCTATTGGATATCTTGAAAAGGGACCTCATATTACTTTGCTTAGGAATGTGCACAAAACAGGAATCAAGGGCAGATTTCCCGTCACATTTCCTTTGCTATATATGACATCCTCAGTATTACTATGTATAATCCCTGTTCTGCATCACCTTCCTGTGAATCAGGGGGGGACTTTTCTTCTTACTCAGCAACTCAGCCATTTAAATACAAAAACATATTTGCTTTGAACATTCCAGTAATTTAAACCATCTGCGGTTCAGTTTTGCTTTAGTACTTCAATTAAAAGGCACTAAACTAGTACTGGCAGACTATGGATTCTTATAAAAGTCATGAGAAAAATTAATTATGGTGGCATACAACATTGGTTTCAAATTATGCATTTCAAAGAAATAAAAAGGGAAAATGTAGAATATAAAGTAAGATTAAACCATTAAAAAAAAAAAAGTGGCGAGAAAGGAAGTTTAAAAGCCAACTGCAGCCAAAATACATTAATTTTATTTTGTTTAGAGTGGGGAAGGGTTATAAGTTCTATCAGGTTTAATGTTGCCTCTGTCCCTATTGGGGACATTCCACTTCACTTCCTGTCCTGGTGACCAAAACTGGAAGTGAGGAGATCTTCACAGCGGGAACACAGGCACCAATACCACCTCACACCGGTTCCCTGCACCCTTCCCCACTCTACTTTGCTAGGATGTTTTACTACAGTCTGTACCATCATTGGAGTAGATTTAGATCATTTCCAGACTCCATGACCACACAAGAATTGAGGGAATATTTCCCTAATGATTACAGAAACGAAAAGGTTCAAAACTTTTTTTACATTCATAATTAGGCTGGAGTTGGAAGCAAGGAATAACAATTATTTATTTTTCACATTTGTTAAAGAAATATTACAGCTGGCACTGAAGCCACATTTTTTTTTATTGGGTTTAAATAAAGAAGTATACATATGTTGCAAAACAACTGCAACCGATAATGTTGGAACAGTCACCATAGAATTTAGTAAATGGTTGACTGTGTAGACACAACATGAATCATGCTCAGGGCATGCTGTCATTGCTGTCTGCACTATTAATTTGTATGCTTATGTTGGCTAAACTTACAAATGGTTTCAACAAAAAATAGGGTGAGGGTGTGGGGGAGCAGGAAGTCAGTATCGACTTATCTCGGGGAAAGTAGTGATCAGGTATTTAACGTGTCTAGAGCTGAAGCTGGCCATATACTAGTAGCCTTTTGTTTGAAATTTTTAGTTTTAAAAACGGTTGTTCAACTGTCTAATTGTTAGTGGAGTCAATTCGATGTTCGTTTTCAACCGCAGTTTTGAGGAAGATGAATAGAGAAGGGTGGGAAATAATTGCTAAACTAACACATTTCTAACAGTATATGTGGTATTTAGTCTGTAAAGTCCATTAATTCAAAAATTGAATGTTAAAAGCAAATAAAACATAGAGAATGGTATTTGTCGAATGTTTTTACAAATGTTCGTTCAGAATTCTGGCCATCCAGACTCAAAGCCCTCCCCCACCAATTGCTAAGGGCTCGCTCCTGAGCTGACTCTGTGTCCATTAGACACACAGAACACAGCTCAGCCCCACTGCTCCCTCCTCACTGGCTGTGATTGACAGCTCCAGCTGCTGTCTCTGAGCCAGTGAGGAGGGGAAGAGCCGCTGCTCTTGTGCACATTGCTGGATCAAGATCAGGCTCAGGTATGTATAAGGGGGGGGGGGCTTGGAGGAGGGGAAGGGGTGGGGGTTGCACTTAGAAAGTTTTTTACCTGAATGCAGACAATGCATTCAGGTAAAAAAAACCTTCAGACTTTAGAACCACTTTAAGGTATTATTTAAAAGATTTGGGCAATTTGAATGTTTCGCTTCAAACATTTAAAAAAAATCACTGCTCTTGGCTGAATAGAATTTTTTTTTAATCTTACATTGGTGCATATTGCCTACATTAGTGTACACCTCTCATGTTTTTTATTTCTTACAACCTCTTACCTATTAGCCCCAAAAAAAAGGGTTCAAGTTCAGCATCTGAACTTCTTTGAAGCTCACTAAACCCTACCGAAACCGAACCCAGGGCAGTTTCGCTCATCTCTAGTGATGTCACAAGATATGATGGCTGCCACAAATTAAGCGTGTCAGTTAGAATAAGTACTTTGGAGCAGAGGCAAGTTGGGATGCTGTCTCCTTAAAGAAACATGTAGGAACACTAGATGTCCCAAGCATGTTTCTATTTAAGACAGACATTAGTCAGTCACAACTCCAACAAGAGGACATTTAAAAGGATGCTTCTTAGGGCGCATGCGCGGCAGCTCCATGAACGGTCGCTCGTTCTGAGAGCTCCGCTCCACTCCGGCCTACGAGCCCTGCCACAGCTACAACTAGCGGCTGAACCGGACCATCGGACCCCCTCCTCACTCCCTGAAGTCCGGAAGGACCCCCTCGCATGACCGGGGGCTCGGTAAGACGGGACTTATCCCGGTTTTTATACTCAGGCCCGCGGATCGCGGCCTCCACAAAAATGGCGGCGGCCGGCGCCACACGAGGCTCCTCAGGGAATCTGGAGGCATCCTTGGAAGACTTTCCTCCCCTGCCCTCCCCCAGCTCCATAACGAAAACACAAACTGTGAGTAATCCCCAGGATGGGCTATTTACAGGATCCCAAATGAACCCCTTAGACTGCAACCCTATGGAATCTCCCCCCCTATCCCAGATGGAGGAGAGCTGCCCCCCACCCAGCCCTCAGGATGGTTTCTCTGCCCCTATCCCCACTGACTTTACAGCCCTAATGAACACTTTCTCCAATATGCTTACAAGGGGTTTGGCACACAATGCCTCACAAATTACCACAACTATACAGGCTGATCTGCAGCAATTAGGTGCACGCATTGAAGCAATCGAATCAAAGACCGATCAAATTGCTGCAGTGGCCAACCAGAACACTGACAGGATTCAAGAGTTACATGACCAACTGGATATGGCATACTCAAAGCTCGATGACCTCGAGAACAGGTCTCGAAGATACAACTTCAGACTAAGAGGCCTTCCAGAAACCTTTAAGGACACGGAAAAAATCGTTCGTTCATTTATCAAGCATTTAATCCCGGATATACCAGATTACAGGCTGGAACTAGATCGGGCTCACAGGGCTTTGCAACCACCACGCCAAGATGGCCTACCCAGAGATATTGTGGTTAAACCCCACTTTTTCAGAGTCAAAGAAGAAGTCATGCATAGAGCGAGAGAATCTGAAAATCTCTCATTCCAGGGACACTCGATTCAAATTTTTGCGGACCTTTCCCCCTTCACGATCCAGAGACGGAGATCATTAAAGCCTCTATTGAGCATCCTATCGCAAAAATCGATCTCTTACAGATGGTCGTTTCCCTTTCGCCTTAACTTTGCCTACTTAAACAAATCTTACAGCTTCACAAATTTCGGAGATGGGGAACGCCTGCTGCTGCAACTGGGCCTAATATCCCACTCACCAACATCCCCTACCGCTACGGATTCCAGAACACCCCAGTCTGCGAAGAGACCACCACCCTCAAGCCCCATCCAACCCTTATGGCATAAACAACAGGCCAAGAGATCCAAAGATGGACGCCCTCCCTAACGGAAAGTCTGCTATCAACAGTTCCATCTACTCTCCAGATCTCTCTGGAGCACCCTTTAAGATGTGGGACGCTGTCACCCCAAACACACGGACTCCTTTACCTGGTGTTTAACCTGTTGGGACACTGAGACGTTTGCATTATTTTTCAAATTTTTTCTTTGTTTCACTTCTCTCAGGGCTCCCACAATTTTGACTCTTACGGTTCTACCTTTCGGTTTTTTTTCTATGGCAGTTTGGCCGGAGTGGCTGCACTTCGCCTCCACGAGTTTCTGAGTGGTATTTTCCCCCATTCAGAAACACCTTCATAACCCCTGTACGGGGTACCCGTTTTTTGGGAAAACTTTCTTTTTTTTTCTCTTTTAGGGGGTGGCTGATGGCCCTCCCCCCTGTTAGGGTTCTTAGATTTTTACTTTTCTTTTATTTAGTTACACTTAATATATCAGATCGTCTATATCATCTGTTTTACATTGTTTTTGACATGACCTGTTTTTCTCTCTCAGGGTTGATCTTCTCTCCCGCCCTCCCCTCCCCACTTCCAATACCATCGGAGTCTCTCAGGGGCCTAACAATGTCGCTACATCCCGGATTCCAGGACCTTCGGATGGCTGAGACTTGGACACGAGCTCAAAATTTGAGGTCTCAGGTAGGCTTTGGCTGTGTGATGAGCACATCCCCCCCTCTGATCCATGCTACCTGACTCACACGTTCCTCCTCCCCAAATTTGTATAGCCACGCATAATGTACAAGGCATGAACTCTCCTGTCAAACGGCGCAAACTTTTTAATCATTACAAATCACAAAAAATAGCAGTTCTCCTATTACAAGAAACTCACTTCCCAGCCTCATACAACCCCTCCTTTTTAAACGGTAACTACACACAGTTTTTTCTATCCAATGCCGAAAATAAATCTAAAGGGGTAGCTATCTGTTTTTCAAAACACCTGAAATTTTCCCCTTCCGAAGTCATAAAAGACCAGGCAGGCAGGTTTATATTGGTAAAAGGGACGATTGAGGGTTTAATATATTCATTTATCTCTTACTACGCCCCTAACAAAGGCCAGGCTTCCTTTTTCTCCACAATGTTGTCCACTCTAGGCCCAAAACTCGAGGGAAAAATAATAATGGGAGGAGACACGAATATACCTTTCGATACTTCTCTAGATAAATCAGGGTCGGGGTCTTCCCGCTCCAGAAAACCCCCAAAACATAGTACTAAAATAGCATCCACTCTACATTCTCTAGGCCTGGTGGACATATGGAGAGAAATGAACCCTAGGTCCAAAGACTTTACCCATTACTCGGCCCCACATCACCTCTACTCTAGAATTGACCATATCTTTATACAATCACATAACATCCCCAAGGCTAACAAAGCAGTCATTAGGGACTCCCCCATCTCGGACCACTCCCTGGTTCTCTTATATCTACAACAATCTCCCAACCCGGGAAATAAATTCACATGGCGACTTAATGAAGGGCTCCTCAGTGACCCGATTCAATGCTCGATTATAGATAAAGAGATTCAAGAATACTTTCGTCTTAACGATACGGGAGAAGTTTCTCCAGTCACACTGTGGGCGGCCCATAAGGCAGTACTCAGAGGGAAGATTATCCAAATCTCCTCCAACCTTAAAAAGGAACGCACGGCTGACATTAACAACCTTAAAATACGATACCAATCCCTCTCTAGAGCCCATAAGAAGAACCCCACCGGGGATTCTCTAGAGGCGTTGGAAAATGCACGGACCTCTTTAAATCTAGCCCTCACCTCTGAGGCTGAGAAACAGCTCCGGTGGTCAGGCGCACGTTTCTACCACCAGACTGACAAAATAGGAACTAAATTAGCTACCAAATTGTCCCCAAAACCTCGCTCGGCTGCTTTCCCCAAAATTCGCACCCTCTCTGGTGAACTTTCCCAAAACCCCAAAAATATAATGGAAACATTCCACACGTTTTATACATCTTTATATAAACAGGAACGAACAACATTTGACCATTCAACCTCAGATTTCCTGGCTAGCTTACCCCTTCCCAAATTATCGTCTGAGCACTCTGACCTTATGGATGACACCATATCGGAAGCAGAAGTGCTTGGGGTAATTAAACACCTGAAACTAAACTCGGCCCCGGGACCTGACGGCTTTTCCGCAGGCTATTACAAAAAATTCGGCCCGACCTTAACTCCGCATTTGGTCAAATTCTTTAACTCGCTCAGATCTGGTTCTCCCCTGGATAAAGCCCTCAATCTGGCCTTCATCTCGGTAATTCCAAAACCTGGCAAAGACACATCTACGGTCTCCAATTACCGCCCTATTTCACTAATCAACAATGACCTCAAAATATTAACTAAAGTACTTTCCAACCGGCTAGCTTCCTGCATAGCAGCCTATATTAACAAAGACCAGGTGGGCTTTATCCCGGGGAGACAAGGACCTGACCAGATCCGAAGAGCAATCAACATTATCTCTCTTCTTAAATCCCAATGGGATGGAGGCCCCCCGCAACATGGATATTTGTTATCCATCGACTTGCAAAAGGCTTTCGACACAGTCACCTGGCCCTACCTATTCCATATATTAGAACGCTGGGGTTTTGGTCAACGTTTCATGAACATCCTTAGAGCACTATACTCCGGCCCTACAGCTCAGGTCAGATTGCAGGGCTACTATTCTGAACCTTTTACTATAGAGAAGGGTACAAGACAGGGTTGCCCGCTCTCCCCCCTTCTGTTCGCCATAGCCATGGAATCCTTGGCTATCGCCATCAGAACTCACCCTGATATCAAAGGGGTGTTGTGTGGTAAAAGCGAGCACAAATGCGCCCTCTTTGCAGACGATTTGTTACTCTTTGTAACTTCCCCCCTAGTCTCTACTCCCAATATCTTTGCTTTGCTGGATAAGTTTGGGGAGGCTTCTGGCCTTCGAGTTAACGTTGCCAAATCTTCTGCCCTGAACATCTCGGTCCCCCCTAATGTCCTAAGTAGCCTTCAAAACCACTTCCCTTTTTCCTGGAACGAGGTCACTCTACCATACCTAGGGGTCAACCTCACTGCAAATATAGCCTCTCTCTACTCATCTAACTACCCCACCACCTTCCGTAAATTAATTTCGGACCTATCCAAATGGGACAACCACAACTTATCTTGGCTTGGCCGTATCAATGCAATCAAAATGACCCTTCTCCCCCGCATTCTTTACCTATTCAGATCTTTGCCCATCCCTATCCAAAAATCACAAGTTCAACCACTTCAATCCAAAATTATAAAATTCATTTGGGGATCAAGGGGAAGTCGTTGCGCACAACACATTCTATTCCGCTCCAAATCACAAGGAGGTCTAGCTCTCCCCAACATTTGGTGGTATTATCAGGCTGCCCAGCTAGCCCAGATATCTATCGTTTACTCAAAGGGCCAGAAACCTGATTGGGTATCCATGGAACGAATTGCAGTCCCTCACCACACGATTGACTTCTTACTTTGGTCTCCCCCCAAATTGAGACCACCCATTCTAGCCCCCACACTATCACACTCTCTGGCTCTATGCGACCGTCTTTATAAAAATCCCTCCCTGATTTCTCCCCTTAAACCCCTAACACACATTTTTCATAACCCTGACTTCCCACCGGGGATGAACATTTTAGCATTTAGCTGGTGGTTGAATAAAGGATTACTTAGAATAGGGAACTATTTCTCCTCCACTGGCCCTCTCTCTCTAGCCCTCTGTACAAGTAAGCTTGAAATGCCCCCTGCCGAACGTTTTCGTTTTAGGCAGATCCAACATTTCCTCCATTCTATTTGGCCAAACAAACCGGAACCCCCTTCAATAACTAATTATGAATCATGGTGTTCGGGTGCGGTGGATCAGAGAGGGGGGATCTCCATCATTTATGCTTCACTTGCCTCCGCTGTGTCCAAGCCTCCGTATGCCTTGTCCTGGGAAAAAGACCTCGAAATCTCATGGGAGAGTGACCAATGGTTTTATTGCTTTCATCGCTCCTTTAAGGGAATCCTTAATGTTTCTCTCATGGAGGGCAGCATTAAGGTGCTCATGAGATGGTATAGGGTACCCTATCTTTTGGCTAAGATATATCCTGATGTTTCCCCGCTGTGCTTTCGTGGTTGCAACCACATTGGGACTCTGCTCCATGTTTGGTGGACATGTCCACGAATAAGGGGCTTATGGAACAAAGTATTCTCAGTGATCCGCAAGATATCCTCCGCCCAGATCCCCCAAACTCCGGAGATAGCCTTATTGAATCTGAAAGTGGATAGGGTTGATAAATATACCCAACAACTGATCTTTTTTGTTCTACTGGGCACCAAAATAACAATAGCCTCTTGCTGGAAAAAACACAGAGTCCCATTCACAGCGGTGAAGCATAAAATATCCTGGATTATGGCGCAAGAAAAAATAGTGAGCATTATCCAGGATAAAGTTAGTAAGTTTGAGCTTATCTGGGAACCCTGGGCCAACTATTGTCACATCTCCTTGCACCCCGGCATGAGTCCCCCAGGATAACGGGCTCCCTGAGAGACTCCCACCTCAATCCTCATCAAAAGCTATGGTATTTTCCCCTTCTACCTACCACCCCATCAGCCTCCCTGAAGACCTTCTCCCTTTAGTACCTTAGACTCTCCGATTGTTCTCTATGTAAATTATTCAACCCTGAGACTTATTTATTTAAAATTATTTTCTTTTTTTTTTTTTGCATAACTTCCTCTTTTTCTACCCCTCCAGTGGGTCATGGTAAAACCCTAACACCCTCTGGCCCCAAAACCCCAGAGTTATCCTGTCTGCTTAAATAGCCCCCTCTAGGAGGACATATATGGACCTAGATTACTCTGACCATCTGTAGATAGTCCTCTGCGGGATAGGTCAGGTCTATTTACCACACTTTGACACTGATAATGGGCTACTTCACTTAGATTAGATTCAACTGCGGTGGGGGATCTGGGAAAAGGGCATGGCCCTACGCCCGCAGTGTGTTCCCATAGGGGCGGGTGGCGGACCTCCCCCTGATCTCGGATCCCTCACATTTAATTCAATAAAGCCTCCCGTCTCCAAGTTAACCTCCCCTCATCTATTCCAGTTACTGAGTTACACCAGACTCATTTAAGTTTTTACTCTGACAGTTTACACTTCATTCATTGTCCTCATGCCAGAGATATGTTTATTTTAGTCTTTAATTTTAATTTACGCTCAACTGTAACTAAGAATCTTGTTGTTTAGACTTTTCAGTTTACATCTTGCATTGAGAGGTCTTTCCTCACATTATTTGTCTCCTTTTGAATCCTAATATCCTTGCACCATGTAATGTCTTTTACAAAGGTTATGTAAGAAACTTGTCTTGCTACTACCAATAAAAATTTATTGAAAGAAAAGGATGCTTCTTATGTTTCAAATCTCTGCAGCGCCCATTGTGGGAAACCTACGACAAGGGTGGTCCCACCTGGCCTTGTGGTCACCATCTGTCTCCTGTTACTATAAAAACTGATAACCTCTATTTATAAATCAAAAACTTGGTTTGATTTATTCTGACCATATAGACATTCCCATGCCATGATCATTTCTGACTTCATCAGTAGAATTTATGTCTAGAAGGGCTTACTAAGTCATTTATCTTTCTATCTCCTGGTGATAGGCTAGAATAAAATAGTAAAATGCTTTAATAATTGAAACATGTTTAAACCTTCTTGAAATAAATCTATGAAGTTCTTCTACTCCTGAAAATTACATTTTTTGGCTCCTATATTAACTGAATTCTGTTTAGTACTTTCGGACTCACTGACGTAAAACAGGTTTACCTATCAGCAAAATCAGGGTAGTGTAAGAAGTTCTTATCCTCACACATGTTCTTAGTAATTTAAATTATTAGAGAGAGAAGGTCTGCATGACAGGCAGGCAACTAACATTAACAGATTGAGAAGTTAGCAATGACAGCCTTGTGGTTTCTTTGAGAAAAGTTTTCCATTAATACAAGAATTTTTCCACTCATTGTTCACAACCCTCCCCTAAAGATGGGAAAGCCGTTGGCATGATCTCATAGGTCACAAAATTCTATGTGAAACACCAACACAATTCACAGCAGCATCTGTCTTTTCCTTTAGTATCAACAATATAACAAAATATACAATTCTGCTCTTTAAGATCTATGGATATATCTTTCAGCAACAAAGATTTCATTCAGTGGGATTTTATGAAATCTATCTAAACTTTTTTTTCGATTTGGATAGAGAAGGGAATGGTTAAAATCCATCTTATTTTTATTTATTTTTTGCAATTTGTGTACTATTGGCTAGATTTATCTTCATTTCCTGTCCTGTAGACACAAAATGAAGTGAGAGAAAGTCTAAAGTCAGGGAAGTGCCCTCTTAGACAGTTGTCTTTGCAACAAGTGTCCTTATTGGAAGATATCTCCTCTATTTCTTTTTCTGGTGACATCTCAAAATGTTCAGTTTTTCCTCATTTTCAGACCTGATGTCCATGGTCACCAGGACAAATAAAGAGATGAATTGTCTCTAACAGGGACACAGACAGCACTTAAAACTGGAGGTTTGAACCTCCTAACGCTATCCAAATATTGGATACACTTTAACTATGTTTAGAGCTATCTGTTCATAAATTGGAGGTTAAAGCTGCAGTATAATATGCTTATATTTTGCCTTTCCTTGTTTTAACGTCCCCCTTCTATAACATGATATTTAAATGTTTAAAGTAATACTAAAGGCTTTTTTTTAATTTAAAAAAACATGTTATGCCCCGTACACATGGTCGGATTTTCCGACGGAAAATGTGTGATAGGACCTTGTTGTTGGAAATTCCGACCGTGTGTAGGCTCCATCACACATTTTCCATCGGATTTTCTGACACACAAAGTTTGAGAGCAGGCTATAAAATTTTCCGACAACAAAATCCGTTGTCGGAATTTACGATCGCGTGTACACAAATCCGACGCACAAAGTGCCACGCATGCTCAGAATAAATAAAGAGATGAAAGCTATTGGCTACTGCCCCGTTTATAGTCCAGACATTTGTGTTTTACGTCACCGCATTCATAATGATCGGATTTTCCGACAACTTTGTGTGACCGTGTGTATGCAAGACTAGTTTGAGCCAACATCCGTCGGTATAAATCTTAGGATTTTGTTGTCGGAATGTCCAATCAATGTCCGACCGTGTGTACGGGGCATTAAACTTAGCTGCTCTGTGCAATGGTTCTGCACAGAGCAGCCCAATCCTCTTTTTTTAGGAACCCCTGCCAGCATTCCTGGCTCCTCCCCCCTGGCCGAGTGCCCCGCATAGCAAGCCTCTTAGCCTCCATAGAATGCATTAAGGTAAAAAAACGTTCTGCCTTTAGAACCCTTTTAAAATAAAACCTTTTCAGTCTTAATTTCATACCTTATTCTGGAGCCAGGGACATTCATCACCATGTCTGTTTACTTCTCTATGCAATACAGGCAGATCATAACAGATGGGAGGGGTTAGCATGGTGCTGTATTTTATTTTATTATTTTATTTATTTATTTCAGGTACTTATATAGCGCCGTCAATTTACGCAGCGCTTCACATATTCATTATACATTCACATCAGTCCCTACACCCTCAAGGAGCTTACAATCTAAGGTCCCTAACTCACATTCATACATACTAGGGCCAATTTAGACAGGATCCAATTAACCTACCAGCATGTCTTTGGAGTGTGGGAGGAAACCGGAGTACCCGGAGGAAACCCACGCAGACACAGGGAGAACATGCAAACTCCAGACAGGTAATGTCGTGGTCAGGATTCAAACCAGCGACCCTTCTTACTGCTAGGCGAGAGTGCTACCCACTACACCACTGTGCCGCCCACGTAGCTTCCGGAAAACAGGAAGCTGTGGCAACACCTACATGTAATCCTGAGCCTCTATGATTAAAAAAAATGAAATCCAATGAATGAAAGGGGTTGGCCAGGGACAGTCAGGCTAGGGCGGAAAGCCACAGATGATGTTGGATGTCCTCCAGCCAGGAAATGAGGAAGGCTTTATCTGACATGCTGCAGCTTCTAATGCATATTGTGAGAAAGAAAGCAAAGTGAGTACAGTGGAGAAGCCTGTTCACTTGTTCATGATGGAAGGTAAGGCTGGAGGTCAGCTTTAAAGTGGTTGTTAAGGCTGAAGGATTTTTACCTTTATGCATTCTACGCATGAAGATAAAAAACCTTCTGTGTGCAGATTCCCCCTCAGGCCCCCCAATACTTACCTAAGACTGATCTCGATCCAGCAATATGCATGAGACCCGAGGCTCTCCCGGGTCTTTCCCTCCTGATTGGCTGAGATGCAGCAGCAGGAGTCATTGGCTTCCACTGCTGTCAATCACAGCTAGAGAGGCTGGTGCGGGGACCTGAGAAAAGGAGAATTGGGGCTGCTCTGTGCAAAACCACTGCACAGAGCAGGTAAGCATGATGTTTGTTATTTTTTTTAAATGTTTTCCTTTACAATCACTTTAACTATCTTCTCTGAGATTGTGGCATCTCAGCACTTTTGTAAAGTGATACTTAACTCTGATTTAGGAAAAAATAATTATATTCAAGTATTTATCAATAACACAGAAAAGTACCTTCTATTGCTCTCAGCATCCAAATCTCAACATTTCTTTTTTGTTTTTTATGCTGCTGTGATCTGACTTTCTTTTAGAGGGTGGCTATGTTTATTCTTCATGGACCCAATGAATGTAGCCACCCTCTCTTGCTTGCTGATGGACTATGTACGATGGGATTTGCAGTGTGCATACAGTAGTACACTAAATCCCAACCCACATACAATGCTTGTTCCAACCAATGGAAGTGAGGGAATAAAAGAAGAGATTTGCAAGCTCATGGAGGATGATACAAGGAGTAGGAAAATACAGTAAGACCCCTTTCACACTGGGGCGGTTTGCAGGGGTTATTGCACTAAAAATAGCGCCTGCAAACCGCCCCAAAACAGCCTCCGCTGTTTGTTCAGTGTGAAAGCCCGACAGCTTTCACACTGAAGCGGTGCGCTGGCAGGAGAAGAAAAAATCTCCTGCCAGCCGCATCTTTGGAGCGGTGAAGAAGCGGTGTATTCACCGCTCCTAAACCACTCCTGCCCATTGAAATCAATGGGACAGCACGGCTATACCGCAGCAATACCGCGGCTATAGCCGCGCTATACGAGTGGTTTTAACCCTTTTTCGGCCGCCAGCGGGGGGTTAAAACCGCACCACTAGTGGCCGAATACCGCGGTAAAACAGCACTAAAAATAGCGCTGTTTTACCGCGGACGCCCCCTACCGCCCCAGTGTGAAAGCAGCCTAAGTAATCATTTAATGAAAAATAGAATACAGAGCTATTAAGTAGTGGATGTGTATGGATTATTTTTTTAAAATTAAGATATAATAATAACATTGTTTATTGTCCCTTTAAGCCTGTACATGGTATTTAAAAGAAACTAGGATTTCGGAAAGCTAAATTCTGTACTGCTTTGGTATTCTCAAGATATTTCCTCTAAAATGAACAGCGCTAAACTATCTTTAACATGTCACAATAATAGCTGTGTCTAACAGCTCTTATATAAATATACAAAAGTACAGCCACAAGTTCTGTTTGCATAGAGCCCAAAATAGGAACTTCCAATTTCTTTGTTCTGTACTCACTTGTTTTTCTGTGTCCCCGTGATGACAGCAGGAAAGAGAAATTCTGCGGTAAAGTCTACTCAGTGATCCACAGCACCTCTCCATTTCTCCCCTCCAGGGGTAAGGAGAGATGGCACATTCACCATACCTGGGCTCAGTGGCAGAGGTACCACCCCACCTTGCTTTGTTATAGTGCCTGTGAGAGGACACTGACCCAGCTGTGTGATTTTGGCAGGATGTGAGTAAAGGAAGCGAGGGAGGAGAGAGCCATTGTATATCCAGGAGACTGGGGGTGGAGGACAGAGAACAGAACAAGTAGTGGTCTATGGGATAACAGGAAGAATTATACACTAAAGCTGAAAGATTGACTCATATTTATGAAGAAGCTGGATGGCACTAAAAGCAATGTGAATGTACATCACACTAATACAGATAAAAAAAATATGAAGAGATTGTATGAATTTTACAGCCCTGGCCAAAAGTTTTGAGAATTGCACAAATATTAATTTTCACAAAGTCTGCTGCCTCAGTTTTCATGATGGCAATTTGCATATACTCCAGAATATTATGAAGAGTGATCAGATGAATTGCAATTAATTGTAAAGTCCCTCTTTGCCATAAAAATGAACCTATTCCCATAAAAAACATTTCCCCTGCATTTGTGAAGAAGGCTTTAGGGCACCCAAGAAAGTCCAGCAAGCACCAGGACCATCTCCTACAGTTGAATCAGCTGCGGGATCAGGGTACCACCAGTGCAGAGCTTGCTCAGGAATGGCAGCAGGCAGGTGTGAGAGCATCTGCACGCACAGTGAGGTGAAGACTTTTGGCGGATGGCCTGGTGTCAAGTAGGGCAGCAAAGAAGCCACCTCTCTCCAGGAAAAACTTTAGGAACAGACTGATATTCTACAAAAGGTTCAGGGATTGGACTGCTGAGGATTGGGGTAAAGTCATTTTCTCTGAATCCCCTTTCCAATTGGTTGAGGCACCAGGAAAAAACCTTGTCCTGAGAAGAAAAGGTGAGCGCTACCATCAGTTCTGTGTCATGCCAACAGTAAAGCATCCTGAGATCATTCATGTGTGAGGTTGTTTCTCAGCCAAGGGAGTGGGCTCACTCACAATTTTGTTCTCACAAAGAACACAGCCATGAATAAAGAAAGGTACAAAAACATTCTCCGAGAGCAACTTCTCCCAACCATCCAAGAACAGTTGGGTGACGAACAATACATTTTGCAGCATGATGGAGCACCTTGCCATAAGGCAAAAGTGATAACTAAGTGGCTTAGGGAACAAAATATTGGAAATTTGGCCAGGAAACGCCCTAGACCTTAATCCCATTGAGAACTTGTGGTCAATCCTCAAGAGGCAGGTGAACAACAAAAACCCCCACAAATTCTGACAAACTCCAAGCATTGGTTATGCAAGAATGGGCTGCCATCAGTAAGGATGTGGCCCAGAAGTTAATTGACAGCATGCCAAGGTGAATTGCAGAGGTCTTGAAAAAGAAGTCTCAACACTGCAAACATTGCCTCTTTTGCATAAACTTAATGTAATTGTCAATACAAGCCTTTGACACTTATGAAATGCTTGTAATTATACTTCAGCAGGGCTTTTTCAGAGGGAACTTGGTGGAACTCAGTTCCACCACCTCTGGCTCAGACCCTTTGGTGCCTGCTCTCCACAATCACTTGTAAACACAGAAGTCTGGTTTCTGTGTTTACAAGTGACAGCTCTGCACTCTGTATGTAATGCAATCCTGGTATTTAATGCCCCTTTAAGACCCTCCTACTATTTTCGTGAAATTTGACTGAACACACGCACTATTTGATGTGATTTGGAGGGTGTGTGTGGGGGGAGGGGTTTTGTGGGGCCATGGTTAAGTTCCAGCACCTATTGTTTGAGAAAAAAAGCCCTGTAATTCAGTATACCATAGTAACATCTGACAAAAGATCTAAAAACACTGAAGCAGCAGACTTTGTGAAAACTAATATTTGTGTCATTCTCAAAACATTTGGCCACAGCTGTATATTCTTATATGTTATATAAATTATTAGTTGAAAAGATAAGGGCTTTTCATTAAACCTTGTCCAAGTCATAATTTTTCATCTATGTAATATAAATTTAAAGCGGAGTTCCACCCTTTCTTAAAACCACGGCTCCACTGGTAGCCGATACTTGTGCCTGTAATCTTTGGCTATTAGTTTTTTTTGTTTAGTTACCTTTTTCTTAAAATTCCCTCAACTTCTGGCCCTAGTCGCTGCGGCGATGTATGTCAAATCTTGACTCCCATTGACTCCTGGGATTGATGACACTGATATCCCAGGAGTCAATAGGAGTCAAGATATGAGGGGCAACCTCCGCTGCCATTGCGTAATTTCTGCAATTAACACAGTGCGCCGCGCTGTATCTTGACTGTGCAGACGTGAGATCGGAATGTGCATGCTGGGTAGCCGGCTGCACCAAATCCCGGAAACTAGTACGAGGGGGCTTCAGATGCCCACAGTAGGAATGGCCGCTGTCTGCATACCAGGGACACTGAGTAAACAAAGATTTATAAGCCACATGAATGATTACACTGGTAACAGTTTACACTTTCGATAGCACTGAAAATCATGGGGGTGCTTTTTTTTTTTTTTAATTGACAAGGAGACTGGAACTCCGATTTAAAGTAAAATTACGTATTTTTGAGGAAAGAGTTACTCAGTAAACAAAAGTTGCATGTGTCTTCACTCTTGTATCCAGTCAGTCAGCCTATTTAATCACTTGCTTAGCAGTGATGATACCTGTACGTCGCTGGACTTCAAGTGGTTATAGCGGGATGATGCCTGAAGCTGTAGGGGTCGCTCTCTTGTAAAAGCAATCCTGGCAGCTAACTAGCCGCTGGATTGCTTTTTTTTGCATTTACAAGCATTGGGAGGAGACGTACCCCGCCCCTCCAGCCGCCTTTTATGACTTTAGCAGGATCTCCCATTCCACTGGAAGGGAGTCCCGATTGACTGGCTGATCACAGAGCCGAACAAAGACCGGGTCAGCTTTGTTTGGCTCTGTAATGTAGTAACCCAGAAGCAGTGACCTGACATCACTTCCTGTTTACCTGGGTGTAAACAGCGCCATTTTTAAAAATGGATAGCATTTGATCATACCGATCTTGGTGTGATCAAATGCTTTTAAGTGCAGAGGAGGGATTTGGGGTCCTATACACCCCAGGTCTCTCCATAAAGAGTACATGTCACATACCTATTGCTATCACAAGGATGTTTACTTTCCTTCTGACAACAATAAAAGTGCTATTTTTTTTTTAAAGCGATACTAAAAAAATAAATAAATAATAATTTAAAAAAAACATAACGTGTTTCCATTCTCCCCTCATGCTCGCGTGCAAAGGCGAATGCACGCCTGGTCACGCATGCACACAGTGATCGTCTCAGACATGTGAGGTTTCACCGCGAACCTCAGATCATGGACAGTAATTCAAGCACCAGACCTTCTGTGTAAAGTGGTAACCTGTAAAAGCTTTTAAAGTTTCGCCTATGGATAGTAAGATTTACATAGTTTGTCACTATTTCACAGGGGTGCAAAGTTTTAAAACGTGACATGTTTGGTATCTATTCACTCGGCGTAACATCATCTTTTATATTTTCCCCAAAATTGGGTTATGTATTGTGCTTTTTTGCAATAAAAAAAAAAAGTATATTTTTTAAAACAAAATGCATTTGAAAAAAACGTTGTGCAAATACTGTGTGGCATTAAAAATTGCAAAACATACTATTATTCTCTAGGGCCTCTAACTACCGGTAATTTTCTAGCAAAAAAACCTGATTTGTACATGCAAACAAAAGTGTCATGCCCTGTACACACGAGCGGAATGTCCGACAGAAAAAGTCAGATGGGAGCTTTCCATCGTATATTCCGATCGTGTGTATGCCCCATCTGACTTTTTACGTCGAAAATTCTGATGGACCTAGCAAGAGAACATGTTCTAAATTTTTCCGACGGAACCAATTCCTATCGGGAAAACCAATCGTCTGTATGCTATTCCGACGTACCAAAAATAGAAGCTATAGGCTACTGGCTATTGAGCTTCCGTTTTCTAGTCCCGTCGCACGTGTTGTACGTCACCGCGTTCTGGACGGTTGGAATTTGGTGTGACCGTGTGTATGCAAGACAGCTTGAGCGTAATTCCGTCGGAACTCCGTCGAAAAAACCTTCAGAGTTTATTCCGACGGGAAAACCAGTCGTGTGTACAGGACATTAGGATAAGGCCTGGTCTTCAGTATTTACTCTTGCTATCATTGTGTGCACCATACTAAACCTGGACCTGAGAAACCAAAGGAAAAAGTTGTCCACTGGGCAAGGTGATCATAAATCAGAAAGGAGATCGCAAAAAAATTATAGACTAGCAGACTGAATGTGTAGATCACATAGATGAGAACCACTGTGGACAGCAAGGAAGTGTTGTAGGCCCACAAAATGGCTGTCATAAGGTAATGTGTGGTGTCGATGGGCATGGCTATGCATTTTGGGGTGTGGCCCCCTTTGTCAAACTACCTGCTGGAGACTTGTTGATGTCTTTCAATTGTGAGTGCATATTTATTGTTTTTCATTTTACCAATATGCTTTAATAATGCTACACTTGGGTAGTGGCGATTTTCTCTCCTTTTTTCTGGTGTAAGAAAGGGCTATCTCACTTTCATGTCACGGGTCCTCCAACAGGATAATGACCCAAAACACACAGCTAAAAGCATAAAAAAATGGCTAAGATCAAAACATTGAACTATTCTAAATTCGTTAATGACTAAGGCCTTATAGGCTGAAACACGTCAACTGACTTAATCTGCGTTTGTTTACTGTGGCTATTCAGAAAATAACTATAAAATGAAGAAATTCTAAGAGCACCAACCAGAGTGCGGATCATTTTTTCTACATTACTCTACACAGCCAGCGGCGGAACTATAGGGGTCGCTGCAGTTGCACTTGCGACTGGGCCCTGCCATTCTGCCGCTGTGGGGGGGGCCCAAGACCCGGCCTCTCCCCCTGCACCTTTGGCTTGCCGTTTGGAATGCAGTGGGGGGAGGTGGGAGGCAGCGATCGGCAGCTCTATTGTTCCTGTGGGCGGTGGGATCTCCCTGGAGCTTGTAGTTCTTCCCAGTGTCAGTGTATACAGTGGATAGAAGAGGGGAGGGGCCTCTGACCCGGGCAGGTATCAGTTTCACTTTCAGTGAGTCGGCTCTGCTTGTACACTGCTGCTGATATATGCCCGGGTCAGAGGCCCCTTCCCTCTCCACTGTATACACTCAGGAGAAGAACTACAAGCCTCATGGAGATCCCCCTGCCTGTGGACACCATAGACCTGCTGATCGCCGCCTCCCACCTCCATCAGCCAGGTACATGGGGACCCTGATGTAGTGGGGGGCTCTCTGGGGACCCTGATGTAAGGGGAGGCTCTCTGGGGACCCTGATGTATGGGGGCTCTCTGGGGACCCTGATGTAAGGGGGGCTCTCTGGGGACCCTGATGTATGGGGAGGGCACTCTGGGGACCCTGACGTAAGGAGGGGGCTGTCTGGGGACCCTGGTGTAAGGGGAGGCTCTCTGGGGACCCTGATGTAAGGAGGGGCTCTCTGGGGTCCTTAACGTAAGGAGGGGGCTGTCTGGGGACCCTGATGTAAGTGGAGGCTCTCTGGGGACCCTGATGTAAGGAGGGGCTCTCTGGGGACCCTGATGTAAGGAGGGGCTCTCTGGGGACTCTGATGTAAGAAGGGGCTCTCTGGGGACCCTGATGTAAGGAGGAGGCTCTCTGGGGACCCTGATGTAAGAAGGGGCTCTCTGGGGACCGTGATGTATGGGGGGGCTCTCTGGGGACCCTGATGTATGGGGGGCTCTCTGGGGACCCTGATGTAAGGAGGGGGCTTTCTGGGGACCCTAATGTAAGGAGGGGGCTCTCTGGGGACCCTGATGTAAGGGGGCTCTCTGGGGACCCTGATGTATGGGGGGGCTCTCTGGGGACCCTGACATAAGGAGGGGGCTCTCTGGGGAACCTGATGTAAGGGGAGGCTCTCTGGGGACCCTGATGTAAGAGGGGCTCTCTGGGGACCCTGATGTAAGGAGGTGCTCTCTGGGGACCCTGATGTAAGGAGGGGCTCTCTGGGGACCCTGACATAAGGAGGGGGCTGTCTGGGGACCCTGATGTAAGGGGAGGCTCTCTGGGGACCCTGATGTAAGGAGGGGCTCTCTGGGGACCCTGACATAAGGAGGGGGCTGTCTGGGGACCCTGATGTAAGGGGAGGCTCTCTGGGGACCCTGATGTAAGGAGGGGCTCTCTGGGGACCCTGATGTAAGAAGGGGCTCTCTGGGGATCCTGATGTAAGGAGGAGGCTCTCTGGGGACCCTGATATAAGAAGGGGCTCTCTGGGGACCCTGATGTATGGGGGGTCTCTCTGGGGACCCTAATGTATAGGGGGGCTCTCTGGGGACCCTGATGTAAGAAGGGGCTCTCTGGGGACCCTGACGTAAGGAGGGGGCTGTCTGGGGACCCTGATGTAAGGGGGGCTCTCTGGGGACCCTGATGTAAGAAGGGGCTCTCTGGGGACCCTGACGTTAGGAGGGGGCTGTCTGGCGACCCTGATGTAAGGGGAGGCTCTCTGGGGACCCTGATGTAAGGAGGGGCTCTCTGGGGACCCTGATGTAAGGGGAGGCTCTCTGGGGACCCTGATGTATGGGGGGGCTCTCTGGGGACCCTGATGTAAGGAGGGGCTCTCTGGGGACCCTGATGTATAGGGGGGCTCTCTGGGGACCCTGATGTAAGGGGAGGCTCTCTGGGGACCCTGATGTAAGGGGGGGCTCTCTGGGGACCCTGATGTAAGGAGGGGGCTCTCTGGGGACCCTGATGTAAGGGGAGGCTCTCTGGGGACCCTGATGTAAGGAGGGGCTCTCTGGGGACCCTGACGTAAGGATGGGGCTCTCTGGGTACCCTGATATATGGGGGGGCTCTCTGGGGACCCTAAAGTATGGGGGGGGCTCTCTGGGGACCCTGATGTATGGGGGGCTCTCTGGGGACCCTGATGTAAGGAGGGGGCTCTCTGGGGACCCTAATGTAAGGAGGGGGCTCTCTGGGGACCCTGATGTAAGGGGGCTCTCTGGGGACCCTGATGTATGGGGGGCTCTCTGGGGACCCTGACATAAGGAGGGGGCTCTCTGGGGACCCTGATGTAAGGGGAGGCTCTCTGGGGACCCTGATGTAAGGAGGGGCTCTCTGGGGACCCTGATGTAAGAGGGGCTCTCTGGGGACCCTGATGTAAGGGGGCTCTCTGGGGACCCTGATGTATGGGGGGGCTCTCTGGGGACCCTGATGTAAGTGGGGCTCTCTGGATACCCTGATGTAAGGGGGGGATCCCTGGGGACCCTGATGTAAGGAGGGAGGCTCTCTGGGGACCCTAATATAGGGAGAGGCTCTCTAAAGACCCTGATGTAAGGGGAGACTCTCTGGGGACCCTGATGTAAGGGGAGGCTCCCTAGGGACCCTGATGTAAGGAGGGCTCCCTGGGGACACTGATGTAAGGGGGGCTCTCTGGGGACCCTGATGTAACTGGGAGGCTCTCTGGGGTCCCTGATGTAAGGGGAGGATATCTGGGGACCCTAATGTAGGGGGAGGCTCTCTGGGGACCCTTATGTAAGGGTAAGCTTTCTAGGGAACCTAATGTAGGGTAAGGCTCTCTGGGGACCCTGATGTAAGGAGGGGCTCTCTGGGAACCTTGAAGTTAAGGGGAGCTCTCTGGGGACCCTGATGTAATGAGGGGGGATCTGAGGACCCTAATATAAGTAGGGAGGCTCTCTTGGGACCCTGATGTAAGGGGAGGCTCTCTAGGGACCCTAATGTAGGGGGAAGGTTCTCTGTGGACCCTGATGTAAGGGGGGTTCTCTGGGGACCCTGATGTAAGGGGAGGATCTCTGGGGACCATAATATAGGGGGAGGCTCTCTAAGGACCCTGATGTAAGGGGAGGCTCTCTGGGGACCCTGATGTAAGGAGGGGCTCCCTGGGAACCCTGATGTAAGTGGGGCTCTCTGGGTACCCTGATGTAAGGGGGGGGATCCCTGGGGACCCTTATGTAAGGAGGGAGGCTCTCTGGGGACCTTAATATAGGGGGAGGCTCTCTGAGGACCCTGATGTAGGTGGTGGATCCCTGGGGACCCTGATGTAAGTGGGGGATCCACATTCAGATATGTAACTATATATATATTTTTACACTTAGCTGCTATGGGCTCTAGCCCGAGATCTTTTGTAGACCTAGCAACGCCCCTGGTGGGGGCCCTTCATGGTTTCTTGCACCGGGGCCCTGAAGATTCTAGTTATGCCTCTGCAGCCAGCAACTGTGGATCAAGCACCTGGGAGCTTTGCTATCTATGTGGTGTATGGGTAGTAGCACTGAATTTTCTGTTTCTATTCTAAATTTTCCTTCTATGAATCCTGAAACATGCAGGAAAGCACCCTTCAAACCGGAGAAAGCTGGAGCAGTTTATTCAAAAAGTGTGGGCCAAACGACCTATTGGCAGGTGCAGAAGTGTCATTGAGAGCTACAGAAACCAATTGTTTGCAGTGATCGCCGCTAAAGGATGTGCAGCAAAGTATCAAGTCAAGGGAACCATCACTTTTGTCCATGTAATTTTCAATGTTTATTTTTTATATTCTGTAAATAAAAAATCAGAAGCAAAGTCTGATTTATATTAAAAAGAATGTCAGGTATGGCATTTTTACATAGTCACATTGGTCCAGCTTGGCCTCCTGTGTTCACAGTATAGGGGATGAGGGGGTGCTGCGGCCACACTGAGAGATGCAGGATCTGTAGGAGGAGTTCTGTCCTCCTCTCTGCTGCTGTTAAATGTTAAAACAAAGTGGGGGCGGGGGCGACGGGGATGCTCTTGCTGCTGGAGAGCGGCAGGGGCCATATGAAATAGCCTGGCGAGCTGGAATTGGCCCTTATGTTTGACACCTGTTCTAGAGGGAACCCAAGAGTATGGTAGATGGCTGACCTCTATAATTAAACCCAATCCGGGGGAAACGCATCAGAGGGACATGGGTGGGGACTAAAGCTTGTACTTACACTTTGAGACGTAGTTGATACACACAGAGTGAGGCTTTGTATTACTGGATGATATATACATATTTATATTGGTCCAAGCTGGACTAAAAAAAAAATTGAAAGCTTAGTTAAAAAAAAGGTTTTTGGATAACAGCGCCAGGGATCAAACTTACAACTAATGAAGTGATGCTAGATCCCCATCACTACGGCTAACTTCCAGTGCTGCTTGGGTTAACAGCCTAGGCTTTAATAATGAAAGATCACACCATTTGCTTTTCCCTTGTGGCCCACTCATCCATTCACAAAACTCCATGTATTATTTTCACAGATTACAAAGCATTCTGTGAATGGAAAAGAGGACGATGAATGACAAGACCCCCATCCTCCATTCACAGAATTCTTTGCATTCTGTAAAAATAATATGTTACAGTGTAGTTAAAATGAGATCTGCTGGAGCCACTTTGGGAGCGTTTACCCATCCAAACAATCATTTTTAAACTTATAATTTTGATATGTACGTATATTTTTCCCAGCCTGAGCTAGAGATTGAGCTTTTATAGTCCATCACCTTATTAATCCAACTGTGGGAGGGGTTGGAGAGAGACATTTCTTTGCCACTGACTTTCTAGCCAAGAATAATAGTCTCCATTTATTAGAAGTCTGAAATTGGTCATTAATAGGAAGCTCATACTCAGTACTCAAGTCAGCGGGGAGTGAACTTCAGGTTTAAATATTAAATAAACAATGATGGATGCCAATTACTTTGGCTGGTTTCAAGTTATTTCAGAGAACATTCTGGGTTCTTCTTTTTTATTGGAAGGCTACCAACAAATTTGTCCATGTTTATAGGAAGGTTTAATCGCATATAGTGTTTTCAAATCCTAGTAAAACTTAGATTTTACAGCTTAGTTAATAGATTAGCCTACTACACAAATATGGCAATCATAAAATAGCTTCAGGATAAAATGTGTGGGACAGGTGTGTGTCTTTAGGTATATATATTTTTTTTATTCCTAATTCTTTTTCTGGGACATTGAAACCCTTAATAAAGCAAAATCTTAAAAAAAGATTTAGATTGTAGTTACTGCTATTAGTTTAGCCTATAAAGTGTTTGACTCTACTCTACAGTATGTACAGGATAAAACCCGATTTCAGTTTTTTCCCACGTTTCCAAACAAATGTCTAAATCTGTCTAGTTAAATAACTTGCAATGTATAAAGTTATTTAAAATACTCTCTATTTATAAAATCCACCTAATAATATTATTTTACCTGTTACTTCTTCCCACCGCATACTTTCTGCATAATATGATTACAAACCCAGCATCTATTTGTGCAGGCTTGGGATGCTAAAGCATTATGCCCCGTAAACACGGTCGGATTTTCCGATGGAAAATGTCCGATCGGAGCGTGTTGTCGGAAATTCCGACCGTGTGTGGGCTCTATCAGACATTTTCCATCGGATTTTCCGACACACAAAGTTGGAGAGCAGGAGATAAAATTTTCCGACAACAAAATCCGTTGTCAGAAATTCCGATCGTGTGTACACAAATCCGACGGACAAAGTGCCACGCATGCTCAGAATAAATAAAGAGATGAAAGCTATTGGCCACTGCCCCGTTTATAGTCCCGACGTACGTGTTTTACGTCACCGCGTTCAGAATGATCGGATTTTCCGACAACTTTGTGCGACCGTGTGTATACAAAACAAGTTTGAGCCAACATCCGTCGGAAAAAATCCTAGGATTTTGTTGTCGGAATGTCCGAACAAAGTCCGACCGTGTGTACGGGGCATTATAGTCATCTTTAGGCCGGCCATAGAAAGAGCGATTTTCTTTCCTGCAACCATGGATTACAGGAAAGAAAATCGCTCAATTCTCCCATGAACGCAGACAGTGTTGGGAGGGGAATCCCTCCGACTGAGCCATTATGTTCTCTGGGTGGGGGAAGCAAACCCCACCAGGCGAACACAGTGATTATTGCTAGCAGCTACAACAGCCGCTAGCAATATTCACTTGTACAATCTGGCAGGCTGTTTGTACCCAAGTTGATCAATCAATCAATTTGGGCACGTTAAGCCTGCCCGTAAATTGTTCAAATCATCTATGGCCCAGTTAATGCTTAGCATTCCTGTAGATTCTGGGAGAAAACCTGATGTAGAGGAGGGGAAATACATCACCTGTCGACTGAAAAACCTAAACAACCACTATGTATCATTATAGTGTGGGTGCACACTTTACCAAGAAGTGGGTATGATCGGGTCCTCCAGGGTGACCTGGACATGCAGCAAAAAGCAGGCCAAAACACAGGAATAAAATGCATTTGGCCAATGCTACAGAATCTTTAATGGATTAAGCACACTGTATTCTTTAGATGTCTTCCTTACAGGAGAAAAGCAGCAGAAAAAACATAGTAGAAGCTGCATTTTTATATGTGCGTTCACACGTGCTAATGCATATTAGCGTGCTTGGCATCAATGCATTCTATTGGCCATGTATGCATGTTTTTTCAAACTCTCCTCTTCAGAATGTGCAAGTGATGTTTTTTTATGCCTCTAAATGCCCCTGCCTCTAAACTCCTGTAAACACCTTTGTGTGCATGGACACACAGGGTAACAAGGGGGCATTTTAAAAACAGGAAAAAAAAGTCAAACATCTGTAAAACAGGAGTTTTGAGCTCAAGTGTGCATAAGACCTCATGAAGTTTGGAAGCTGCTTGCAGTCACAGTGCAGTGCCACACACCCCTAAGCAATTGGACATCCGCTGATTGAATGCAGGTTGAGTTAACTGGAATGCTATAACCTTCAAAGGAATTCTTCTGTAGTAGTAAGAAAGTACAGTTGGTATGATCTTGTTGTTAACCTGATAGGACCATTGTACAGCATCATTTTAAAGGTCATCTGTAGCCAACCCAATAACGTTATAATTAGATTTCCTATGCCCTGAAATGCATTTATTATTGGTGAAATCCAAGAATTGTATGTGAAATAACTTTCTGTTATCCCTATTGACAGCCCATGCAAGTCAGTAAGGGAATTTTTGTGGCCACTTTGTGCAGAAACACCTATGAATGTATCCACTGGTGTGTCCCCACTTCCAATTAGACGATTACAGCTGTCCTTGCTACCTGTGCGGCGCGGTCGCAAAGAGGAGACTTTGCCAGGAACCTAGTGTCTAAAGGACCATTGTTTATGGGACAATAGGCATGGATACAATGGGGGGATTCCTTACATTGAACAAGCCAGCATTTTAATAGCAGTCCTGTGTACGATCTTTTACCTTAAAGACCACTTTCTAATTGTTGACAGTGGCATAGAATTACCCTGTAGATTAAACCTATATGGTTCCTGAAGTGTTACCCGCTTTTGAATTGATGTGAATCTCTACCATCATTGAGGATATTACTCTCTGTCTCATCCCTTCTCTCTTTTTTACCTATGATTAAATAATTCGCCATAGCTCCTGAAGAAGCGTTTCCTTACGCGTAACATGTAGCAGAGTTGAGCACTTTATGACACGCTACCTCATCAAGCTCTATCATTTCAAGAGTGATCAATCTGGCCCTCCGGGGTTTGACCTTATTGTTTATAGGTGGTGTGCCTTTTATGCTCATAGGCTATTTTCTGTGAATGAATTATATGAGAAATCTATGTAATTGTCTTGATTTTAAATTTGTAATAAATATCAATTTTTTATAAAGAATGTGTTATGCCTAAAAAATCCATAATCCAAAAAACTTTTTTCTTATACTTTAAATATCGAGACGTGGCAAAATAATTTTAACTTTGTGTCGTATCCACAGTACCACTCTGTGGAGATACGGTGAGAATTTTTTTTTTTAACTATACCCACTTTCAATTAGTATAGATCATTTACATGGATACAACTTACTGGGCAGATTAACACTCTGTAGCCAGTAGGGAAGGTTTTTTTTGCCTTTGTCCCACTTAAGAGATTTCCTTTCAATCCTTGTCTTGGAGACACAACAGGAAGTGAGAGGAATTTCCATATTAAGCTGGCCATAGCTTTTTTTTTTTTTGTTCAGCTTGCTAAAGAGGTAGATTGATTTGGTACACTATGAACAACAGTTCCTATTACACTTCTCTCTTCCATGCAGCAATTCTGAGCTGGTGATGCAGATCCTGCACCGGACTCCATCAGCCCAGTGACAAGTCATCTCATGCCAGTAAAACGAATCCATATGTTAAACTTATCCTAGGAAGCTCAACTCTGTACATAACCCTCTCCGAGGCCTCACTCCATCTTCCATGACTGCCAGACTGAATCCCTAGGATGCCCTATGCTGCAAGTTGGTCCCATATTGGGAAACATATTGCTAGGGATGGAGCCTAAGCACACTAGCTCTTTCACAACTAGGACCTTCCGTCACCTATGCCACGTCACCTCCACTTCCTGACTGGTTGGCTGCAACATGCATGCAGAAACTAGTACTGTAGTCATTGGAAACAGCAATATAGTCTTCTCTTATTCTTCTCTAGTTACCTTCACTGCACATTAGATATCTGTACCATGTGTGATATGCCATGCATTCATGAACCCCTTTACAGCTGTTCTAAATAAGTTCAGACCAGGCAAAAGCATGTAGCAACAAAGTTCTTTACTAAAGTTGTTGCAATATAAATAAGCTGGATGGTACATCATTCCGATACAATGTGCCTTCTGTGTGCCTCTGTCCAATGAGGTAGTCATACCTTAGTTGTAGAGAAAGTCTATAGAATCCTTAAAGTTCATAAGTCGGTAGCACAAATCCTTGTCCCTAGAACCCCAACTAGGTTTCCTCCAAGGGGTGGTATTAAACAAAGTGGCAATCACATCCTGGCACAGCTCCTATTCCCTTCCCCTGCATGGAACAGTCCAACCCATGAGGTGGTTCCCTCCTTTTTTATATGTTTGCCCCAGCAGTGGCGGTACTCCCCATAAAGCTTGGGTAAACCTGGCCAGCAGAGTTAACCTTTATTTCTCAGGATCCAGCAGCTCAGTATCAATAAAACAATGCACAGGCAGTTCAGTCTTACCATTACAAAAAAAAAACAAAGGAAACGCACAATACAATTTCCTAGTAAGCACCTGCTTCGCTGCTGAACTGGCCAAATTTTGATCAGTATTTCCCACTTCTTGCTCTCATTACAACTCTATAATTTAGGCTTTCCCCTTAAGTTTTTTAAGAGTGAAGGAGTGCCCAGTATTATATAAATGACTTATTTCAGTACTAAGCTATATTGCCAGTTAGGAGAATTGTTTTGTTACCCCCATAGCCTACAATTCCTCCCTGGGGCAGCTTGTATTTCTCCTATGAAAACAACCTAGTTATTATTTATTACAATGGACTACCTGTAGAGAAAGAAAAGCAACTAGATATTTACCTGTCTCACTGCCCACGTCATCATAACACTGCTCCATTTGACAGAAATCCACAGCTAAGGTCTAAAGGGAAACCAACACTTCTGGAAGCGTTTAATTTCCTGGGTTCCCAGCAGTGTTATTTGGTTATTTCTGCCAACCTCCACTCATGACAGGACTCTTTAAACTTGTGATGGTCAGCGGGAGGAACCAATGAACACTCTGGGAAACCAGGAAATTGACACTCCTGGAAGGGTTGGTCTCCCTTCTGACTGCAGCTGGAGATTTCTTGCAAATGGAACAAAATTCTGGTGGTGTAGGCAGCCAGAAAGGTATGTATTCACCTGCTCCTTTTACAGGTATGTCAGTTTTACATTGTGATCCATAACAACAGGGTCGCTTTAAGAAGAGCACTAACCTAACGGTATTGCAATATTCCACCTAAAATATCTAAATCAGCCAAGATCAATGTACATAAATAGTCGGTTTGCTTGCTCTTGACTTTGTTTTCAGCCCTGGAGGGATTCTGTGTTTGCCCATAAAATGAGTCAAGAAAAGCTGATAACAATTATCGCAAAGGTACTGCTGTGTTTGTATCCCTCATAGCACAATAGGAGACCATTAGTATTACATATAGATTGTCACATTGTCCCACCAGGCACAAAGCATCAGTTTGGGTTGAACTTTAGCTTACATTTATTTCACGCTAAATATTCAATAGTAGCTGCAGGTGCCATTTTCCATGACTAGGTCCATGATTTCAACTGCAATATTACAAATGTAAAGTATTAAAAGCAAGAGCTTCTATCTGTGATGCATGCTGGTTAGAAAATTCTTGCTTACCAAAGTAACAGCTAAAAGTGCCAGAATTCAGAACACATAGTCAAGGAAAAGCACTGCTAAACCTATTGGAATTCTGAGCAAAAGCTTAAAATAGATTTCCTGGCTTCATGCAGGGTGCATAGAATCACAGCATTGTGGTATATAATGAAGACATGGAAAACCAATTGTTTTGTAGCACTTACACACAGCTGAAAAAATATTCTTGTTTTATATCCAAAAAATCATCTAAAAATAAGATAAAATGGGCACAGATATGAGAACGAAAAGGGTATTTATGTAAAATATTATGATACTTCAAAGCAAAAAATTGTCATTTTACTCAAAATAAATTCACAAATTCCATGGCTTTTAATATGCATTCCTATTGCCTATTTTTTACCAAAAAGTATTTACGGTAGGTTTAGAAGTTATACGAGGATGCATATGATTAAAGGGTACAACATATTGTGCTCTCATCATTCCTTTCAAGTAATTTTGCTATATATTTTATATATAACTTCTGTAAATGTTTTTTAGAAACATAGTAGAGAGGTGGCAGGAAAAGACCAAGTGGCCCATCAAGTCTACCCCATTTTTTTCCTTTTAAACTTTCTTGAGTAAAATCTGCGTTTGTCCCAAGCATGTTTGAATCCACTTACTGTTGGCTGACTCGCTGCCTCTGCTGAAAATCTGTTCTAATCAACTACTCTTTTGAACTTATCTTGATCTTAGCTTTGTATTGAAAATACTGCACTCACATCCCTAAACTTAAAGCGTAACTCCACTTTTGTTAAGAAAAAAACATTCCCCTCTGGGTGATCTATGTACATTGCAAGGAGTATAACAACCTTTGTTGCAGATTCCTACCTTTTTCTATTCTGAAGAAATCCATGTGTGTTTTGTCTGTGCCTCTGTACTGAGTGGGTCTAATGGGAGTGGTTTCATAATTAACTGTCAGGTGTGCAGCTGCTGGGCACTAATGAGGAAAACTGCTGGGCCTGCATCCTTTTAGACGTGTTCCTATTAAATTATCTCTCCAAAAATGACCTTTTTTGTTGCAGGGGATGCCTGAAATCCAACTTGTATTTTAGTCAGATTCCTGGGAAGATAGGTCAGCCAATCACATAAGCAGGAAATGATGTTTCTGGGGAGTGGTCAGTACACACTGTATAGAACAACTCCAGGTAGCCATATTGCAATGCATTCTCAGAAAATTACAGTGGCTGCAGATTGAAAAAAAAAGGTCATTTTTAATAACATTCAATTACAATATGATTAGTGTCGCAATTATATGGACTATATTATTTTTTCTTTATTTGCTATTTTTTTTCCCCACGAAAGTGGAGTTACCTTTTAAAAGTTTCATGGTGATAGAGAAGAAAAAAGAGAGACAAAGGATGGCCCTTTCAGTTGACAGTCCAGCAAAAATTATTTGCATTATTGTTTAGAATGAAACCACTTTAAAGAAAAACTCTGCCCTCATCTAAACTGCCCAATAGCCTAGTCCAATAGCCCAGTGCAGCTTAACTTGGCATGTCAGTAAAAAAGTCAGTATAAATAAATTATACATTTTCAAAAAAAGCTGCACCCTATATCATTTAAATGGATATTCCGTCCATAGCAATTAACTATATCATAATTCCCCTTGCTCAATCCTAACTGACTACCTTAAATGCTTACCTTGGACAAAGACTTCTGGCCCTTTTACTCATGGGAGGATGCCATAGCTGGGCCTTCTCATGGGATTCTAGAAATCTTTAGGATCCCATATATTGTGACAATTCACTCCTATAAGATGCAGAAGTGAATTCTCACATGTAGCTATTTTTATAAGTGCTCATTATGGGTTTCAAGCTTTGTGGGGTACTAATGATGATGTATAAATGTAGGCACTTTACATTAAGCTGGAGTGTTCCTAGTTAAATTCTGTGTATGCTTTAGCAGCTAGGCTTCAGCCAGCCTAAGCATTTGTTTAATTTTACTGGGTTTTGCAGGTTTTTCTTGAAGTGTATTGATTGATTCTGCTTGCTATTGACAGGGTGTTTTTAGTAATTAATTTGGGTTTCAACTGCCCTGCTGGAAGGTCTTATCCAGAGGAAAATAAGCAGGAAGATATCTGTCAGGACCAAGCGTCTTTAAAGGTCCTCTTCACCTTCTTCTTCCTCTATCTGTAGACAGATGCTGAATGCTGCAGAGAGCATCACCACAAACTGATGCCTCTGTAGTCATTATCTGAGTCCTGGGGATGGGGTGGGGGCTGAGAGCCATTCAATCAGGAAAGGAGCAGCGCTGGATTCTTAAACTGGTGAGTCTACAAGGCACAGTGCTGGGGAGGAGGTGAGTATAGCCGTTGGAGCTGCTTACTTTTTCTTTTTGTACAGTCCAGGGATCTTTTAATTCTGTGCCCAAGCTGGTGTTGGGCTTAAAGCAACACAACTTGGTCATTAATCTGTCCCTTTTCCTGCTGATTGACAATGAAAGAGCATCAGTGCACTGTTCCCAGTCTGTTCTGTAATCCTGTCGGCTAGCATCCAATGTTAGACAACATTTTACACTCTGTGCCACCCCAGAGGGTATTACAGGAGCTCATATAAAGAGAAATCCAGGAAAATAATGATAAAACTATTTTTAAATCGAGGGTTTTATAGATATATCTGCCAGGAGTTCAACTTCAGATTTTTGTAAAAAAAAAAAAATGAATAGCTGGTGAATGTAAATTGATAAATATAAAATATCCACAACAATATCAGCTTGAACATTGAGGTACATGACTAGTGGCATTGTGCCTTCATCATGTTGAAACATTAATTCCTATATGTTGTGGATATTTCATATTCTGTGGTTGTACAGCATATGCCATTGTGCTATTGATAAGAATTCTCATAATATTGGTTTATAAATATTTAAAATACGTACCCATAAGTATTGGGGGTTTTGAGGACAATTTTGGTCCACTTTTCAGCATTGTGAGTATGGCGCAATATCAATTTTAAAGTGTTTACAATAGCACCTCTATATACATGAGTACAGAGATGCACAGCCATTCATGTAAATGACAGGCTGTACAGTGTACCCTGGTTGCTTGAGTAAGGGAAATATGTCTTCAGTTATGCTGATTGGGCTCAGGCAGCCTGTGTGCAAAAGCCCTTACAGCACGTTTCAAACACAAGGCCCACGGGCCAAATCCGGCCAACTAGGCCATTTCATGTGACACTTGCATCTGTTCTGCAGCTGTGGGACCCCCCCTCTGTCCCCGCCCCCAACTTGTCTCAGTCGTCAGCAGCAGAGAGGAGGATAGAGCTCCTCCACCAGATCCTGAGCTTCTCTGTGCAGCTACAGAGAGAGGCTCATCTCTGCCCCCCCTCACCCCCACCCATCTCAGCAGTCAGCAGCAGAAAGAGGGACAAGACTCCTGTGCCTCTCTGTGCAGCCGCAGCACCCCCTCATCTCCACCTCCCATGGTCTACATTCAGCTGACTCTGGCAGCAAACTCCAGCCCTTCAATGGTGATCCTCCAGACCTTGCACTTTTTGCTTCCCAGCTACGCTCCAGCTTCTTCCTGGCAGCAGCACACAGTAAGGGGGTGCACTGTGAAGTAAGAGAGGGACTCTTGACTTCTGATGGTGGGGGGCTCTTGACATCTGATCTAAGGAGGTGGGTGCTCTGGGCCTCTGCTTATAGTTATTATGAGAATAATACAATTCTATGCCAGATGAAATAGAGGGTTGCACCCCACTAGTATCTTCCACAAGAAACTTAATTGGAGACTGCCCATACAGAACAGCATTGCAGAACCATGTTCGGTCTGACCAGTCTTGATGTGTATGTTTTTTTCACATTGTATGGTTCTCTATTGTCAGCATTGTATATGCTTATAGTCTGTCCACTGCCCGCCTAACACACACAACACTTACCTAACTTCTTCTTTTTACTTTGGATAGGGGGCCCATTTATTTTATTCTTTGCTGATTGGCTGTTGCAAGAGGTCAGAAAGCTATTACCTGTGTCAGAGGGGTGCCAGGGATTAAAGAGGGGTCTGCCATTGCACATGCACTTAAAATAAAATATAAATAGATGTAGCACCCTGGAGTTTAGGCAGGGTTGCTCCTCACAAATTTACTTTCCAGGCATAATTATCCTGGTTGATTGTTAGAGATCTATTGATTTCTCCCTAAGTTTGGCCTTGTTGCACTTTTCTCTTCTACCACTAGGTGGCCGGGTACTTGATGGTACTAGATATGAGAAGGGCAATGCAAGGTTAGGTTATGGGTATCAGGTCAGGTGATCTATGTTCTGTGCCACCTGGACGGCTGTCTGGGTGGACATGTGTTGTATTGCCCGGGCTGCTAGGCTGGAGATTGGGCCTATCCCAGGCACATCTGGCTTCTAGGCTGTCTGAGGGCCTATCCAGAAGCAAGAACACAGTGCAGGGTTGGGACTGCAGCTTGCAGTCCAACCAAAGTGACGGTTCTGCCGGCCGGAGAACCTGTCATGGTCGGAGGTAGAGGGGAAACTGTCGCTAGTAAGGGGCTATCCGCCTAATTACCAGGGACCACAGTGAGTAACTGAAGCAAGTACCGGAGCAGCAGGGGCGTGGCCTGAAGCTTCATGGAGTGAGGTGTGCGGCGTGAGAGCTCCGGCTACTAACATCCTAAAAACTCATCCTGCGGGGCTAAATCATCCCTAAACTTGGCTCCAGACACCACAAAACACTCAGTCATCTCCCGTGATCATGTCGCCACCCAGACGCAACACCGGGACCCTCGGGAAACTTGATAAGTACCGCCACAAGGAGCGGGAACCGGTGGCTGAAGATGGCGCCCCCTCGACATCAGGGGAAGAGGCCCAGACATCCGGAGACACTGCTCGGATCCTGGAGGCGGTCTCGGTCTGTCAAACCACCCTCACCTCCAAAATAGAAGAGGTTAAGGTCGACATATCGCTTATCCGACAAGACATCCACAAACTCAGGGAGAGGGTGTCCGAGACAGAGCGCAGGATCGGCCAGGCTGAGGATGAAATCCCGCCACTGCAGGTCAACGTAGAGAGACTGCAATACCAGCTAAACATAGTCCTCAGCAAACAGGACGAAATGGAGAACAGATTGCGCCGTTGTAATCTCCGTTTCGTGGGACTCCCAGAAAAAGTGGAGGGCTCAAACCCCCCAACGTTCCTGGAGAATCTCCTGATCACTACATTCGGCAGGGAGGCCTTCTCCTCCACCTTCGTAGTGGAGCGCGCACACCGGCTGGCGGCGCGACCACCCGCTCCTGGAGCCCCCCCGCGAACCTTCATCGCGAAATTGTTAAATTTCCGCGACAGGGACACCATCCTGCGCCTTACCCGGGGAAAGGGTAACATCCCGCTTGGAGATACACACGTGGCGGTCTATCCCGACTTCTCCGCCGAGGTGCAGAAGGAGAGGGCGCAATTCTCGGAGGCCAAACGCCAACTGCGCAACCGCCACCTAGCCTACGCCATGTTGTTTCCAGCGCGCCTCCGAGTGGTCCGGGACGGCAAGGCGCACTTCTTTGAGGATCCCTCGGCGGTGATCTCCTGGCTGGAGGGCTAAGTCGCATCCACACCGATGACACCTAGAGCTGAACACCGCAACCATCGCTCCCCTATCCCGCGGTATGCAGAAATCCTCCACCCCGGAGCTATCCACCGCATAAACAGTGAGTTACTCTCTTCATTCCCCTTCCCCCACACCCAGCCCGGGCTCCCTGCTGACCTGTTGGATGCCTATACCGCTTGACTACCTGTCCCCCTCTCCCATCCCATATATTCGGCTTATGGCCATCCACCTTTGCCACCCCATCACTTCATCTTCTTAGCCCCCCTATTGCTGAAACACATGCCCAGCCGGGCTCAAGCACTCTGCAACACCCCCCTCAGACGCTCGAATGCTAAACTGTTTAGCATCGCCATGTGGCTTTTCAGTTAACTTTTGTTCACCCTCAGCGGATTGTGCGGTGACACCCGTCCTAACCACAGACACACATCTAAGAACCTCACTTAAAATACTACCTGATTCGGGTGTTCCCCCGCAACCGCACAAAGAAATGTTTCCCTGGCCAGCAGCAACCCCCACAGATGCGGAGGGTTGCCACAAGTTTGATAAGCCACGCTGGTCCAGAGTAGGCATAGTTCTAGTTATCTTATTTAGTTTTGTTATTAGTATTCTATTTGTAAGGGGTATTGATTTTTATGTATATGAGCAATGTCTTCCATTACAAGCTGCAAAGCTCACAACTAACCTAAATATGACTGTATCCACCAACCAACCTACATGTGGGGCCTCCCGTAGATTGGCAGAACCTGCTCCGCGGGTCTGGTCGGCCAGCCTGCGGAACCTCCCCAGTGGGACATATGTGCTGACAACAGTTTATTATTATTTTGCTGTAATGCCCTGTGCAGGTCTGGGCCTTGGTGATTGGGACGGGGGGTCTCCTCCTGCTGGTCCGGTTAGCCATCACATTCCTCTCACATAAACGATGGCCTCTTTAAAAATAGTGACATGGAATGTGAGAGGGCTTCGCGATAGATCTAAACGCCTTGCTGTGCTGTCTCACCTCAAGCGCATGCGCGCGGATGTATCTGTGCTGGTGGAGACCCATATGACAGGGCAACTTCAAATGGCACTTAAAAAGCCGTGGGTGGGCTGGTCCTACCAAGCCCCATTCACCAATAACTCCAGAGGTATAGCTATCCTCATAGCCAAAACGGTTAATTTCCAACTACACAACTTAAGGTCGGACCGGCAGGGGAGATTCCTATTCCTACATGTAACAATGGGGGGCCTCGAGACCCTCTTGTTAGCTTTCTATATACCCCCACCTTTTCAATTCACTGCCCTCAGAGAGGGATTAGCTTTCATGTCTGAACATCCCACGACACCAGCGATCTGGATAGGGGATTTCAACATGGTGATTGACCCCAAACTGGACAGGCTCCACCCATTGGACACACCACAGAACAGACCAGCTCTCACAAGATTTGGCAGATTCCTCACGGAGTTCGCCCTCTCCGACAGTTGGAGACTCAAAAATCCCCACACAGTCGCATATTCCTGCTTCACACCCGCACAAAATGCAATGTCCCGCTTGGATATGATCTTGCTCACCCCCACTCTCATTCCGAATCTCCTTGCAGCGGGGTTCGGCGTGAGAGTTCTTTCAGACCACTCACCCTATTGGATTACCCTCAGGCTACCGTCCTCCGTGCCATCCCACCTCTGGAGGCTGAATCCATTTTGGCTGACAATCCTCAATGATATTGAGAACATTCAGCGCGAGTGGTCCCTCTACTTCCAGACCAACCAGGGGTCGGCCTCACCCGGAACAGTGTGGGAGGCCTTCAAGGCCCATGCCCGCCTGATCCTATCCACACACATTAACAGACACAAAGCCTCCTCTAACAACATCTTGTTACAGGCCGAGGAACATCTGGGATCCCTCGAACAGGCTTTCCTGTCAAACCCGACACCCTCCAACTCTGCCCAACTACGCCTGCAATCTAGGCTCACTGATAGCTTACACTTCGAGAAGGCAAAGAAAGGGATCTTCTTTAGGAAACAAAGGGTCTTTGAGCATGGTGAGAGGGCTGGGAAACTCTTGGCCTACATGGCTCACTTGGACCACACTCCTCCGGTGGTGGTTCGGCTCTGCTCGCAGGATGGCACCATGCTCACGGACCCTGAACAAGTAGCCCACGAATTCAGAAGATTCTATGCTGATCTGTACACCTCCAGGGCAGACCGGCCTTCGGATGAGCTACACCTCCTCTTAGATAGTGTAGATTTCCCCTCCCTCTCAGACTCCCAGGTAGAGCTTTTGGAAGCACCTATAACTGAAGAGTGCATTAAAGAGGCAATGGCAAACCTCCCATTGTCTAAGGCCCCGGGCTCGGATGGCCTCCCCCTGGAGTTTTACTCCCAATTCCAAGAGGTCCTCATCCCTAGACTAGAAGCCTTATATTCACACATATATTCGTCAGGGACACTACCACACACCATGAGTGAGGCACTGATCGTTCTTATTCCTAAGCCCGGCAAAGACCCCCTCCAACCTGAGTCCTATCGCCCGATCTCCCTCCTTCAATTGGATGTGAAAATCCTCGCTAAAATTCTTGCCATGAGACTTAATAAGGTCATCCTTAGCATCATCCACCCTGACCAAACAGGCTTCATGCCCAATAAAAACACAGCGTTCAACTTGAGAAGGCTATTCACTAACTTACAAGCCACACATGACGAGACTGGATCTAGAGTGGTGGTCAGCCTGGACGCCGCCAAGGCGTTTGATTCTGTGGAGTGGGGCTACCTCTGGGAGTGCCTCCATAGATTCGGTTTTGGCCCCAGATTCATCAAATGGCTCCAGCTTCTCTACCAGTCTCCCACTGCTCGGATCCAGGTCAATGGCAAACTGTCCACTCCATTCTCACTGTCCAGGGGAACGCGCCAGGGTTGCCCAATATCTCCCATGTTGTATGCCTTGGCTGTTGAGCCGCTAGCCATAGCCATTAGAGCGCACTCGGATATAAAGGGCCTCCGCCGGGGGCAGCTGACTGAGGTGCTCAGTTTATATGCTGACGACATGCTACTTTATCTATCAGACGCTGGCCCTTCATTGGCCTCGGCTCTGCAGCTCATTCAGCAACATGGGACCTTCTCGGGGCTACAAATTAATTGGTCTAAGTCTCAAATACTTCCCATAGACGTCTCTGTCCCAACGCACACTCAGATACCTCTCCCATTGGTTAGGACGGACCAACTTAAATACCTGGGCATACAGTGCTCGCGTTCCTTATGCGACTACACACACTTGAACATCAAACCAATGTTTGCATACCTTAAAAACAAAACGCAAATCTGGTCCAGACTCCCACTGGGGGTGATGGGTCGTATCAGCTTGGTGAAGATGATTCTTCTTCCCAAGCTGCTATACCTGTTTTGGCAGGCCCCGCTGTATGTCCCGGCCCACATTTTCAGATCCCTTGAGTCTATACTAAACACGTTTATATGGGGCACATCCAGACATAAGCTCTCATGGCAAACCCTAAAATGCCCCACCCACCTGGGGGGCACGTCCACCCCCGACCTCACACTTTACTATCTAGCTTCACAGCTGTCTCATTTCTACTATCTCAACAAATACGACAGACTCCGATACACCACCCTGGTGTGCACACACGCCTCTGACGTGGTGGCTCACCCCTTCCAGATAATTTTCTGTAGACACAGGGGTGTGTCTAGTTCTGTGGGTGGGAACCGGCTGATGCAGCACCATAGCAGGATCTGGCATCGCGCACTTACTATCATAGACGCCCCCCCTGTGCACGCTCACACTCCATTATGGGATAATCCTCAGCTCCCTGAACTACTGACTATCCCAGACTTCAAGCTATGGATTATCTATAAGGTTATATACCTCTGCCAGGTTGTGGCGGGGGGGGAGGTCAAGCCCTTTCAGACCCTAAAAGATGAATTCGCCCTTCCCAATCACATGTTTTTTAGATATCTTCAGATCCGCCATGCCCTTCAGACCCAATTCAACAATAATATCCCTGCCCTGGAGGTAGTGACTGTCTCAGACCTTCTCCTAGGCGAAGACCCAAAAAAACTGATCTCCACCCTATATAATTTTCTTACTCTACCTATAGGCACTAATCATACACAAAACCTAAGGGCTAAGTGGGAGGCTGACATAGGGGCCTTGGAAGACGACCAGTGGGGGGACATACTTGGGACTAGCACTAAAGTGTCCCCGAAACTGTCGGATCGCCTCACCCACTTATACATTCTTCACAGATCCTATCTCACCCCTGCACGCATCCTCAAGTACAGGCCGGACGCCCCTTCGGCCTGCCCACGCTGTGGCGACACCTCAAGCACCTTTTACCACCTAATATGGACTTGGGCTCCCCTCTGACGCTGTGCCCTCGCCAGTGTATACTGGGTCTGCTCACAGTCTCGGAGGAGGAGAAATACCTATCTATATTTATGCAGGAGACCCTGTTCATAGCCAGATTGCAGATCGCCCAACTGTGGCTTCGGCCTAACCCCCCAACAGTACAGCAGTGGAAAAGGGCGGTAAACCTCACCCTGCCATATAAAAAAGTTTTGTATTCCCACCGTGGCTGTCCCACCAAATACCATAAAATATGGGATGGTTGGTTAAATGAAGCCTCTACATGTACAGACTAGCAATCTATAACATTGTCATGATTGGTGGTGCAGTGTCATTCATCTATACTTATTATCGAACTCCTTGTAGCTTAACTGAGCTGTGTATCATGATACCGGTCAACAATCGCTTGCACAAAACCGTTCATGTGGAAGTCAATGCCTCTGAATTCAGAAAATGTTGTATATTGTTTATTATCATCCGTAATATGTACTGAATATTATGCTCAATAAACTTTGTTCTTGATTTAAAAAAAAAAAAAAGTACCGGAGCAGCATCCTCACTAACTGGGGTTGATGAAGAATCTGGAAACTTCAGTGCGTATCAAGACAGGGACCCAGCCAGCGGTGGTGACGCTTCCAGAGCAGCCTTGTGTGTCAAGCCAGGGACCGAGCGGGCCAGCGGGGGTGAAGCTTGAGAGATATCTAGAGTGCCAAGTTAGGGACCCAGCAGGGAAGCGGAGGTGACACTTGAGGAAGATACCACTGTGAAGATTGGAGGAGCTTAAGGGATTCAGTGGCAGTGAATCAGCGGGTCTAGTGAGAGACCGGGAGCTCAGTGAGCTGAAGATCTACAAGAATTGATTATAGTGGAATATAAAGGAACTGTTCAGCTTTGTGTTAGGAACTGTTAAAGAGACAGCATTTCTGCACATGCAGATGTGGCATCTTGCTGGATGCCTTTCCCTGCATGGCTGCCCTCCTATTGAAGTTTCAGAGTCTGCCAATTAATCTTGCAACTACCTAAGGGTATCCTGGTGCTAACCCTCTCTGCTCCAAAAAGTTTGTTAAGAGAAATAAACTTTCTTTTGCATTCAAGAAGTGTCTGATGCCCAGAAACTTTAACTACCCTGCACTCACCATGCCTCACAACCCACTACATACAGAAGGATGTCAGCTATCCCTAGCCCTGGAGGTTCTCATTAGATCAAAGGAGGCCTGGGACCTTGCTACATAATTATTAGATCTGAATAAATTACACTTTTGAATGTTATTTCTGTAGCCAAGTCCTATGGACTGCACCTATTTACTGTGTGTGTGTGTGTGTGTGTGGCATGTATGTGCTTGTGGAATGCAGTTGGAATGCAGCACAGTCTAAAGCATACTTCTTGCAGCAGTTGGACAATGGATTTCATTTAACAAGGTGCCTCCTACCATTCTTAGATAGGCAAGAGGGACAGAACACAAAGAATTATTAAGCACAAAATAAATGTGTAAATCCACAAGTGCTTTTTTTTTACCTCAACCTTTTCTTTTACTGACATTTTAAAGATAATAACATAAAGGATGGGTTAAATGTTTAATGCAGTATACTGTAACAGTTTTGGTAGGTAAATTGTACATTTTGTTTATAGAGGTCTATACATCAGGCTAAAAAGAGGGACAACTAAAGAGAAAAGAATAAAAAGGGATTTGGGCCAAAACAAAGGACAGTTTCTTCAAATGAGGGACTATTGGGAATTATGGTAAGGGTGTCTGTTTAAGCCTCTGAATGCAGCTCTAGGTTATCTAATGTGCATATACAAATTTTGTTATTTATAGGTGTATTTTAGAGCAGAATTCAGGGGCATAAAAAACACAGAAAAAAACGTTTTGCCCACAAGACTTTTAAAGAGTCATAGCTCAGACAGTAAATGTAAAAATATGATATGTTTTTATTATCATACATTTAAAAACATATGTACCCCAAATAATAAAGAAGACATAAATGATGAACATGAATACCTACCTGCGCCTCTCCTGAGGAAGTGAGAATTACCTTGCGAAACGCATAGAGATCATTCATGCAGCAGCTCTAGATCAATTGGGGTATCTGTATGGTGCCTTCAGGTCCCGCATATCTAATTTTTTCATATGAACTCTATGCAGCACCAATCATGTTCATCATCTATGTCTTCTTTATTATTGTGGTACATATCTTTTTAAATGTATGATAATAAAAAAAATTCATATTTTTACATTTACTGTCTGAGGTATGACTCTTTAAAAGTCCTGTGGGCAAAATTTTTTCTGTGTTGTACATACGAATTTGGGACTGAGACACTACCTCAACCCTTATCACATTGGCTCTCATTGTCTGTCTATGTCTGTAAATATCAGGGGCTGATAATTTGTCATGCTGTGTTGACTTTTTAGGTGTAAACCAGATAAATTCCTTGTTTTTGGTATTGCCAATGGGTATTGTCGGTGTTTCCACATTGTGTTTAACCACTTGCCGCCCCTCCACTGTCAAATGAAGGCTGGGCGGTGCGGCTCTCGTTCTGGGTGGACATCATATGACGGCCTCCCAGAACGACCGCTCTCGTGCGCCCCCTGCAGCGTGGTGATCACGGCCTCAACATGTTGCTAGGACACGGCGCAACCCCAATCTGTGTAAAGAGCCGCAGCCACGGCTCTTTAACCATGTGATCAGCTGTGTCCAATCACAGCCGGACACATGCAAACACGAAGATGACGGTAATCGGCGATCCTTGCCTCACACTGACAGAGTGTGAGGAGAGGAGAGCCGATCAGTGGCATCTCCTCACAGGGGACAGCTAGGTATGTAATCAGGGCACTGATCATCAGTGCCCTGATTACAATTAAGTGCCCACCAGTGCCAGCAATGGTTGACCACCACTGCCAGCAATCAGTGCCAATCAGTGCCCACAATTGCCACCAATCTGTGCCCACAAGTGCCAGCAATCAGTGCCCACAAGTTCGAGCTATCAGTGGCCATTAGTGAGGCCAGTCAGTGCTGGCTCTCAGTGCTGCCCATCAATGCCCATCACTGTTGCCCATCAATGCTCATCACTGCTGCTCATCAATGCCACCCATTAATGCCCATCAGTACCGCCCCATCAGTGCTGTCTATCTGTGCCCATCAGAGCCGCCTATTTGTGCCCACCAGTGCCACCTATCAGTACCCATAAGTGCGGCATATTCATGCCTCCTCATCAGTGCCACCTAATCAATACCCATAAGTGCCACCTCATCAGTGCAGCCTATCAGTGCCCATCAGTGCCGCCTCATCAGCGCCCATCAGTGAAGGAGAAAATTACTGATTTAAAATATTTACTGACAGAAACTAAGAAAAAGATTTTTTTTTTCAAACATTTTTTTTTTTTTTTTAGGAAAAGATAAAAAACCCAGGAGTGATTAAATACCACCAAAAGAAAGCTCTATTTTTGTGAAGAAAATGATAACTATTTCACATGGTTACAGTGTAGCATAACTACACGATTGTCATTCAAAGTGTGACAGCGCTGAAAGCTGAAAAATGGCCCGGGCAGGAAGGGGGTTTAAGTGCCCTGTATTGAGGCGGTTAAATATCGGTTGTCCTAGTTTTTAATAGGAGTTCTGTCATTTTTCAGGTTGTCAGTAAAAAAATGTGCTCCGTCACTAAATTATCCATGTTTTGTCAGTAAAAAATGCTGTGGGAGTTTGGCAACACCGGGCTTTAGGTACATCATTTATACGAGCAGTTTATTGCCATTGTTTTAAATCTGACTATTACATCAGCATTATCATCCTAATCAGCTCTCAGATTTAATATCTACTTTTCTGATAAATCATTTTTTTTTGCAAACACTGGGCCCAACAGGCCATACATTGCCAAAATGTTCGATCAGAGATGTGACACATTTGCATGACATGCACTGAAAAAAATAAACGTGTGACTCTAAAGCAATGGCATTCTGTATTCATCAAAGTGAAGCTGTGATCAGACACACTTAGGGAAAGATCCCATTGTCAATCAGCAGTAAGAAATTTCTTCTGCACAGAGGTTGGCTGTTATATTTAGTTTATTGCAGCAGAGGCCAGGGGCTGGACAATGTTCCTTTGTTATAAAAAAAAAGCACACTTCTCCTTTAACTTTTGCTTTAAAACATATATTTTAGAAGAAGATAATGATCAACTTCAAAGTCTCCTAACTCTGCTCATAAATCTTTATCAGGAATGTGGGTGGAGTGCAGAGCTGACACATACCTCCCAAATTTCTAAGCTGGAAAAGAGGGACACCTTATAACACAAAGTAAAGCACGCCCCTATCACGCCTCCACTTTCCCAGACCGTGAAGAATTTGCAGGCAAAACTATTTGCTGATACTTTTTTCATCACTCATTTTTCTTTATAGTAACATTAAAAATAGCAAATCCAATAATGTAGAGTCTAGATGACAAGTTTAGTGTAATGGATCACAAGTTACATAGTACTTTTATTAATAGAGCTCTATACATCAGACCTAAAAAAAGGCACCATTTAGGTGGAGAGAAGGACAAAGGAATTTGTTTTCTAAAGAGGAATTGACTTCAACTTTTTAAAGGTAAACTTTTTCCCCAAAGCAAACCAGAAAGACATTATGGGACCACCGAAAAAAAAGACCCCCTTTCACACTGAATCTTCTGCATGGCACTCACCGATATACATATATAACAACAAATTAGACAGATGTATATAATAAACACAAGAATAAGACAACACACATCAACAACGTCCAATTATTTTTACAATGCATCCCATTAAGAACTAAGCTATTTCAATTTCACACTAAACTTCTACAAAGAAAAAGTATCATTAAAAACGAATAAACAGATGGTACTTTGTAGATCTCACATGCATACATTGTAATTGTGAAGCAGTACCTCTTACCTTTCCATAAACTCCAGATATGGAGCTTCTCCTTCCTCCCCTCCTCCCTCCTCCTCCTCCTCCTCCTCCTTGTACCACGTCTGCGAAGTATCCAGTTGTGAGATGCAGCCAGCTGCAAGCAGACAGAAGACTCACTGTCAGATCAGGGTTGTGGGGGCATGTCCCTCCTACAGCTGGCCTAACTTCCGTTACCAATAGCAAGCAAGAAGAAGGGCCAGAGAGCCCGCCCTGTCCCCTCTGCTATTCAAGAACAAGGAGCAGCTTATTCTGCAGCCAGAAAATAAACACTGTCTGCCCTTTCCACTTGCAAAAAACAGAAGTATTGAGCTTAACTTCTTGCAATATGAGGATGCCCAGAAGATTATTCATGTTTAAAATGTTTAGGAGGGAGTCGGGAAGAGTTGGAACCAATGTCAGGTTTTCATTGTTCTCTGTGTCCCTGTTGGAAGAATTCTCTTCCCTTCTAGTTCAAGGAAAGGTGATTTTGTACATTCTCCCCCTATTTCTTATGGTCTGGACTGGAAAATAAATCAATTATTATAGATTTTTTTGTCAGGAAAACTTGAAATATTGTTTATTAATATTAGGTGATCATATCCAGCTCTAGCCAGGGCCGACTTAATAGCATCATGGGCCCCTGGGCAAAGTAATCTACTGGGCCCCTACCAGCCTGCCCCAATTTACGTACCTACGCTCAAGAATGAAAGTATAAATAGTTGATAGAATTAAACATAGATTTATTAGAACTTTCAATAAAATCGATTTTAAACAATATAAAAAGCGTTCCATTAATCAAAGACTAATCAACACAAAGGGCACCGTACAGGGGTGGAGGCAGAAGGGCACAGTACAGGGAGGTCAGGAGGGCAAAATACTGCAATCAGGAGGGCACAGTACAGGTTCCAGGACGCTGCTTATGACACGGCCATCCTGGGACAGCTTAGTAAAAAACGTGACTGGCCTGGCAAATCCAGGACAGTTGGCAAGTATGATGTAATGCAAGACAATCAGGGGGCCCCCATGCACCTGGGGCCCATGGGCACTGCATATGCATTAGGACAGCCCTGGTTCTAGTCTCCTGTGCAGCAGAGCTGTAAAGCAAGCTGCACTGCTGTGCTGTCTCCTTACATATCCTCTAGTGCTCTGGAAATGCTTTGTCATTTATTTATGGGTAGGTGCAGCGCAGTGCAGTGCAATGCAGCAATAACACACACAGTCCAGGTGCAATTAGTAGAAGATATGTTGTAGTAAAGGAAAAACGGTTCACAACAAACCTGGGGGAGGGCCCAACCGGGAACACTCACGGATATCAACAGCGTGTAGCGGAGCAGGTATCTGCCGAACTGACAGAGTCTGCCTGGAGGAGCAGAATGTAGCCTGGGAAACTTGTGCCTGAACAGGAAGATGCCCAAGCAGATTGCGAGCCTTTTCCTTGTCATTTGACACCTTTCCCTGCCGCTAATACTGTCCCTAACAGATGGGTGACCTGTCCTTACACTATCCACACACAAAATGCAAAATGCATGCCAAACCCAGGGGTCAGGATCTTAACTACTTCAATACAGGGCACTTTTACCCCCTTCCCGCCCAGACCAATTTTCAGCCTTTAGTGCTCTCACGCACTGAATGACAGTTACTCAGTAATGCTACACTGTACCCAAACAAAATTTTTATCATTTTTTTTCACACAAATAGAGCTTTCTTTGGGTGGTGTTTAATCTACTGGGTTATTTATTTTTTGCGATATAAGAAAAAAAAGAGAGAAAAATTTTTTTTTTTTTAAATTGTTTTAGTTTCTATTATACAATTTTGTTAATTTTTCTTCATAAATTTAGGCCAAAATTTCTACTGCTACATATCATTGGTAAAAACCCCAAATAACCTCCATTTGTACCGAGATACAAGAAACAAACTACAAACTCCTATCACGGTGGTATAGGACACCAGTGAAACTCCACGAGTTCTTTCCGGAGACGTCAGACCTTTGCTGGCGCTGTGGAAAGGAGAGGGGTACACTAACACACATCTTCTGGTCCTGCCCAGTACTAGACCATTTTTGGAGAACGGTGCACAAAGTCACTCAAAAATTTACAGAACGCACCATACCAGATGACCTGGCATTCTTTCTCCTGCATGCATCTAACATCCCAGAGAAAGCATACAAAACATCTGTAATTAGACATTTAGTAGACGCAGCCAAAGCTTGCATACCACTGCAATGGAAATCCACATGTCCACCGACAATTTCTTCCTGGTTGACAAAGATAGAAGAAATTAGACATATGGAAGACCTCATTCTCACAGCGCAGAATAGACAGGAAGTTTTCACCAAAACATGGCAAATGTGGACCATGTTTATATTCTCAAACGAGGGACAGGCTCTGAGAGAGCCAAATGGAGCTGTGTAAAGACACACCTTTTACTTTGTTCTTATACCCCCCAGTAAGATACTAAAGGTAATAACCTCCAGACGACCTGGTCCTTAGGGGACCACTTCTTGCACGCACCCTACCTTACCCCCCCCCCCCCGTTTTTCCTCCCATACACCTGTATCCCCCCCCCTCTTCTTATCTCTTTCTCAAACTCTAGTCTATCATCCTTTGCCACTCTCTATTATTCTAGGTAAAGGAGCTTTTCTTGATGAGAAGAAAAAGAAGGGACCGGACAAACACGGGTGGTCGATAGGAGGGTTTTCTCTCTGATATTACTGCATGCATCTTTGGGCAGAAAAGTTGTCAGGAAACCTACTGGGGGACACAAGAAATACCTCTCAAACACAGTATTTTGTTTATTTCTACCACGTTCCATCACGAGATTACATATGTTGTTCAGTTTGGAATGCTAATACCAATAATACTCGATGTACCTGTGAATGGACTGTATATTGTATAATTGTCATACATTGTAACATGTCGACCTGTGGGGGTCTCTTCCCTGTTTAAAGATAAATAATTTTGAAAAAAAAAAAAAAAACCCAAATAAGTGTATATTATTTAGTCTGTGCGTAAGTTATAGTCTGCAAGACATGGTATCTCATTTATTAAGGCCCTGAAATGTCAAATACCCCCTAAATGATGCCTTTTTGGAAAGTAGACAAAGGTAGGGTTGCACCGATACCGATACTAGTATCGGTTTCAGTGCCAATACCGAGCATTTGCCCAAGTACTTGTGATCGGTGCGGCACTGGGGAGGAGTTACAATCACCGATCTCCCTGTATGGATTTCAATAAAGCAGCTGACAGCCACCTCTCTTCCTCTCCTTCCCGCGGATTTTAGCTGCTTTATTGAAATATATACAGGGAGATTGGTGATTGTAACTCCCCCCACCTCCGCACTGATCTTTCCTGAGTGTCCCCATATCCTCCTTCAGTCCCCCTCCGTGCTCCAGTCCCCCTCTGTGCTCCTTGGTCCCCCTCCGTGCTCCTATGTCCCCCTTCGTGCTCCTCCCCCCCCCCTCTGTCCATGATTTGTCAGGATGGAGAGCGGAGGAAGGAGCTGGTAAATATGTCATCCTTTTGCGAATGCACAGAGTCACTGATCACTGACCCACGCATATTCGTGCCACTGTCACATGACATTAAAAAAAGTATCGGTAACCGGTATCAGCGAGTACTTGAAAAAAAGTATCCGTACTTGTACTCGGTCTTAAAAAAGTGGTATCGGGACAACCCTAGTCCAAGGTATTTAGTAGGAGGGATGGTGAGTTTTTTGAAGTTATAACTTTTTTCCCACAATTCTTAGGATATTAAAAAATGTCATTTTTTTACACAAAATTGTCATATTAACAAGTTATTTCTATCACTACAGTTACGGTTTTGTCAATTTATAAGATATTTCTAACACATAACATGTACATACCAAGAATTACACCCCAAAATACATTCTGCTACTCCTCCTGAGTATGGTGATACTACATGTGTGAGACTTTTACACAGCCTGGCCACATACAGAGGCCCAACATCCAAGTAGCACTGCCATGCGTTCCAGGGACACAAATTACCTGACTACATATTACATTTTTGAAGGCCCTGGAGCACCAGGAGAGTAGAATTACCCACAAAATGACCGCATTTTGTAAAGCAAACACCCCAACGTATATTCTGAGGCATGATGAGTTTTTTGAACATGTAATTTTTTTAAACGTTATGGAAAAATGTGGAAAGAAAATTAAAATTTTTTTTTTTTTTTTTTTACACAAAGCTGTCAATTTAAAATATATTTCTAACACATACCATGTACATACCAATAATTACACCCCCAAAATACATTCTGCTACTCCTCCCAAGCATGGCGATACCACATGTGTGAGACTTTTCGACAGCCTGGCCACAGAGAGGCCCAACATCCAGGTAGCACCTTCAGGCTTTCTAGGGTCATAAATTACACATCTAATTTCCTGACAAACTATAACAAAATACATTCTGCTGAGCAAAGGGTAAACAAAAGATTACCTGTGCTTTTAGTAGTGTAGTGGTCCACAGAGGAGAGCAGTGGTCCAGGCAGCAGGCAGGGACGTGGTCAGCAACAGCGAAAGGAATCGTCCAGGCAGCAGGCAGGAATACTGTTCATAGTCAGTATAGGCAGCAGGCAGATATGGTCAGCACAGCCAAAGTATTGGTCCAAGCAACAGGAAGGAACATGGTCAATAAAAAGTCCTTGGTCAGTGCAGGCAGAGATATGGTCAACACAGCCAAAGTAAAGTATTGGTCCAGGCAGCAGGCAGGAACATGGTCAATAAAAAGTCCTGGGTCATTACAGGCAGCAGGCAGAGATATGGTCAGCACAGTCAAAGTATTGGTCCAGGTAGCAGGCAGGAACATCAAGCTTAGGGCCTTGGTCAGGAAAGAATAGGCACAGGGGTAGAGGCTTCTTCCTACCCAAATCTCTTTGAAGCCTCCAGTCTCTAGACCCTGATCTGGGATTTACAAAACCCAGAGAAAGCAGTTTTTCTGTACTCAGAACACTATTCTGAAGCCCTTCACAAAAGATCAGTCCAAGCGGCAGGCAAAAAACATGGTTGATTACCAGGCCAGGGTCAGTGCAGTTGGAAGGCAGAAATGTGGTTGAAAAACAATCCAGATGGCAGGCAGAAGTACAGTCGATAAACAGGCTAGGGGAGTTCAAGTGGAAGGCAGTGGCATGGTTGGTTGAGGCACCAGGCAAATGAGCAGCACAGATATTGAAAAGGGGAAATGGCAGGCTGTTAGAAATATGGGATAATATTTTAGTGACGTGTGAAAATGCCGGAAGCAGTCTCCGATGCATAGGCCCAGTTGGGAGAGACATTGAGGACAATGAAAACTGGTGTATCTTCTGGTGTAACTCCCCCTCTGCTGCATACCTCACATCTTTTCTGGCGCCTTCTGCCTGCTTCTGTTGGTGGAATGCTCTCAGGGAAATGGTGCTGATGAAGTCTGCTTACATAATGAAAGCAAATGTTTTCTGGGGGTGGGGGTACTTGCTGGTAAATGGAATTTCTTCTATAAATTTGAGGAAGGTGGTAAGTCTTTCTGTTGATTTGGTGTAGGTGACATAAGTATTATAAATGAGCAAATTAATCCGATAAATTTAAAATTCTTCATTCCAGATACGGGAATTTCTTGTTGCTAAATAGGGCTGTAGCATCTGATCATTGAAATCCACCCCGCGCCCCCCCCCCCGCCCCCCATGTAGAGATTATATTCTTGGATGCACACAGGCTTTTGGATGGGACCATATCTTAAGGGAATTTCCACCGAGGTGTCATTGTGCATGGTGGACAGGATGTACACATCTCTCCTATCCTTCCACTTCATGGCCAGCATTTCCTCGTTTCTCAGACTTGCTGATTCCCCCCTTTGTAGCCTTGTGGTCACTAAATTTTGTTTGTGGGAAGCCTTTGCTTTTTTTGGATGGTACCGCAGGCCAAGGTTTTCTCATAGTACAGGTGGCGGAAAAGGGGCAGACTGGTATAGATATTATCTAGGTAGATGTGATGAGCTTTTTGGAAAAGTGGAAATGCCAGGTCCCAGACAATTTTTCCACTTGTGCCAATGTAGGTTGGGCACTGGAGCTGGGAATCTTTGCCTTCATACAAGTGGAAGGCATACAAATATCTTGTAGCTCTTTCACAATGCTTGTAGATCTTTACTCCATATCTGGCCCTTTTGCTGGGAATATATTGCTTGATTCCAAGCCGGACTGTGAAGTGGACAAGGGACTTATTCACATTTATGTTTTGGTCAGGGACTTGATGTTCAGCAAATCTCTGGGAAAAAAAATTAAGAAGTGGGCGAATTTTGTATAATTTGTCATTGTTGGGATGAGCTCGGGGAGGGCACTGGGTATTGCCACTGAAATGAAGGAAGCACATGATCATATCATAGCGTGACCTAGACGTTAAAGCAGAATAAATGGGCATGTGATGGATGGGGTCTATGAGGTCGGTGGACCAGTAATCATGTTTTTTATCTTTTTGTGAGGCCCATAAATAACTTGAACTCCTCCAATGTAAGATGTTTCCACTCATATGGACAGGCATAGGATGAACTGGGGTTGTTAGCAATATATTGTTGGGAAAAAAGATGGGTATGGTCCACAATAAACTGAAGTAAACTGTCAGGCAAAATAAATAAAACAAAACCTATTTTCTGAAAAAATTTCGATGTTGGCCTGCACACCTGGCTGTGCGGTGAAAGGGGGAATACTTGCTGATCCCAAGTTGGAGGGTAGCCATAATGGGTTCGCCAGTGTATCTGGGAGATATGTTTGGGCCATGATTCTTGGAGGATGTGATATTCCAGTGGTGATACTGGGCCTTTCTTCCTGGGGTCTAGCACCGCTGGTGTTTGCTGATTGACCATTGGGGTGTATGGTTCTGCTGGTTGCTGCCTGGTTTTCAGAGCGCCTTATACTTTTAGGAGGGACCCTTTCCTCCTCTGATTTTCTACGGGTTCATACACCGAATTGAAATTAGACGGTGATAGCTCCATGCTGCTCTCATCCGTTATACTGAGGATTTGAAACGCCTCCTCACTAGTGTAAACTTTTTTTAATTATTTTTTTATTTCGTTTTATATAATACATACAATAACAGGCCACACAGTGTGGCAACAACCGGTCATGAAATTGCCGGCACACATTACATAAACAATACAACATAAAAGTTATCACATAAGCTTGTGATACAACCCCCCCTAACTTTGCCCAGACAGGTACACACACGTTCCAACCTCCAGTCGGAGGTGGTCCACCCTGATGCAGTGTTACAGTCCCGCAGCTCCCCATGCATTTTATCGATTACCTTCGGTGTCATGATTACGCTTCTTATCCTCTCACTCCCCCCCACCCCCATAGATGCAGGGTCCAATTGAGAGGAGAATTTCCCATCTCCCAGATGTGCTGTATGCATCTCCAACTACTCACTAGTCCTCTAGTCCCTCAAAACATTACCCTCTCAGTGCTATAATACCTACACAGGGTCCCTGTTCTGTATCACACTGTGATTAATCAGACGCCAAATCCATGGAAGCCATCCACCCCCCCCCCCAAACCTTCTCGAAATTGGTCAGAGCCCCCCTGTTCAAGTATGTGGCCTTGTCGACCAACGCTTTCCAAGATTCCACAGTTGGTGTCACAGAGCTCTTCCATGATAGGATAATGCACTTTTTAGCATAGAATAGTAGCAAGGTAAGGAGGGTCCGTATAGCCCTGGTAGTGGCCAGTGGCTCCACCAAATTCAAAAGACACACCTCGATGGACATGGGGATAGATATGGAAGTGACCGACCTGATACAAGAGGCAATGGCTTGCCAGTAGGATTTAATTGGTGGGCACTCCCAAAAGATATATATTAAATTAGTTAAGGGTACAGCACATCTCTACAGCACTGGGAGTGTTGATTCTCAAACATCCTTGCCAATCTAGCTGGTGTTAGGTAGACTCTATGACGGAATTTGTAATGAATCAATCTATCTCTGCTAGATACTAGGTACTGGGGAAAAGAGAGGCTCCCATCATCACACAGAGCGTGGTGGTCCCATCCCTATAAACAGAAACAAAGAAGGTAACCCCCTCAAACGGGACTTTAACAGACCACCCAATCAATAATTAATAAAATATGATCTTTAATAATGTAGAATAAAAAACATATAAAATCTACATATGACAAAAATGCACAATGTGTATCACATGAAAAGCAAAACAAAAATTGTACACATGAACGTCATACAATGTGAATGCCCTAATGCCCGACGCGTTTCCGGTATGAAATGTTCAAATACCTTCCTCAGAGGCTGAGGGTTCGAAAAGTTTTTTTACATATATATATTGGTTCCAGTGTGATGATTCCATGTATAGGCAGGCACTGAGGACAGAAAGGTCCGTAATAGTATTACATGGCTCTCAGAATGTAAATATTGGGTACCTTTTTAAGTGTATAGCATCTGCAATATCATCTTTGTAGTCTATGCCAATGTGATTCCCGTAGGGGTATAAGGGACAAACAGTCACTGGAGCCTGAAGTATTAGCTGAGTGACCAAGGGATCAATATCCAGGTGTCCTTGCAGGTATCACAGTCTGGCGTGTAGCGTGCTGTAGCTTGATCCGTGCCTGGGCCCATAGACTACAAGGATGATATTGCAGATGGTTTTGGCAGTGATTCACTACATGTTAGCAGCTCTAAGTCACTGGGCTCAAGGTCAAGGGGCTCCCCACCAAATTGCGAGCAGAAGGCATGCCGCAGTTGAATGTACCTGAAGAAATGTGTGTTAGGCAAATTACATTTTAGTTTGAATCCATCAAATGACAATAGAGTACCATTTGATACAATGTGAAGCAAGATCTTAATGCCATACCTGGTCCACACTACCGGGTCCGGGTAGTCAAAAAAATGAGTTAAATTGGGGTTCCTCCACAGTGGGGTATTAGGGGAAAGTCTAGTTGAGCTAGGCGATTGCACTCCCTGGGCCACAACCCATGCCCTCATTACTGAGCGCATGGAGGATGTCAGTGGGTATGGAGCTTTTAGACCCCTGTATACCAGATGAGACAACGCCTCATAGGAGCCCACGCAGGCAGCCTCCAGGGATACAGATGCATCATCCGGAGCAACAGTCAGCCAGAGGTGGGCCACTGTCAACTGTCCAGCCAGGAAGTACTTGTAAAAATTAGGAACCGCGAGGCCCCCTTCCCCCCATGGCTGTTGTAGTATTGTTAGTTTAAGGCGGGGAATACCTCCCTGCCACAGAAAGGAGGAGATCGTGGCATCTATTGATTTAAAAGTGGACTTAGGAATCCAAACTGTAGAATTCCTAAGATTATACAATAGTAGGGGCAGGGGCATTTTCATTTTTATCAAGTTTATCTTCCCAATGAGCGACAGAGTGAGGTTTTTCCAGGCCTGGAATTTCTTAGATATTATAGTAAACAACGGGGAAATATTAGGGCTGATGAAGTCAGCCACTGAGTTAGTAATCTGGAGCCCTAAGTACTTGATTCGGGAGACCCGTTGTAGGAAAATGTTGGGATCAGTCTGTTCAGGGATTGGATGAGAGTGTAAGGGGAGTATTTTAGATTTAGACCAGTTAACCCTGAGCCCAGAGACCAGAGTGAATCTATTGAGAAGTGTCAACGCAGCCTGTAAAGAAGGTCTGGTGTCGCTGACAAATAGAACCAAGTCATCCGCATAGAGTGCTGTAGTTTCAATTAGGGTGCCCACTTTGATGCCCTGAATCTGAGGGGAGGAGCACAGTGCAATTGCCAAGGGCTCCATTACTAATGCAAAAAGGTCCGGAGAAAGGGGGCATCCCTGCCTGGTGCCCCTGGACACTGGAAAAGTCTCAGAGGCCCCCCATTAAATCGGAGGGCTGCCAGTGTAAACTTTTTTTGACATGGCTGGCTATGGTGACACTGGGACAGGTAGACTGCTGATGGTGGCTGTGTGATGGGTACTCTGCTGAGGAGCGGCTGTAGGATGGTACTCTGCTGTGTGACAGGTACTCGGCTGATGAGCAACTGTAGGACAGGTACTCTGCTGATGGTGGCTGTGTGATGGGTACTCTGGTGATGGGAGGCTGTGTGACAGGTATACTGCTAACGGCGGCATTGATGGGTGATGGGCGACAGGTACTGATTGGCTACAGGCGCACTGCTGGTGGGCACTGCTGGGCGACAGGTGCACTGCTGATATGCACTGATGGGCGACAGGTACACTGCTGAGGGCACTAATGGGTGAAAAGTACACTGCTGAGTGCACTAATGGGTGAAAAGTACACTGCTGATGGGCAGACAGATACTCTTTGTTGTGGGCGGTGGGGTGTTGTGCACAGTAAATACACTGTAGGCTGGTAATTCATGGTTCCCTGGCTCTTCTCCTCACACTGGATCTGTGTGTGAGGAGAAGAAGCTAGTAACAGTGAGTTACCAGTCTTTGTTTATATATGTGAATGGCTGTGACTGGACACAGCCGATCACGTGGTAAAGAGCCACTGTCATTGGCTCCTTACCCCGATCAGTGCTATGACCTAGGAAGACAGCTCACCACCAATCGGTACTCTACGCGCCGCTAGGGCGCCCATGAGCAGCAAAAACGGAAGGATGTCATATGACGTCCTCCCAAAAAGAGAGCAGGCCCGCCCAACCGTCATTTAACTATACAGCGGGTGAGAACTGGTTAAATAGGCTCTGCCACACCCAAGATGGCTGCCAGAATCACATGGACTGCCAGCATCCAATCAGATCACTGTCACAGTGACTCAGGAAACCATAGAGGAACCATGTTCCTCATGACTTCCTCTCCCTCTGCATTGCCGTTGCAATTGAGCGCCACATGCAGTTGAGACAGCAGATTGCACCTGCCTACACATTAAAGTGTATGTATAGTCAAAACTTTTTATTTTGATAGAGTAAGGAAGAGTTAAAAAGATGCAAGAGGACACAAGGATGTAAGAGGAAATCTTAAAAGAACGGGGATCAGTTGCTCCTGGAACAGTTTTCCCTATTTGAAAAGTTCTACTTATTATGTGGACAACTCTGAAATGTTGAATTTCCCCCTTATTTTCTTTCTCAGTGACAATGGTCACCGGGGCAAAAAAGAGGGTCAAATCTTCCCGATGGGGACACAGACAGCATTCAAAACCTGACAGAAGGTCCCTGCTGTATCCACTGTATACTATTCCCCACTGTATCCAAAACTTTAAAAAAGTTTGGGCCCAGAGATACACTTTAACCACTTGCCGACCGCCTCACGCCTATATACGTGAGCAGAGCGGCACGGGCAGGCAAAATCACGTACCTGGTACGTGATTGCCTTCCCGCGGGCGGGGGGTCCAATCGGACCCCCCCCCGGTGCCATCGGCGGTCGGCGTTTGGTTGGGAGCGATGAGAGACGAGGGGGAGACCATCCGATCGTGGCCCCCCCCTCGCGATCGCTCCCAGCCAATGAGAAACATCCCCTGCCTCTGTGTAGTACACAGAGGCAGAGGATGTGATGTCATCTCTCCTCGGCTGGCCAGTTTCCGTTCCAGCGCCGAGGAGAGAAGACAAGTAAGTGCACCAACACTCACACACAACACAGTAGAACATGCCAGGCACACTAAACACCCCCGATCCCCCCCCCGTCACAAACTGACACCAAGCAGGTTTTTTTTTTTCCTGATTACTGCATAGTGTCAGTTTGTGACAGTTACTGTGATAGGACAGTGAGTGTTAGCCCCCTGTAGGTCTAGGGTACCCCCCTAACCCCCCCTAATAAAGTTTTAACCCCTTTATCACCCCCTGTCGCCAGTGTCGCTAAGCGATCATTTTTCTGATCGCTGTATTAGTGTCACTGGTGACGCTAGTTAGGAACGCAAATATTTAGGTTTGCTGTCAGCGTTTTATAGCGACAGGGACCCCCATATACTACCTAATAAATGTTTTAACCCCTTGATTGCCCCCTAGTTAACCCTTTCACCACTGATCACCGTATAACTGTTACGGGTGACGCTGGTTAGTTCGTTTATTTTTTATAGTGTCAGGGCAGCCGCCGTTTATTACCGAATAAAGGTTTAGTCCCCTGATCGCCCGCCGGTGATATGCGTCTCCCCAGGCAGCGTCAGATTAGCGCCAGTACCGCGAACACCCACGCATGCACCGTACACGCACCGTACACCTCCCTTAGTGGTATAGTATCTGAACGCATCAATATCTGATCCGATCAGATCTATACTAGTGTCCCCAGCAGTTTAGGGTTCCCAAAAACGCAGTGTTAGCGGGATCAGCCCAGATACCTGCTAGCACCTGCGTTTTTCCCCTCCGCCCGGCCCAGCCCAGCCCACCCAAGTGCAGTATCGATCGATCACTGTCACTTACAAAACACTAAACGCATAACTGCAGCGTTCGCAGAGTCAGGCCTGATCCCTGCGATCGCTAACAGTTTTTTTGGTAGCGTTTTGGTGAACTGGCAAGCACCAGCCCCAGGCAGCGTCAGATTAGCGCCAGTACCGCTAACACCCACACACGCAGCATATGCCTCCCTTAGTGGTATAGTATCTGATCGGATCAATATCTGATCTGATCAGATCTATACTAGCGTCCCCAGCAGTTTAGGGTTCCCAAAAACGCAGTGTTAGTGGGATCAGCCCAGATACCTGCTTGCTCCTGCGTTTTGCCCCTCCGCCCGGCCCAGCCCAGCCCACCCAAGTGCAGTATCGATCGATCACTGTCACTTTTTTTTGTAGCGTTTTGGTGAACTGGCAAGCGCCAGCGGCCTAGTACACCCCGGTCGTAGTCAAACCAGCACTGCAGTAACAGGTGGTGACGTGGTGAGTCCCATAAGTGCAGTTCAAGCTGGTGAGGTGGCAAGCACAAGTAGTGTCCCGCTGCCACCAAAAAGACAAACACAGGCCCATAGTGCCCATAATGCCCTTCCTGCTGCATTCACCAATCCTAATTGGGAACCCACCGCTTCTGCAGCGCCCGTACTTCCCCCATTCACATCCCCAACCAAATGCAGTCGGCTGCATGAGAGGCATTTATATGTCCTCCCGAGTACCCCTACCCAACGAACCCCCCCAAAAAAGATGTTGTGTCTGCAGCAAGCGCGGATATAGACGTGACACCCGCTATTATTGTCCCTCCTGTCCTGACAATCCTGGTCTTTGCATTGGTGAATGTTTTGAACGCTACCATGCACTAGTTGAGTATTAGCGTAGCGTACAGCATTGCACAGACTAGGCACACTTTCACAGGGTCTCCCAAGATGCCATCGCATTTTGAGAGACCCGAACCTGGAACCGGTTACAGTTATAAAAGTTACAGTTACAAAAAAAAAGTGTAAAAAAAAAAAAACACAAACAAAAATAAAAAAAAAATAGTTGTCGTTTCATTGTTCTCTCTCTCTCTATTGTTCTGCTCCTTTTTACTGTGTTCTATTCTGCAATGTTTTATTGTTATTATGTTTTATCATGTTTGTTTTTCAGGTATGCAATTTTTTATACTTTACCGTTTACTGTGCTTTATTGTTAACCATTTTTTTGTCTTCAGGTACGCCATTCACGACTTTGAGTGGTTATACCAGAATGATGACTGCAGGTTTAGGTATCATCTTGGTATCATTCTTTTCAGCCAGCGGTCGGCTTTCATGTAAAAGCAATCCTAGCAGCTAATTAGCCTTTAGACTGCTTTTACAAGCAGTGGGAGCCGTCTTCCGTGTTTTTCTCTGGCTCTCCTGTCTCAACAGGGAACCTGAGAATGCAGCCGGTGATTCAGCCAGCAGACCATAGAGCTGATCAGAGACCAGAGTGGCTCCAAACATCTCTATGGCCTAAGAAACCGGAAGCTATGAGCATTTTATGACTTAGATTTCGCCGGATGTAAACAGCGCCATTGGGAAATTGGGGAAGTATTTTATCACACCGATCTTGGTGTGGTCAGATGCTTTGAGGGCAGAGGAGAGATCTAGGGTCTAATAGACCCCAATTTTTTCAAAAAAGAGTACCTGTCACTACCTATTGCTATCATAGGGGATATTTACATTCCCTGAGATAACAATAAAAATGATTTAAAAAAAAAATGAAAGGAACAGTTTAGAAATAAGATAAAAAAGCAAAAAAAAATAAAGAAAAAAAAAAAAAAAAAAGCACCCCTGTCCCCCCTGCTTTCGCGCTAAGGCGAACGCAAGCGTCGGTCTGGCGTCAAATGTAAACAGCAATTGCACCATGCATGTGAGGTATCACCGCGAAGGTCAGATCGAGGGCAGTAATTTTAGCAGTAGACCTCCTCTGTAAATCTAAAGTGGTAACCTGTAAAGGCTTTTAAAGGCTTTTAAAAATGTATTAATTTTGTTGCCACTGTTGCACTGTTTGTGCGCAATTTTAAAGCATGTCATGTTTGGTATCCATGTACTCGGCCTAAGATCATCTTTTTTATTTCATCAAACATTTGGGCAATATAGTGTGTTTTAGTGCATTAAAATTTAAAAAGTGTGTTTTTTCCACAAAAAATGCGTTTGAAAAATCGCTGCGCAATTACTGTGTGAAAAAAAAAAATGAAACACCCACCATTTTAATCTGTAGGGCATTTGCTTAAAAATAATATATAATGTTTGGGGGTTCAAAGTAATTTTCTTGCAAAAAAAAATAATTTTTTCATGTAATCAAAAAGTGTCAGAAAGGGCTTTGTCTTCAAGTGGTTAGAAGAGTGGGTGATGTGTGACATAAGCTTCTAAATGTTGTGCATAAAATGCCAGGACAGTTCAAACCCCCCCAAATGACCCCATTTTGGAAAGTAGACACCCCAAGCTATTTGCTGAGAGGCATGTCGAGTCCATGGAATATTTTATATTGTGACACAAGTTGCGGGAAAGAGACACATTTTTTTTTTTTTGCACAAAGTTGTCACTAAATGTTATATTGCTCAAACATGCCATGGGGATTTGTGAAATTACACCCCAAAATACATTCTGTTGCTTCTCCTGAGTACGGGGATACCACATGTGTGGGACTTTTTGGGAGCCTAGCCGTGTACGGGACCCCGAAAACCAAGCACCGCCTTCAGGCTTTCTAAGGCCGTAAATTTTTGATTTCACTCTTCACTGCCTATCACAGTTTCGGAGGCCATGGAATGCCCAGGTGGCACAAAACCCCCCCAAATGACCAATTTTGGAAAGTAGACACCCCAAGCTATTTGCTGAGAGGTATAGTGAGTATTTTGCAGACCTCACTTTTTGTCACAAGGTTTTGAAAATTGAAAAAAGAAAAAAAAAAATTTTTTTCAGGTCTTTCTTCATTTTCAAAAACAAATGAGAGCTGCAAAATACTCACCATGCCTCTCAGCAAATAGCTTGGGGTGTCTACTTTCCAAAATGGGGTCATTTGGGGGGGTTTGTGCCATCTGGGCATTTTATGGCCTTCAAAACTGTGATAGGTAGTGAGGAGTGAAATCAAAAATGTATGCCCTTAGAAATCCTGAAGGTGGTGCTGGGTTTTCGGGGCCCCGTACGCGGCTAGGCTCCCAAAAAGTGCCACACATGTGGTATCCCCGTACTCAGGAGAAGCAGCTGAATGTATTTTGGGGTGCAATTCCACATAGCCCATGGCCTATGTGAGCAATATATCATTTAGTGACAACTTTTTGTAAATTTTTTTTTTTTTGTCATTATTCAATCACTTGGGACAAAAAAAATGAATATTCAATGGGCTCAACATGCCTCTCAGCAATTTCCTTGGGGTGTCTACTTTCCAAAATGGGGTCATTTGAGGGGGTTTTGTACTGCCCTGCCATTTTGGCACCTCAAGAAATGACATAGGCAGTCATAAACTAAAAGCTGTGTAAATTCCAGAAAATGAACCCTAGTTTGTAGACGCTATAACTTTTGCGCAAACCAATAAATATACGCTTATTGACATTTTTTTTTACCAAAGACATGTGGCCGAATACATTTTGGCCTAAATGTATGACTAAAATGTAGTTTATTGGATTTTTTTTATAACAAAAAGTAGAAAATATCATTTTTTTTCAAAATTTTCAGTCTTTTTCCGTTTATAGCGCAAAAAATAAAAACGGCAGAGGTGATCAAATACCATCAAAAGAAAGCTCTATTTGTGGGAAGAAAAGGATGCAAATTTCGTTTGGATAGAGTATTGCATGACCGCGCAATTAGCAGTTAAAGCGACGCAGTGCCGAATTGTAAAAAGTGCTCTGGTCAGGAAGGGGGTAAATCCTTCCGGGGCTGAAGTGGTTAAGGGCCAGTTCACGGTAGTGTGGTGACTGGCATTGCACTGGAAAATGCAGGTCACTGCTAGGACACACAGAAGACAATTGTTTTCTATGTGTTCTATTTATACTGCTGTGCAGTGACAGGAATGAAGTGTCACTTCTGTGCACTTCAAATATAGCTTGCAAAAAAAAAACGGGAGCTGTGTATTGCACTGAATTGCACATCACACCACCCCCCTACCGCTGGCTTGCTACAGCCGGAATGAACAGCTGCCACACGGTAAACTGTTGCGGTTTACTGTGCGGCAGCTGCCTGTGTGTGAACAGGCCCTAAATTTTATATTTATTATAAAATATATTTTATATTAGATTCAAGCTCCATGAGCAGGACCCTCCTGCTTCTTCTGTATTAAACTGTATTGTAATTGTATTGTCCCCCTTTATATTGTAAAGCACTGCATAAACTGTTGGCGTTATATAAATCCTGTATAATAATAATATTAATAATTATAATAGACTGTTAATTGGATTCAAAGCAGTATTTTAGAAACTTGAAAAATTCAAATTAAAAGTGACTATGAAAACCTAACTACGGCCAAAACTTTTTCAGAAATATGTGGAAAAATGGATATAAAACATTTATAAATTTAAAGTAAAAAAATAAACTAATATAAAAGTCAAGATTAAAGCTCAACTAAAACCTCTATTTTTTCAGCTAGATACCTGACATGGGTTCTAACTCTCCTATATTCTACAAAAAAGGTAATTTTAGTGCTGCTTGGGTTCCCATGGAGCAGAAGAAAAAAAAACTGTGAAAGGGACAGCTATAAAGTAGGGACCATTTCCAACTTTATTCAAAACTTATACAGATGTTTTACAGTAGTTGGGCTTAGGTATTAAAGTGGATGTAAACCCAAAGTTTTTTCTTTAATTAAGGCTTGCTCCTTGTACAGTATAGAATTTCATGTTATCTGGATTTCATGTCATCTGCCCAGTCTTACACAAAGAGTTAATCCAGCTCTGAGCAATTCTTTTATCTTTTTTCAGTGAGATAAAAATGGTCAGACAGAGAAATAGATGTCTGTTTCTCCCCCTTGCTGTGTGTGACAGGTGATTTACATATCTTGTGCACAAGTGTGAGAGAGGCATTCTGTGTACATTCTGTGTACTTCAGATCCCCTCCTCCTTTCTTCTCCAGCTCTCCCAGGATTGGCTGCTACACACCTCAGCATGATTGGGCATGCTGAAGTCATGTGGTGACTTTCCTGGGTTTTGACTGGATGTTAGTCATCATGGGGCATAATCCACAAGACCAGCAGAAGTTAAAAGTAAGAAAGATCGATGCGTGGCCAAGGGGACTGTAGAGGTGGGTGGGGAGTCTACTGACATCACGACTCCACCCACCGAGCTCCAGACAACAGACCTGCCCACAGAATCTGCAGTTTTTCGGGGCTCATAACAGACAGAGGGGAGACATTTGACAGGTAAGGATACATGCAGGAGGCATGCATATCCTTATAGATTACCACTATGGCTGTAGTTTAGAAAGGATGAGAGTGGGTTTACATCCACTTTAAACAAAACTAATATGTTTCCAAACTAACATCGATATGAACTGGAGCTTAAAGGAAAACTTCATTTTCACTTAAGAAATTATACTGAATTCATTATCGTAACCTTAAAGTTTGGGGCTTAAGGAACACAATTTGTGTGCATAGTGCATTTATATACACTATATTACCAAAAGTACTGGGACGCCTGCCTTTACACGCACATGAACTTTAATGTCTTTATGGACCTCTTTTGTTCATTGGTGTGCAGTCATGTTGGAACAGGAAGGGGCCATCCCCCAAACTGTTCTCACAAAGTTGAGAGCATGAAATTGTCCAAAATATCTTGGTATGCTGACGCCTTACGAGTTCCCTTCACGGGAACTAAGGGGCCAAGTCCAACCCCTGAAAAACTACCCTACACCATAATCCCCTCTCCACCAAATGATTTGGATAAGTGCACAAAGCAAGGTCCATAAAGACATGGATGAGCGAGTTTAAGGTGGAGGAAATTGACTGGCCTGCACAGAGTCCTCAGCTCAACCCAATAGAACATCTTTGGGATGATTTAGAGAGGAGACTGCGAGCCAGGCCTTCTCGTCCACATCAGTGCCTGACTTCACAAATGCGCTTGGGAAGAATGGTTAAACATTCCCATAAACACACTCCTAAACCTTGTGGACAGCCTTCTCAGATGAGCTGAAGCCATTATAGCTGCAAAGGATGGGCCAACTCAATATTGAACCCTACTAAGACTGGGATACCATTAACCACTTGCCGACCGCCTACCGCATATATACTGCGGCAGAATGGCACGGGCAGGCAAAATCACGTACCCATACGTGATCTGCCTCCCGCGGGCGGGGGGTCCGATCGGACCCCCCCCCGGTGCCATCGGCGGTCGGCATCTGACTGGGAGCGTCGGGAGGCGAGGGGGAGACCATCCGATCGTGGCCCCCCCCTCGCGATCGCTCCCAGCCAATAGGAATCCTCCTCTGCCTGTGTGTCGTTTCACACAGGCAGAGGATGTGATGTCATCTCTCCCCGGTCTGGCAGTTTCCGTTCCAGCGCCGAGGAGAGATGACAAGTGAGTGCAAAACACACACACACACACAGTAGAACATGCCAGGCATATTTACACCCCCGATCCCCCCCCCGATCGCCCCCCGATCCCCCCCCAATCACCCCCCCCCCCCTGTCACAAACTGACATTAGCAGTATTTTTTTTTTTTTTTTTTTTTTCTTTTTCTGATTACTGCATAGTGTCAGTTTGTGACAGTTAGTGTTAGGGCAGTTAGTGTTAGGCCCCCTTTAGGTCTAGGATACCCCCCTAACCCCCCCTAATAAAGTTTTAACCCCTTGATCACCCCCCCTCACCAGTGTCGCTAAGCGATCATTTTTCTGATCGCTGTATTAGTGTCGCTGGTGACGCTAGTAAGGAACGTAAATATTTAGGTTCGCCGTCAGTGTTTTATAGCGACAGGGACCCCCATATACTATCTAATAAATGTTTTAACCCCTTGATTGCCCCCTAGTTAACCCTTTCACCACTGATCACTGTATAACTGTTACGGGTGACGCTGGTTAGTTCGTTTATTTTTTATAGTGTCAGGGCACCCGCCGTTTATTACCGAATAAAGGTTTAGCCCCCTGATCGCCCGGCGGTGATATGCGTCGCCCCAGGCAGCGTCAGATTAGCGCCAGTACCGCGAACACCCACGCACGCAGCATGCGCCTCCCTTAGTGGTATAGTATCTCAACGGATCAATATCTGATCCGATCAGATCTATACTAGCGTCCCCAGCAGTTTAGGGTTCCCGAAAACGCAGTGTTAGCGGGATCAGCCCAGATACCCGCTAGCACCTGCGTTTTGCCCCTCCGCCCAGCCCAGCCCAGCCCACCCAAGTGCAGTATCGATCGATCACTGTCACTTACAAAACACTAAACGCATAACTGCAGCGTTCGCAGAGTCAGGCCTGATCCCTGCGATCGCTAACAGTTTTTTTGGTAGCGTTTTGGTGAACTGGCAAGCACCAGCCCCAGGCAGCGTCAGGTTAGCGCCAGTACCGCTAACACCCACGCACGCACCGTATACCTCCCTTAGTGGTATAGTATCTGAACGGATCAATATCTGATCCGATCAGATCTATACTAGCGTCCCCAGCAGTTTAGGGTTCCCAAAAACGCAGTGTTAGCGGGATCAGCCCAGATACCTGCTAGCACCTGCGTTTTGCCCCTCCGCCCGGCCCAGCCCAGCCCACCCAAGTGCAGTATCGATCGATCACTGTCACTTACAAAACACTAAACGCATAACTGCAGCGTTCGCAGAGTCAGGCCTGATCCCTGCGATCGCTAACAGTTTTTTTGGTAGTATTTTGGTGAACTGGCAAGCACCAGCCCCAGGCAGTGTCAGGTTAGCGCCAGTACCGCTAACACCCACGCACGCACCGTACACCTCCCTTAGTGGTATAGTATCTGATCGCATCAATATCTGATCCGATCTGATCTATACTAGCGTCCCCAGCAGTTTAGGGTTCCCAAAAACGCAGTGTTAGCGGGATCAGCCCAGATACCTGCTAGCACCTGCGTTTTGCCCCTCCGCCCGGCCCGGCCCAGCCCACCCAAGTGCAGTATCGATCGATCACTGTCACTTACAAAACACTAAACGCATAACTACAGCGTTCGCAGAGTCAGGCCGGATCCCTGTGATCGCTAACAGTTTTTTTTGTAGCGTTTTGGTGAACTGGCAAGCGCCAGCGGCCTAGTACACCCCGGTCGTAGTCAAACCAGCACTGCAGTAACACTTGGTGACGTGGCGAGTCCCATAAGTGCAGTTCAAGCTGGTGAGGTGGCAAGCACAAGTAGTGTACCGCTGCCACCAAAAAGACAAACACAGCCCCGTCGTGCCCATAGTGCCCTTCCTGCTGCATTCGCCAATCCTAATTGGGAACCCACCGCTTCTGCAGCGCCCGTACTTCCCCCATTCACATCCCCAACCAAATGCAGTCGGCTGCATGAGAGGCATTTTTATGTCCTCCCGAGTACCCCTACCCAACGAACCCCCCAAAAAAGATGTTGTGTCTGCAGCAAGCGCGGATATAGACGTGACACCAGCTATTATTGTCCCTCCTGTCCTGACAATCCTGGTCTTTGCATTGGTGAATGTTTTGAACGCTACCATGCACTAGTTGACTATTAGCGTAGGGTACAGCATTGCACAGACTAGGCACACTTTCACAGGGTCTCCCGAGATGCCATCGCATTTTGAGAGACCCGAACCTGGAACCGGTTACAGTTATAAAAGTTAGTTACAAAAAAAAGTGTAAAAAAAAAAAAAAAAAAACCACAAACAAAAATATAAAATAAAAATAGTTGTCGTTTTATTGTTCTCTCTCTCTCTATTCTCTCTCTATTGTTCTGCTCTTTTTTACTGTATTCTATTCTGCAATGTTTTATTGTTATTGTTATTGTTATTGATTGTTATTGTTATTGTTATTGTTATTATGTTTTATCACGTTTGCTTTTCAGGTATGTAATTATTTATACTTTACTGTTTACTGTGTATTATTGTTAACCATTTTTTTGTCTTCAGGTATGCCATTCACGACTTTGAGTGGTTATACCAGAATGATGCCTGCAGGTTTAGGTATCATCTTGGTATCATTCTTTTCAGCCAGCGGTCGGCTTTCATGTAAAAGCAATCCTAGTGGCTAATTAGCCTCTAGACTGCTTTTACAAGCAGTGGGAGGGAATGCCCCCCCCCCCCCAACATCTTCCGTGTTTTTCTCTGGCTCTCCTGTCTCAACAGGGAACCTGAGAATGCAGCCGGTGATTCAGCCAGCTGACCATAGAGCTGATCAGAGACCAGAGTGGCTCCAAACATCTCTATGACCTAAGAAACCGGAAGCTACGAGCATTTTATGACGTAGATTTCGCCGAATGTAAACAGCGCCATTGGGAAATTGGGAAAGCATTTTATCACACCGATCTTGGTGTGATCAGATGCTTTGAGGGCAGAGGAGAAATCTAGGGTCTAATAGACCCCAATTTTTGCAAAAAAGAGTACCTGTCACTACCTATTGCTATCATAGGGGATATTTACATTCCCTGAGATAACAATAAAAATGATTTAAAAAAAAAAAAAATGAAAGGAACAGTTTAAAAATAAGATAAAAAAATAATAATAATAAAGAAAAAAAAAAAAAAAAAAAAAAAAGCACCCCTGTCCCCCCTGCTCTCGCGCTAAGGTGAACGCAAGCGTTGGTCTGGCGTCAAATGTAAACAGCAATTGCACCATGCATGTGAGGTATCGCCGCGAAGGTCAGATCGAGGGCAGTAAGTTTAGCAGTAGACCTCCTCTGTAAATCTAAAGTGGTAACCTGTAAAGGCTTTTAAAGGCTTTTAAAAATGTATTTAGTTTGTCGCCACTGCACGTTTGTGCGCAATTTTAAAGCATGTCATGTTTGGTATCCATGTACTCGGCCTAAGATCATCTTTTTTATTTCATCAAACATTTGGGCAATATAGTGTGTTTTAGTGCATTAAAATGTAAAAAAGTGTGTTTTTTCCCCAAAAAATGCGTTTGAAAAATCGCTGCGCAAATACTGTGTGAAAAAAAAAAATGAAACACCCACCATTTTAATCTGTAGGGCATTTGCTTTAAAAAAAATATATAATGTTTGGGGGTTCAAAGTAATTTTCTTGCAAAAAAAAATTATTTTTTTATGTAAACAATAAGTGTCAGAAAGGGCTTTGTCTTCAAGTGGTTAGAAGAGTGGGTGATGTGTGACATAAGCTTCTAGATGTTGTGCATAAAATGCCAGGACAGTTCAAAACCCCCCCAAATGACCCCATTTTGGAAAGTAGACACCCCAAGCTATTTGCTGAGAGTCATGTTGAGTCCATGGAATAATTTATATTGTGACACAAGTTGCGGGAAAGAGACAATTTTTTATTTTTTTTATTTTTTTTTGCGCAAAGTTGTCACTAAATGATATATTGCTCAAACATGCCATGGGAATATGTGAAATTACACCCCAAAATACATTCTGTTGCTTCTCCTGAGTACGGGGATACCACATGTGTGGGACTTTTTGGGAGCCTAGCCGCGTACGGGACCCCGAAAACCAAGCACCGCCTTCAGGCTTTCTAAGGGCGTGAATTTTTGATTTCACTCTTCACTGCCTATCACAGTTTCGGAGGCCATGGAATGCCCAGGTGGCACAAACCCCCCCCAAATGACCCCATTTTGGAAAGTAGACACCCCAAGCTATTTGATGAGAGGTATAGTGAGTATTTTGCAGACCTCACTTTTTGTCACAAAGTTTTGAAAATTGAAAAAAGAAAAAAAAAAATTTTTTTTCTCGTCTTTCTTTATTTTCAAAAACAAATGAGAGCTGCAAAATACTCACCATGCCTCTCAGCAAATAGCTTGGGGTGTCTGCTTTCCAAAATGGGGTCATTTGGGGGGGGTTTGTGCCACCTGGGCATTCCATGGCCTCCGAAACTGTGATAGGCAGTGAGGAGTAAAATCAAAAATGTACGCCCTTAGAAATCCTGAAGGCGGTGCTTGGTTTTCGGGGTCCCGTACGCGGCTAGGCTCCTAAAAAGTCCCACACATGTGGTATCCCCGTACTCAGGAGAAGCAGCTAAATGTATTTTGGGGTGCAATTCCACATATGCCCATGGCCTGTGTGAGCAATATATCATTTAGTGACAACTTTGTGCAAAAAAAAAAAAAAAAAAAAAAAATTTGTCACTTTCCCGCAACTTGTGTCAAAATATAAAACATTCCATGGACTCAACATGCCTCAAAGCAAATAGCTTGGGGTGTCTACTTTCCAAAATGGGGTCATTTGGGGGGGTTTTATGTCATCTGGGCATTTTATGGCCTTCAAAACTGTGATAGGTAGTGAGGAGTAAAATCAAAAATGTACGCCCTTAGAAATCCTGAAGGCGGTGCTTGGTTTTCGGGGCCCCGTACGCGGCTAGGCTCCCAAAAAGTCCCACACATGTGGTATCCCCGTACTCAGGAGAAGCAGCTAAATGTATTTTGGGGTGCAATTCCACATATGCCCATGGCCTGTGTGAGCAATATATCATTTAGTGACAACTTTTTGTAATTTTTTTTTTTTTTTTTTTGTCATTATTCAATCACTTGGGACAAAAAAAATGAATATTCAATGGGCTCAACATGCCTCTCAGCAAATTCCTTGGGGTGTCTACTTTCCAAAATGGGGTCATTTGTGGGGGTTTTGTACTGCCCTGCCATTTTAGCACCTCAAGAATCGACATAGGCAGTCATAAATTAAAGGCTGTGTAAATTCCAGAAAATGTACCCTAGTTTGTAGACGCTATAACTTTTGCGCAAACCAATAAATATACACTTATTGACATTTTTTTTACCAAAGACATGTGGCCGAATACATTTTGGCCTAAATGTATGACTAAAATTGAGTTTATTGGATTTTTTTTAGAACAAAAAGTAGAAAATATCATTTTTTTTCAAAATTTTCGGTCTTTTTCCGTGTATAGCGCAAAAAATAAAAACGGCAGAGGTGATCAAATACCATCAAAAGAAAGCTCTATTTGTGGGAAGAAAAGGACGCAAATTTCGTTTGGGTACAGCATTGCATGACCGCGCAATTAGCAGTTAAAGCGACGCAGTGCCGAATTGTAAAAAGTGCTCTGGTCAGGAAGGGGGTAAAACCTTCCGGGGCTGAAGTGGTTAAAGTTCATGTGCGTGTAAAGGCAGGTGTCCCAATACTTTTGGTTATACACTGTATCTAAATTCAGCTCAAATGATTGGAGGTCTGCTTTTGCAAGAAGTCTGCAAAGAGTTTAACTTTTGACTAAAGGCATTCCCCAAAGTTGGGTTTTAATTTTTGGCAAGATCCTGAGAACTTCTGCCCAAAAATGTCTGAGTAGTTCCTGCAGTGACGTCACTATTTAAAAGTAGAACACGAATTGCAAAAGCAGAGCAGAGCATGTTCTCTCTCAGAACCATGTTCTCTTGACATGGAGTACTTAATTGGCAATGATGACCAAGGTAAAAACTGATCACTAATGCAAGGGGATATTACATCACTGACCACTACTGTAAAGTGCACTTCGCTGATGGTCAGAGGTGAAGTGCCCACTGTGATGATAATGAGGTCTGACGAACAGCAATCCGAGTGGGGGAGAATGGGGAGTTGTACTGAACACAGTGCCATCCTCATTTCTCCAAAATACACAGGACAGGTCCAAAAGGTGGCTGTTGTAAACCTTAATTAAGCCAGAGACACCTATGTCCGATTTACACCTATGCAGGTTGCAGTTTGCATATTGCAGGTGCATCTTGCTTTTTTAAGTGAAGTTGAAAAAAATCGCGCTTAGGACAAGTATATAGGCCAAGTGTTTACAGGTTGCTGCCTCCCTTAAACAGAGACACTCCCTAGGAATGTCCTGCAGAAATAAGAAATATTAGGGGATAAATAGGGAAAAACGGCGCTACCCGAAAGACCTGTTTGGCTCAGCCTATACAGGGAACGTTGTATAAACGTAATTTTATATATATCACAAGATTTCAAACCAATATGGGTGAAAGGGTGCTATAATTAAATGGAAAACGAAAAATGTTGCAGAGTCACACTCCATTGGCTAAAGTACATATGTGTGGGTCAGTATATAATCGCATACAGAGATAATCAGAAAAGACTCTGTATGTGCTACAATATCATATGCTTTTCATAGGACAGTGTAGTTTTACCCATCACAACACACATTCAGCACTTAGTACAAAATAAAGACATCTAGTTTATAGCGACAAAAATGCATGAAACATGCGTGGATCCACTTATGTTGGTTCCTATGGGGAAAAGGATTCCATATACAATATCGCAACAGTATCTCTATGTCTCAGTGCACATATAGTTCATATGTTGTAGCAATTGCACAAATGTGTAATAGTCTCATGTATTTCATGCGGCAATCAGACTTGATATTATCCCCAAAGTGACTTGGTGTGTACAGGGTAGGATGGTGACTTCTGTGATCCCCCTCAGATTGCTCACTCACCAGATGTTGGAACCCCTAGGGGTATCAGGCCGGTAATGGTGCACGGAAGACTGCTACTGCTGCGATGCTTCAGATGGCTCCAATGATCATGTTGCAATTAGCCCTCATATCAGGGAAAGAAAAAGGCTTCCATAGTATAATATAGTCCCAAAAAGTATTTATTTAAAAAGTAGTATAAAAGACAAAGAAATATAAAATAAAACAAAAATAAAAATAAAAAAAGTTGCAAACATCCAACAGGTCCCGTTCGTTCACCCCCCCTTGGCCACTGGGGAGGGATATCACTCAAAAGTGGGTTTTGTTGGTGTTTGGTTGTTCAGTCACTGAAACCCAAGCAGGTACAAGTGGGGGAAGTAGCGATCAGCTGGAGATGTATTCCTCCCACTGTGCTGCCAGGAAGTGATGTGTAGGCGCTGGTCCGTCGTGCGCGCTTCGTTCTCTAACGTCTTCAGCGCTTTAAATAAATACTTTTTTGGACTATATTATACTATGGAAGCCTTTTTCTTTCCCTAATATGAGGGCTAATTGCAACATGATCATTGGAGCCATCTGAAGCATTGCAGCAGTAGCAGTCTTCCGTGCAGCATTACAGGCCTGATACCTCTGTAGGGGTTCCGACATCTGGTGAGTGAGCAATCTGAGGGGGATCACAGAAGTCACCATCCTACCCTGTACACACCAAGTCACTTTGGGGATAATATCAAGTCTGATTGCCGCATGAAATACATGAGACTATTACACATTTGTGCAATTGCTACAACATATGAACTATATGTGCACTGAGACATAGAGATACTGTTGCGATATTGTATATGGAATCCTTTTCCCCATAGGAACCAACATAAGTGGATCCACGCATGTTTCATGCATTTTTGTCGCTATAAACTAGATGTCTTTATTTTGTACTAAGTGCTGAATGTGTGTTGTGATGGGTAAAACTACACTGTCCTATGTAAAGCATATGATATTGTAGCACATACAGAGTCTTTTCTGATTATCTCTGTATGCGATTATATACTGACCCACACATATGTACTTTAGCCAATTGAGTGTGACTCTGCAACATTTTCCGTTTTCCATTTAATTACAGCACCCTTTCACCTATATTGGTTTGAAATCTTGTGATATATATAAAATTACGTTTATACAACGTTCCCTGTATAGGCTGAGCCAAACAGGTCTCTCGGGTAGCGCCGTTTTTCCCTATTTATCCCCTAATATTTCTAATTTCTGCAGGACATTCCTAGGGAGTGTCTCTGTTTAAGGGAGGCAGCAACCTGTAAACACTTGGCCTATATACTTGGTTCATCCATAGGAACCAACATAAGTGGATCCACGCATGTTTCATGCATTTTTGTCGCTATAAACAAGATGTATTTATTTTGTACTAAGTGCTGAATGTGTGTTGTGATGGGTAAAACTACACTGTCCTATGAAAAGCATATGATATTTTAGCACATACAGAGTCTTTTCTGATTATCTCTGTATGCGATTATATACTGACCCACACATATGTACTTTATCCAATGGAGTGTGACTCTGCAACATTTTTCGTTTTCCATTTAATTATAGCACCCTTTCACCCATATTGGTTTGAAATCTTGTGATATATATAAAATTACGTTTATACAACGTTCCCTGTATAGGCTGAGCCAAACAGGTCTTTCGGGTAGCACCGTTTTTCCCTATTTATCCCCTAATACATCTTGCTTTTTTCACTACACACTTTTGATTCATTGAAGTCTATGGAACTAAAAACTAGAAAAAAGTACCTGGCCCTTTCCATAAAATGCACAGATGTGAACTACATCCATAGGAAATCATGTTAAATGGACTGTATTGTGTTTCTGCAAAAATGAGAATGCACTAAAAAATGCATAGGTGTGAACCAGGCCTTAATGTAGCCCTGTCATAAAATCATCTAGAAGCCTGGTGCCCAACACGCAAGCCACATGCAGCATTGGGCACTTTGTAGCTAGCAGAGTGGCAGAGGGGTTCTTGATGCTGGAACTCTCTTTATACTCCAGCTACTGGCACTAAGAGCCCTTTCACACTGGGGCGGGGGCGGCGGTAAAACGCCGCTATTATTAGCGGCGTTTTACCGTCGGTATGCGGCCGCTAGCGGGGCGGTTTTACCCCCTGCTAGTGGCCGAGAAAGGGTTAAATACCACGGCAAAGCGCCTCTGCAGAGGCGCTTTGCCGGCGGTATAGCCGCGCCATCCCATTGATTTCAATGGGCAGGAGCGGTGAAGGAGCGGTATACACTCCGCTCCTTCACCGCTCCGAAGATGCTGCTGGCAGGACTTTTTTTACCGTCCTGCCAGCGCATCGCTCCAATGTGAAAGCCCTCGGGGCTTTCACACTGGAATGAAAGCAGCGGCACTTTCGGGTCAGTTTGCAGGCGCTATTATTAGCGCAATAGCGCCTGCAAACCGCCCCAGTGTGAAAGGGCTCTAAAAGAAAGCCTGTACTATAGGCAAATTTATCTTGCAGAGTTGGGGAAGGTTAAGTTTTACTGCCATGAGATCACCATGGGGGGGGGTTAACTTTACCTGCCATGACTATCAATGCAGTGGGAGATGGGAGGGGTTAACTTCACTACACTGACCTCCAATGCACGGGGGTTATATTTTAATGACAGTGACCACCAATACAGGTGGAGTGGGGGATTACATTTACCCTCACAGTGGCCACCAGGGTGGTTATGGGGGGTTATTAGATCTGACACCAGTCCTGGGGAATATTATTGTGTCCACAGGCTCCAATGTTTGAAATGTTGGTTACATTTACTGACGCCAAAATTGAGGGTTAATATTGTGTTTCTTGACACCAATGTTAGGGGTTATTTTTGTGTCCAGTGACACCATTGCTCAGGGTTATTGTTGCATCCACTGACACCAATGTTGGGGGTATTATTGCGTCCACTGACACCAGGGTTGAGGGTTATTATTGCATCCACTGATACCAATGCTGGGAGTTATTATTGCGTTCACTGACACCAGTGTTCGGAGTTAGTATTGCATCCACTGACACCAATATGCGCATTATTATTGCATCCACTGACACAAGTGTAGCACCCTGGAGTTTAGGCAGGGTTGCTCCTAAATTTTCCTGCCAGGAGTAACTACCTTGGCTAATTGTTAAGGATCAATTGATTTCTCCCTAAGTCTGGCATTGCTGCACTTTTCTCTTCTGCCGCTAGATGGCCGGGTACCTGGTGGCATTAGATACTAGAAGAGCGATGCAAGGTCAGATTATTGGATATATGGGGTATCTCAGCCAATGGGCTGGGGTTTTCTTGAATCCCTTGGCTTGCTTGGAGAACCCATATATTTGGGTGGAGTCAGGTGATCAGTGTTCTGTGCAACCTGGACAGCTGTCTGGGTGGATGTGTGTTGTATTGCTAGGCCGAATATTGGGCCTAAACTGGGCACATCTGGCTGCTAGGCTGTCTGAGGGCCTATCCAGAAGAAAGATAGCAGCGCAGGGTTGGGATTGCGTTTTGCAGTCCAACCAAAGTGACAGTTCTGCCAACCGGAGAACCTCTCATGGTCTGAGGTAGAGGGGAAGCTGTCGCCACTAAGGGACCAAGCACCTTATTACCAGGGACCACAGTGAGTACTTGAAGCAAGTACCGGAGCAGTATTCTCACCAACCGGGGACAGTGAAGAATCTGGAAACTTCAGCGATATCAAGCCAGGCACCGAGCCAGCGGAGGTGACGCTTGCAGAGCAGCCTTATGTATCAAGCCAGGGACGGGGCAGGCCAGTTGGGTGAACTTGAGAAGTATCTTGAGTGCCAAGCTAGGGACCCAGCAGAGAGGTGGGGGTGACGCTTGAGGAAGATACTACTGTGAAGATTGGAGGAGCTCAAGGGATTCAGTGGCAGCTAATAATCTAGTCTAGTGAGAGACTGGGACTCTTTCCCAAAGTTCTGTTAAGATAAATAAAATCTCTTTTGCATTCAAGAAGTGTCTGGTGCCCAATGAATCTACCTTGCTTTGCACCCATCATGCCTCACAACCCACCATATTTAGAAGGATGTCAGCTATCTCTGGCCCTGGAGGTTCTCATTAGACCGAGGCCAGGGACCTTGCTACACGAGTGTTGGGATTTATTGATGCATCCACTGATACCAATGCTGGAGATTAATATTGCATCACTGGCACCAATGTTGAGGGTTATTATTGTGTTTAGTGACACTGAGGGTTATTGTACTCCAAATTCTTTATTGTGCATTGCAATATGCAATAAAAATACAGCAGGAAACAGTCAGTAATTCCTATTGATCGTGTTAAAAGTAAGCTCAATTAGATGATGATTAATGATAAGCTCACTCATATACTTTGCAATAACTCCAAAAAGTTTGATAAGATATGGGATGCATGGATTGGTCTATATCTCAGTTCCAGGGGGAACTCCGGGTTGACCCTCTCCTCCTTCTTCCATCTTCTCCTCTTTTCTTCTTCTTCCTCTCCCTCTCCTTTTTTAACCCTATTACTTCTAGGTTTTTTTTCTGCTTTCGGGTATTTACATATACGATTCAGTTAATAGCTTTTGGGACCTAAGACAATAGTGATTCCTGGGATAACCTCAGGGATCGCTGCCAGGATTTCTCCAAGACTTCCCAACCATCACTCCACCCCTCCTTTCCCCTTTTTTTCTATATCATGCCCCTACTCTGGCTCTCCACTATCCACCATACATGGTGGCATCCCTGATCATAGTTGGGAAGTAACTGTTCAGTCCCATTAGCACTCAGTTATATGCTATGCATTTTGCTTTCATATGTCTTTGTATTGCTAGATTGAAAACCCGAAAATAGAATTGTTACATTAATGCATCTGTTTATACCAGACATTGTTTATTTTTCAATAAAAATATTGAAATATAAAAAAACAGCAGGACTGAAATTTCTGGACGTTAAGGTACATAAACGCGCTGCTTTTGCTCTTGGAAGTGTGGGGGCGCACTTGAGGCCCTCTATAATATTCAAATTGTCTGGTTTTCTTTCACCTGAAACCACACGTTCAAATATTTTAAGTCTCAACACATATTCAAGACAAACACCAATCACTTCTAGATTATGAGGAGCTTAAGGCTAAAAAAAATTTCTTAGATCTTCTAAACAAAATATTCATAGGCTCTATATCATGTTTGGTTTCTCTTTAGGAACCAGACACGATGGCTTACATCTGCAACTCAGTAGTTCCCGATACCATCAAAACTATTACAGAATGCTAAGAGTCATTGATGAGAGCCAATGACTTTAATACATCAGATTGGACTTACTCTCCAAACAATTTTCTCTGCATGAAACCCAGTCCAGACAAACTTTATTAGGTACTTTTCACTTTCAATCCTGTTTATTTTACTATTGCTAATTGTCTGTTTTGTAATATGTTTTCTGTGACTACAGTATTATCTTTGCACCGTCTTCCTCTTCTTTTCATTAAATGAATCTTTTAAAATCGTTACGCTGAATCTCCAAATGCTCAACTCAATGCCTCTTTGAAGACAGCCACCATATTTTAACCACTTTACGTCTGAAGCAATTTTTGAATTTTTCACACAAATGTTAAAATCAGTATTTTTTGCTAGAAAATTACTTTGAACAACAAAATATTATCTATTTTCTGAAAGCCGATGCCTTGGACAATAAAATGCAATTTTTATGTTGAGCGATATTTGCACAGCGGCTTATCAAAGTTATATTTTCATGAAAAAATACACTAAAATAAATTTTAGTGCACAACACAATATAATACGCAATATATAAAAGAAAAGGTAATGTCCAGTAAATAGATAATAAACATGTCAAAGTTTAAAATTGTATTTTAAAGTAGCAAAAATTTGGTACTTAAAATTTTTCATAGGTGACATTTTAAAAGCCCTTACAGGTTATCAGTTTCGAGTTAGCAATGAATTATGGCTCTAGAATTATTTCTCTCACTCTGTGTGGTGCAAATGTTATCTACACACACGAATGGGACCTACACATGCACTTGCATTCACATTTATATACCGGAGGAATGGGAGTGCTTTTAAATTTTGTTTTATTATTTCTATTCATTTTATCACAATTTTTTTACATTATTTTTCTCTCATCCCTAGATAAAGTCAAATCAAATTTAATGAAACGTGTTAGTAGGAATAGCCAAGGGATGCAGTGGGGATACTTATAGCCTACTGAGGGTGCTACAGATCACAAATGGTACCAGATGGGTAAGAGAGGCCCAGAACAGCACATCTGTGAAACATACATATATAACACCATTTGGAGCATTATATGTTTTTTGTACATTACCTGAAAAAAATTGGTGTTTACAATACAGCTAGAGTTGAAACTGAACCAATTAAGGGAGTAATATTCCCATAAAGCGCATATGAAATTGAAAGTAGCATTATCATACAACTGTGGTGAGTTTTGAGCTAGCACAGGTGATCAACACATTTTGGCGATTGAAGATTCACATACAAGGGTTGTGGAAGAAAAAAGAGGCATGTTAAATGTGTGTATAGAAACTGTATTTTGATATCGTACACAAATAGGGATAAGTTGGTTTTATAGGAACTTAAAGGTTTTTTTATGTGAAAGTTTTAGTCATTTGAATTAATTTATATATGATTGCTGCACTGATAACCTTTATATGTAAAGATTTTTTTCAGGAGTTATTTAGCACTTCTTGATGAACAGCAGCACTTGGACACTTTATAACCTCTGCTGGATTAGCCCCCCATATCAACATTTTTGAATAAATCTAATGCAGTTTGTTAGATCTTTGTTAGATCAGGTTAGATCAACCGTTGTTTGCTTTAGATCTCACACAGAAGAAGCAATATTAACAGTTATATGCTGGGGGGCTAACCTGTCATCAGCCCCCCCTTATCAAAAAATTGACCAAACAGTTAGCTATTTTGGAAGCTATTTGTTAGATCGGGTAAGTTCAAGTTGTTTTAACGTTAGATCTCACATAATTAGAGACTTATTAGGCGATTAATGAGGGGGGCTGGCCCCCCCTTATTAAATTTTTTGGCCAAAAATCATTCAGGCTAATAGATATTCGTTAGATCCGGTAAGATCAAGTGGTTTTAACGTTAGTTCTCACATAATATCAGAGATATTCCACATAAAAATAGAGATATTAGGTGGTACATAAGGACGGGTTGGCCCCCCCTTATCAAATTTTCTGGCCAAAAATCATTCAGGCTAATAGATATTGGTTAGATCCAGTAAGATCAAGTGGTTTTAACGTTAGATCTCACATAATTTCAGAGATATTCCACATATAGATAGAGATATTAGGTGGTACATAAGGACGGGTTGCCCCCCCCCCCCACATGCAATTTTCTGGCCAAAATTCATTCAGGCTATTAGATATTCATTAGATCCAGTAAGATGAAGTGGTTTTAGTGTTAGATCTCACATAATTGCAGAGATATTCCACATACAAATAGAGATATTAGTTGCTACATAAGGACAGGTTGGCCCCCCCTTATCAAATTTTCTGGCCAAAAATCATTCAGGCTAATAGATATTCATTAGATTTGGTAAGATCAAGGGGTTTTAACGTTAGATCTCACATAATTTCAGAGATATTCCACATAAAAATATAGATGTTAGGAGGTACATAAGGACGGGTTGCCCCCCCTTATCAAATTTTCTGGCCAAAAATCATTCAGGCTAATAGACATTCATTAGATCCGGTAAGATCAAGTGGTTTTAACGTTAGATCTCACATAATTTCAGAGATATTCCACATAAAAATAGAGATATTTGGTAGTACATAAGGACGAGTTGGCCCCCCCCTTATCAAATTTTCTGGCCAAAAATCATTCAGGCTAATAGATATTCGTTAGATCCAGTAAGATCAAGTGGTTTTAACTTTAGATCCCACATAATTTCAGAGATATTCCATGTAAAAATAGAGATATTAGGTGGTACAGAAGATACATCCATCTTCAACCGTCTCTGGATGGTCTCTGGTACCATCTTTGGATGGTTCTTCAGTGGGTGCCTGTAGTCTCTCCTCACACCTCCATTCACCACCCTGCCTCATGGTGATCTCTCCTGAGACCAACAAGCTTAAGTCTTTAGCTAGCCCCCCCTTCTTGCAAAGCAGGCTGTGCTTGGTAGTTCCACCCCCTGTAGAAATCAATGGGGCTGTATTGTGATAAGAATTCAAGTCCCGTGGTCCTCTGCTGCTGCTTGATTGGCTCCCTCTCCCTGCCAATAGGGAAACAGGAAGAGGAGAGGAAGGGGGAGAAATCCCCCACAGAGACTGATAGACGTGCTCTCCCTCAGTGAGTGCCTGTGTCAGTGTCTATTCAGTCCGGCAGTCGCTGGCGGGAATGGCAGGAGGTGCGGGACCACGGGTGATAGAGTAGCCCCCGCTACACACTCCCCCCACCAAAGAACCTTTGGTCCACCAAAGGAGGTAAAGAGTCTATGACCTGTTACATGCTTTTGATATACACACGAAAAAAAAAAACAGGTTAGTGTGCACAAAAAACCATACAATTTACATCTGCATAAAACCCTGGCAAAGGAACATCCCACCAATTAGCATAGGAAGGGAGGTTGTCCTGCCTACAGGCCACCTTAACTGGAATGGCCCAGCTAAATGTGCCAGGGGGTGAGTGTCGGAAACCAAGAAATCAGGCCGAGACAGAAGTACATTAAATCACACTTGTTTAATAATAAAAGTAAAAAGAACAAACGTAGTCAAAACATAGCCAAAGTTCAGTAACCGGAACGGATAGTCAGCCAAGCCAGAAGTCAGGGATCAATGTAGTGGAACAACAAGCAGGATCTGGAGCCAGAAGGGATGTCAGGTAAGCAAGTATTGAACAGAATCACAGCAGATTGTTTCTGTGATGTTGACCAAGGCGAAGGCAGAGATCCTCTGGAGTAGACGGCTTAAGTAGGCAGGACTGACGAGCAGGATATCATCAACAGCTGAGTAACTGTGGAGAGATAGGAGGTGGCAATTAGCCGACAGCTGAGCGGCCAGCTCAGAGAAGGAAGGGCTTAGCCCAGCCCTGACAGTGAGTTGGGATTGTCCACCGCCAAATCTGCGGTGGAAGGGTCAGTTACTTCAAGAGTCCTTTTTGCAATGAGAACAACCTCCTCAGAGCTTTCACCCAAAGTATCATATGTTAGTCTTTGGGCGGGTGAATAACCCTCCGCTCTCGCTGTTCTTTAGGTTCTGGGGTTACAGGCACACTGGTCTCTTCTTCTTCCTGCATATCAGCTTCAGCTTCCACAATGAAGGATGGAAAGTCTTAGGGATCTGTTGTCAGCAGGGAAGATTGGACTTTGAGGTACAAACTCAGGAGCCTCTGGCCTGAGAGTCACCTCTATAACCTTGGGAGGAGAAGACAAGGGGGGGGTGGCAGGCCCTGGCATTTGAGATGACCACAGACAATCTTTCTCTATATCCTCGCTGTTTTCATCTTCAGCAAGGGGTACAGAGTGAGATCTAGTCACTGGCCGGGATCTTTGAGAGGCCATGGGTGTGGACTGTAAATCTGGCTGTGGTGGCAGATGAACTGCTTCTGACAGAGACAACAGATGGTTGCGATGCCAAGTCTTCAGCTGGCCTGTGCTTCCCTCTGGCCGGATTTGATATACTGGGTGTCCTGGCAGATGCTTGCAAACGACATAGGGCTGCGACTTCCAGCAGACAACCAACTTGTGCTTTCCAGGGACACCCAGGTTTCTCAGCAGTACCTTGTCATCCAGCTGTAGGTCCTGCACTTGTACCCTGAGGTAAAAGTGTATTTTGTTTCTCTGTCTTTAGGCATATGAGGCAGCTTGAGCCTTATCGTAGGCGGTTTTCAGACATCTCTGCAGGCGATCCACATACCCTCTGTGGGAAGTTGCTGAGGTATGGTCGACGGATGTGCCGAAGGTCAAGTCTACTGACAGCCGGGCCTACGGTCTGAACATTAAACTATAGGGAGAGTAACCTGTGGCATCATTGGCGGTGCTGTTATAAGCATGCACAATAGCATGCACAATGCTTGCTTCAGTGCTGCTTTTGTTCTGAATTTAGAGTTCCAAGCATATCCAGGAGTGTTCGGTTGAATCTCTCTGGTTGAGGATCTCCTTGAGGATGATACGGGGTGGTTTTAGACTTTAGCCCAACAGGTCTCTTGATGAGACTACTCTCGAAATCTCTCCATTGATCAGAGTGGATGCGTTGGGACAGACCATAGTGCACAAAGAATTTCTCGGCGAAGATCTTGGCCACCGTGGATGCTTGTTGGTCCCCTGTGGAAAACGCCTGGGCATACCGAGTGAAATGGTCAGTCACTACCAGGATATTTCCCTGCCCACTCAGATCAGGCTCCAAGCACAGAATGTCAATGCACACTAGCTCCATGCATCTCCGACTCTGAAGATGGCCCATTGGGGCAGCTCGGTGAGGCAAAGTCCTCCTTTGGATACATCTGATGCAGGATTGGCAATAGTCCTCAACTTCAGCCTGCATGCAGGGCCAGTAGAACCGGTCCCTTACCAGGTGAAAAGTCCTCTTGGGCCCTAGGTGGCCATGATTGTCGTGTAGGGCAGTTAATACGGTCTCCGTATGTTTTTCAGGTAGAAATAGCTGCCATTTTTCTTCAGAATCATCAGAGGGGCCCCTTTGGTAGACCAACCCTCTGTGCACCTAAAACCGATCCCACTCTTGGTGCAGCAGATGGGATTCCTTCGGGGAGTTGGTGAGGAGCAAGTCAGGGTGTTGGCTCTCCAAAGCCTTCAATGGCAAGCTATAGGGAGGGTCCTCCAACTGGTCCTTCCGCAGGTCTTTCTTTGACAGCTTGGGCAGACCTTCATCCCTGACTTGGGTGACATTGCAATAACATCTGGGGACACCAGCGGCTGACACTCCAACCTCTTCTGTCCTGGATCCTACTCCAGGTTGATGTTCTGCTCCTTGACATAAGGCTCGTACCCCTTCAGCTGTCAGCTGGGCCTATTCTTCTGGAGGGTCTCTGGAACAATGGGGCCTTCTTGACAAAGCATCCGCGTCCTGTTTCCCAACCCCGGTCGATACTTCAGGCTGAAAAAAAACCCTGATAGAGCAGCTAACTATCTATGACCCGTGGCGTCCAACTTGGTGGTAGTGAGGATGTAGGTGAGAGGATTGTTGTTGGTCTTGATCACGAGTGTAGCTCGTATGGCTTGGTTGGATCTGCATAGGCCATGACTGGAGCAATTGTTAGGCTTCACTTCAGCTGCCTAAAACCCCTTCACACTTTGGAGCTTATTGTTCCTGAATGGACTTTCTGGGTTTTCTGGGCCCACCAGCTGGTCTGACAGGCTTCGCCAGATCAGGGTCAGCGTCTTAGCGAATCCTTTGACAAATCTTCTGTAATAAGAGCAGAATCCCAGAAAATACCTAAGCTCGGTCACGTTGGTAGGCCTCGGCCAGGAGGTGACAGCTTTCAGCTTCTGGAGGTTGGTGGCCACTTCATCAGCAGACACAATGTGGCCAAGGTAGTTGACTGAGAGTTGATAAAACTGGCACTTTTCCAGAGACAGCTTCAACCCCCTCACCATGGAGTCTCTTCAGGACCTTCTGCAGACGCTCTTCATGCTCTTCCAGGGTCTTGCCAAAAATGATGATGTTGTCTAAGTACACCAACACCTTGATCAGTTTCATGTCACCCACGGTCTTCTCCATTAGCCTTTGGAAGGTGGCTGGGGCACCAGACAGGCCTTGATGCACACGGTCAAATCCAAAGATCCCCTCCGGGATAATGAAAATGGTCTTCTCCCGATCCTCAGGGTGCATGGGGATTTGGTAATACCCACTCTTCAACTCCAGCATGCTGAACCACTTCGCTCCTGACAGGCTCTGCAAGGCATCTTCTATCCTTGGGGTGGTATATTGGTCGGGAATGGTCCTTCGGTTCAGCGTCCTGTAGTCAATACCCAGCCTCAGAGACCCATTCTTCTTCCGTACCACCACTATTGGGGAAGCGTATAGACTCTGGGACTCTCGGATGATACCTGCCCTCTTCAACTCTGCCAGTTGTTCACGCAGATCCTCATAGTAGGTGAGGTTAAAAAAAAGACACAAGTCCATCAAGTCCAACCTATGTGTGATTATGTGTCAGTATTAAATTGTATATCCCTGTATGTTGCGGTCATTCAGGTGCTTATCTAATAGTTTCTTGAAGCTATTGATGCTCCCCGCTGAGACCACCGCCTGTGGAAGGGAATTCCCCATCCTTGCCACTCTTACAGTAAAGAACCCTCTACGTAGTTTAGGGGTAAACCTCTTTTCTTCTAATTTTAATGAGTGGCCACGAGTCTTGTTAAACTCTCTTGTGCAAAAAAGTTTTATTTCTATTGTGGGGTCACCAGTACGGTATTTGTATATTGAAATCATATCCCCTCTCAAGCGTCTCTTCTCCAGAGAGAATAAGTTCAGTGCTCGCAACCTTTCCTCATAACTAAGATCCTCCAGACCCTTTATTAACTTTATTGCCCTTCTTTGTACTCGCTCCATTTCCAGTACATCCTTCCTGAGGACTGGTGCCCAGAACTGGACAGCATACTCTAGGTGCGGCCGGACCAGAGTCTTGTAGAGTGGGAGAATTATCATTTTATCTCTGGAGTTGATCCCCTTTTTAATGCATGCCAATATTCTGTTTGCTTTGTTAGCAGCATCTTGGCATTGCATGCCATTGCTGAGCCTATCATCTACTAGGACCCCCAGGTCCTTTTCCATCCTAGATTCCCCCAGAGGTTCTCCCCCCCAGTGTATAGATTGCATTCATATTTTTGCCACCCAAATGCATTGTTTTACATTCTTCTACATTGAACTTCATTTGCCATGTAGTTGCCCACCCCATTAATTTTCAGATCTTTTTGCACGGTTTCCACATCCTGCGGAGAAGTTATTGCCCTGCTTAGCTTAGTATCGTCTGCAAATACAGAGATTGAACTGTTTATCCCATCCTCCAGGTCGTTTATGAACAAATAAATAGGATTGGTCCCAACACAGAACCCTGGGGAACCCCACTACCCACCCCTGACCATTCCGAGTACTCCCCATTTATCACCACCCTCTGAACTCGCCCTTGTGGCCAGTTTTCAATCCATGTACTCACCCTATGGTCCATGCCAACGGACCTTATTTTGTACAGTAAACGTTTATGGGGAACTGTGTCAAATGCTTTTGCAAAATCCAGATATACCATGTCTATGGGCCTTCTTTTATCTAGATGGCAACTCACCTCCTCATAGAAGGTTAGTAGATTGGTTTGTCCAGAACGATCCTTCAAGAATCCATGCTGATTACTGCTAATGATACCGTTCTCATTACTAAAATCTTGTATATAGTCCCTTAGCATCCCCTCCAAGAGTTTACATACTATTGATGTTAGGCTAACTGGTCTGTAATTCCCAGGCATGTATTTTGGGCCCTTTTTAAATATTAAAATGGTAAAAGAAACTGCGCTAAAAACCAAGTGTTGAAATAAAATACAGTGAACAGCAGCAACCTTCACAAAAACATCAAATGTGGAAAAGCATAAAGAAAAAAGAGGTTGCGCTAGTGCTAATAAAACATAATAAATAATTGACAGTGACAAAATTCATATATATCAAAAAAATCAATGTGTAGAACTCTAATATTGAAAAAAGTCCATAAGTTGAAACCTCAATCAGGTGTTATAAGGAGTCCAAAAAAATAAACATCAATGAAGTGTTTACAAAATGTCCAAAACCCCAATAGAAAAGATAAAAATAAAAATAAAGCTAAATGTGAAAAGTAAAAAATCCAAGTGATAAATAGTGAAGATCAGTAACAGCGAGGAAGAGTCCACCACCAGGTACTGAAGGGGTTACTCCTTACCAGAATGCCATGACCCCCCACTACAGAGGATCACAGCAAGCAGGGATCTTTTAAAGCCAGAATGGAGATTAGCAGCAGTGTCCACCAGGGGTCATCACCTCAGCAGCCGCTCCAACAACCCAGGGCATTGATACCATAAAATAAAAAGGGGCTCACATAGTGTAAAACCACTTAACGCTTTATTAAAATAGATAAAAAACAGATGTACACTTACAAAGTGTCAGATGAATGAACAGCCTTAAGTCCGGCTCCGTGGCCACCGGAGCTCGGACAAACCCGTCCACTGGAGATAGATTCGCTTGGGGGTGACGTCAGCGCGTCGTCTGGCTCCGCCCTACGCGTTTCGTGACATCATCACGTCTTCCAGGGGCACAGGCGGCGCGCTGCGTCACCCTTCTTAAATAGTGCTGAATCCGACCAAGCCTCACTGTGGATCACTGCACTCGCCGGACCGCACAGACCACCGCATACACTTCCGGTGTCAAAGTGCATCCAACGGTGCACTCGACCAGCGGAGACCACATAGTCCAGCCAGCACAGATTTAAATCAATGTATATTCACAGAGCCTTATGTATTAGACTATTCCTCAACGGGGTGCCCAATACAGGATAAGCTTAATGACCAATATCTATACATGCATATGCACAATTACGCACAAAACGAACAAAGCGTACTATGTTAAAAAGTACTATATTAAAAAAAAAAAAACTTTCCCAATTTGTACCACCATAGACTCACCAATCAACAAAAAACGATCCAGGTTGAATGGGTTGAGCTAAAGGGAATCCTGATCACATTATGGAATAATGGATAGAGGGCCTATGAAAGCCTCCAAAAGAGGGGTTAATGAGGGGCAAATAAGAGCCTCCAGCCCAATACCATCTACTGGAAGCGACAGCGCCAAAGGGCGTATGTCGTTCCCTTTTATAATTAGAGAAAGGTTTAGATCTTTGAACAGAAAATAAAATGTGTAAAAAACATAAATAAAATGAGGTCAATTGACTCCAGATACATGAATAAGAACTGGAGCAAAAGGGATCAACAGGATCCAACCCTCAGAGCCTCCAACGAGCTCAACTAACTTCAAGGTGCTCATCTCCACCCCAGACATCGGAGCTCCGAAGCCGGAAATGGGATATTTTGGCAGCTGTAGTCACCAACTGCCAACACCTAGTGAGTAGCGCCATCTAGTGGGTGTGCCAGGAATTATAGCAAAGGTCCATATTCCAAATGGAAATGTCAGTGTATAACTCCTGATGTAAATGAAAGCAAAATTGGCAAAAGGTGTATATAAAGTGGGTCTCTTTTTTGTTGCAGAATTAAGGATAAAAGAAATATGATAAAATAAATTATAAGGGATTAAGAATGGATTTCAACCAATAAGCATATGTTGTTCAAAAAGGGGCATTCGTAACAAACCATAAATTAGAAAGGAAAATTGTGCATATGTATGACCCAATATAACCCTGCAGACACTGACGTCAACCTACGTTAAGAGTTATTAATAAACGCATTAACATCAGTGTCAACATTTAACCCAAAAGGGGTATAAGTTCGAAGTCGGTAAATCCAAGACATTTCACATTTGGAAATTTCTCTTACAAGAGAGCTCCCCCTCCAATGTGGTCTGTACTTGTCAATCCCAACGTACAGAGTATTGGAGGGGTCCCTGCCGTGCACTTCGTCGAAGTGTCTCGACACGGGGTGCTTATCAAAACCCCTGCGGATATTACCAATGTGCTCGGACAATCTAACTTTGAGGGCCCTCTTGGTCCTGCCCACATATTGCAATCCGCAGGGGCATTGAATAAGATAAATGACCCCCTCTGACGAACAGGTTATAAAAGGTTTAACCTGATAGGTTCGTGAGGTACTAGCAGACATAAATTGATTTATTTTCCTACCTCTATCGCTGTTGTGGGAGCAGGCTTGGCAATTTCTGCATTTATAGTACCCTGTGAGGTCATGAAAAAAGGACCTGTTGGTAATGGGTGGATCCTGCACTGTTGGGGCGATTTTATTGCCCAGCGTGGATGCACCTTTAAATATAATGCGAGGATTGTCAGGTAGGACCGTACTTAGAATTGGGTCTGTGGTTAAAATGTGCCAGTGTCTCTTTATCAGGTCTTTGATCTGGCGGTGCTGGGTGGAGAAGGTGGTGATAAAAGGTAGACTAAAGTCCCCTTCATTGTCGCGTCGTTGGCCTGTATTTAGTAACAGGGATCTATCTTTTTCCCTCACTTGTGCCAGCGATCTTAATAGTGCAGCTTGATCGTAGCCCTTCTCAACAAACCTCTTAGTCAGAGAGGCTGCTTGGTTATCAAAGGTCTCGATTTCGGTGCAATTCCGCCGAAGGCGTGTATATTGCCCCATTGGGACCGCCTTCAGCCAAGACTCATGGTGACAACTGTCAAGGGGAATAAAGGAGTTCCTGTCCGTAGCCTTAAAATGGGTGGACGTCACCAATCTATCACCCTGGACCTTGACTTTAAGGTCAAGGAAGCTGATTTCTTCCATGCTTGTCTCAAAGTTCAGCCTAATGCCCCTGTTGTTATCGTTCAAAAAGGTCATAAAGTTCTCAAGCTCAGTCTCGCTGCCATCCCATAGGAGGAGGACGTCGTCAATGTATCTGGCCCACAGGACCACCTGTGGTCTGGTCCAGGCCTTGACGACGTCCTCCTCCCACTTGGCCATAAAGAGGTTGGCCAAGCTGGGGGCGTATTTAGCCCCCATGGCCACCCCCCTGTCCTGGCGAAAAAATTGATGATCGAACCAAAAATAATTGTGGCTCGCTGCATAATAAAGTAACTCCATGATGAAATTCCTTTGGGGCGGGGCGAGATCAGAATCTCGAGTTAGGTACATCTCTACTGCCTCAAACCCCAACTCGTGGGGTATGATGGTATAGAGTGAAGTCACATCGGCAGTGACTAACCTAATACCTGGCTTCCACACTACATGGGACAACATGTTAATGACCTGTGTGGTATCCTTGATAAAGGAGGGGACCTTTTGAACAAGAGGCTGTAGGAAATGGTCTATATACTTGCCCACCCGGGACGTAACCGAATCAATGCCACTGACAATCGGCCGTCCCGGGGGGCAAGTGAGGCTTTTATGAACCTTGGGGAGATAATAGATAACAGGGGTACGGGGGGCCCTCGGTATCAAAAAGAGTTTCTCTTTTTTGTCCAGGATACCCTGATGAAAACCCCTGTCTACTATTAACTCTAATTCTTTCTTGTATGTAGCACCAGGATCTCTCGTGAGGGGGGTGTACGTATCTGGGTCATCCACGATCCGATGCATCTCTGCAAGATAATCGCTTCGGTCAAGAATGACGATCCCCCCACCCTTGTCCGCGGGGCGGATAACCAATGACTTGTTATTACACAAAGAGTCTAAACCAGCTTCCAAGGTGGCGCTCATTTTTGTTTTTTTGACCCTAATGCGTTCCAAATCCCTCAGAACCACCTCCTTGAAGGTCTTAACCGCCGGGGCGATGGACCCTGGAGGGTTGAAAAGTGAGGCATTAGCAAGGCCTGAATGCCTAAAACCTGAGCCTGAACCACTCGCATTACTCACAATGGGATTGTGTAATATATACCTCTTAATATTGATTTTTCGTATATATTTGTGTATGTCCATGTATGTCTGGAACTTGCTCAGATTCCTGGGCGGAGCAAATTTCAGACCCTTGTCTAACAGTTGTAGTTCAGAGTCGGTCAGTGTCTGTTTGCTCAAGTTGAACACTCCTGTTCCTAGGGGCGCCTTCTTTTTGATTTGTTGGATCCGCCTCCCCCCTCTGACTCCTCTTTTCGTTCTCCTGGCCTTTTTTGGCCTTGATTGGTTCTGGAAAAACCCAAATCCGAACCACCCTGTGCCCCCTGTGACCTGGGGACGGGTTTCGGTCTTGGTTGATCGTAATCACCTGCATATCTAGCGGGATAGTGAGGCCCCATATCTCTCTCAGCCCCATTGTAGGTACGTCCCTGAGACTGCTGGTCATAAAAGTCTGGAGCCTCAGCGTCGGAGAGGGGAAAAAAACGATTTTGAATGGGGATATTGGACCCAAAATCCCTATCTTGAGTCGGGTAATGGGTGTAGTTATTATAGTCAGGACCAGGTCGGCGCTGAGACCCACCTGGTCTTGGCCCCCCCCTTGGGGTACCCCAAGGGCGTGGTGAATTAACCCTTTGCCTATCAAGCTGGTTGGCGTAGCTGTAATCATAATGATTACTAAATGTATAGGGGGTTGGACCTGAGTGAGGATACATAGGTGCAGGTATCGGGAGTCTACCCTTAGTTTTATTGTTCCTCTTATCTCTGCTCCTATTGGAAGTGTTCCTCACCGGAGAGTGCTGATACTCCCTTTCTCTATGGGCAGGGGTAGGTTTTGATGTAGATCTCAAACTTCCCCCATTTGCTGGCTGGGTGTCCATAGTTGTATCTTCTGCCTGTTCTGAGGCAAGTTTTTTCTGCCAGGCAAAGACTAGGCCAGCCTGGTAGTCTTCCCTGTCCCTTAGGTATTTTTTCTTCTTTTTGACCTTTTGGTCTCTTTCTTCCTTCTCTAATGTTTTGAGAAGGGTTTTAGAGCACTCCCTATACTCATCACTGGAGGCAGAGGGTGTCAGTTTCTCCTTGACAATCTTAATCTCATCATCCAGACGGGCCAGTTTATTGGTCTTCCTCTGGATGAGGAAACGCAGGAGGCCAAGGCCGGAGTCATTGAAGAATTTAAACCACCCCTCTAGGTCAACCTCACCTTTTTGGGGGGATATTTCCCACCTCAGACTCCTGGGAACCATAGCCTCCCTAATGTAGGTCTCAAGATAGGCTATGTCCCATTGTGTGTGTAGTTCAGATATGGTCAAATTCTTTAAACGGACAAAGAGACCACTTGTTCCTGAGTCAATAGGGGTGGGGTTGGAATCGAAAACCCCGGTGGTGTCAACCACCCTCTGAGCCCTGAACTCAAAAATATCCATGTGTTTAGACTACTGAAGTCTAAAGAGTTAAGAGCAGCAGTTACTAGGATGTTTGCAGGTAAATATAAAAATGGTAAAAGAAACTGCGCTAAAAACCAAGTGTTGAAATAAAATACAGTGAACAGCAGCAACCTTCACAAAAACATCAAATGTGGAAAAGCATAAAGAAAAAAGAGGTTGCGCTAGTGCTAATAAAACATAATAAATAATTGACAGTGACAAAATTCATATATATCAAAAAAATCAATGTGTAGAACTCTAATATTGAAAAAAGTCCATAAGTTGAAACCTCAATCAGGTGTTATAAGGAGTCCAAAAAAATAAACATCAATGAAGTGTTTACAAAATGTCCAAAACCCCAATAGAAAAGATAAAAATAAAAATAAAGCTAAAGTTAAAGCTAAATAAAGCTCATTTTATTTATGTTTTTTACACATTTTATTTTCTGTTCAAAGATCTAAACCTTTCTCTAATTATAAAAGGGAACGACATACGCCCTTTGGCGCTGTCGCTTCCAGTAGATGGTATTGGGCTGGAGGCTCTTATTTGCCCCTCATTAACCCCTCTTTTGGAGGCTTTCATAGGCCCTCTATCCATTATTCCATAATGTGATCAGGATTCCCTTTAGCTCAACCCATTCAACCTGGATCGTTTTTTGTTGATTGGTGAGTCTATGGTGGTACAAATTGGGAAAGTTTTTTTTTTTAATATAGTACTTTTTAACATAGTACGCTTTGTTCGTTTTGTGCGTAATTGTGCATATGCATGTATAGATATTGGTCATTAAGCTTATCCTGTATTGGGCACCCCGTTGAGGAATAGTCTAATACGAACTCGAACCCTACACATATTTTCGATGGGATTAAGAGCTGGAGACTGGGGGGCGTGACCGGATGTCGTTGTGAGCGGGTGTGTGTGTGTGAGCTCCCGCTCGGTCCCGGCTTCCATGCTGCTCAACCCTGCCTCAGTCCTACCTCTCTCCCTGACAGCTCAACTTAGCCTGCTAACTGTATAGGTGCTATCTGACCTGCCTTCCTGCCTCCGTGTACACCGCTCCAGTCGACGGCTACTGTGACCGGCCAGCCGCATCTTACCTTCGGGAGTGGGGGTGTCCTGCTGCCGCTGTGCCGCGCTGCCGTATACCGGCTTGTTCTTGGCCCTGCGCTCCGCGCCCGGATCGTGCTGCAGGCTTCTCCCCGTCGCCGCCGGACTGGTTGCCTGGCAACGCCTGGGGCTCTCGCGAGAGCTGTGAAAATCTCAAGTGATCTGGATGACGGTCCGGGAGTGACAGCTAAGACGCTCCGCTTCGGCCCCAGCCTCACTCCCCTTGCCTTAGTCACAGCCACAGCAGCAGACGCCGGCTACAGCAACAGACACTGGGTACACGTGGAGAGAACGTGCGGCTCTGAAATATCACAGGACAGGTATGTGAGCATTTGGGCTCAGTTTAAAAAAATCCTGGGACTATAAAGGTGGACTGTATGGTATCCTGTTAAAACTATACCCTGTTATACCTGCTATACCTGATATACCTGCTATACCTGCTAATGCTATACAGTTATATAATGGTTGTAAAGAGAGTCATTGAAAGAGTAAAATAAGGAAGAGCAAAGGGAAGAAGGAAAGAGGAGAGCGGGGGAAGAAAGAAAAAGGGAAAAAAAAAAAAAAAAAAGAAAAGAAAAAACCCAAAAGAGGCAAGGAAAGAGTCTGTTAAAGGGAGAAGGAAGGAGGAAAGGAAGAAGGAAAGAAAGGAAAGGGGAAAAAAGGAAGTAAAGAGAAGTCTATGGTACTCGACTAAAAGCTAACCTACCTACCTACCTGATCAGTCTGTTAAACTTGCGGCCCTGTTGAAACACGCATATTGGTTGAGTGGGGACGAGAGCGGTGCAAACAGAACCTTACACTAAGAGATAGTATCTATCTGTGCTAGCCGCTGTTGCGGTTTCCCTGTGCTACATCTGTTCCCCACTGGCGGTGCTGGGTACCCAGGTACACAAAGGTAATAACGGCGATGTCAAGGAGGAGAGGGGAGGAGCCAGCCAATATGGAGAATTTGGGGCCCCAGTCGCTGCGATCTGCAAAAGAGAAGGGGATCCAGGCGGCAGTAGCTGCAGCAAAATTGGAGAGGTTTGCACACACTCCTGAACAGACCCCCACTAAGAATGGGCAAGCTCCCCAACTCAAGACCACGGGGGATAGGAAAAGTCATGGACAGGCATCTTCTAACCCAGCCGGAGTAGGGCAGAAAAATCCAACTGCTAATAAAGGCCCAGGAGCAGGGGAAAAAGTCCAGGTACCATCACTAGCAATGGCCTCTGTTACAGAGGCAGAACCAACCCTGAGGGAAATTTTCCATGCGATCAACTCTTGCAGAGCATCAGTGGAGGGGTTAAGCTGCCAAATTAAAGAGATCAAGGATGAACTGTTATTAATAAAGCAGGAACTGCAAAAGGCAACAGATAGAATAACCGACTTGGAGGGTAGAGTGAGCCAAGTGGAGGATGATGTTTTCCCCCTACAGCAAGATGTCAAGTCTATGAAGGAACAACTGGGTAGAATTAATGACAAAATGGATGAAATGGAAAACCGTCTAAGAAGGGACAATATAAGAATAGTGGGCCTCCCGGAGAGATGTGAAGGGCAGAATCCCATTGCTTTCCTGGAAGGATGGTTCACAGAAATATTTGGAAGAGATGCATTTTCCCCACAGTTTGCAATTGAGAGAGCCCATCGGGTCCCCTTCAGGGCTCCGCCCCCTGGAGGGCGTCCCAGGTCCTTATTGATGAAATTTCTGAACCACTGCGACAAGATAGCCTTAATGCGCAAAGCCAGAGAGAAGGGGCTTATTTTGTATAATGGTGCAAGGGTCTCATTTTTTGCGGACTTCTCTCCGGAGTTGCAGAGACGCAGGGAAGGTTTTGTGGAGGTTAAACGTACCCTTCAAAAATATGATGTCAAGTATGCCCTACTGTATCCAGCCAGGCTACGGGTTGAGGCAATGGGGGAGGTTCTCCTCTTTGACTCCCCGGGGGGGGTAACCCACTGGTATGAAGAAAACAAACAGAGACTGGAACCCAAGGAAAGGAGCCCAGAGTGTTAGGCTGCTCGATCAGAAGACAAGAAAATTTGGACTGAGGAAGGCAATATGAATTTGACATAGAGAGGGAGAATGATGGTGTATGGGAGTTTAGGAATGGGAGAGGGGGAGGTTAATATATTTAAAAATTTTTTGCACACGTGGATTCTAATGGTGCAAGGAGGAATATATGAGACGGTCACGAATAGAGCCCCAGGGGCTAACCTGATAAGGTGGGGGAGGGGGGGGGTAGGGATGGGGGGGGATTGGTGGTGGGGAGGGAGAAGGGGGGGTGGGTGGTGGAGAGGAAGGGGGGTTGCAAAATTATCTCATAGAGGAATTAAAATGCACTTAGTAATTGGAGGGGTAGTTAGGGGAATGGGGTGGGAGGGGGGAAGGGCGATTAAGCACACGTGTGGTAAAAGCAAGCACTATGAACAGGAACATGGAGAAAGGGGAAGGGGGACACTTAGAATGCTCACCAGAAAGGAAAATAATAGTAATGAAGCACAGAGGGTATTAAGGCAATATTTTTTCTCTTTTTTTTTTTCTTTTCTTCTTTTTTCTGATATTAAAGATGTAGCTTTTAGCTCGGTATTAATGGAGGGGTCCTCTAGTAATAGGAATATGGGGAAAGAGGAAAGGGGGACACGTAGTAGGTTTATTAGAAAGGAAAACAATGGTAATGAAACACAGAGGGTAGCTGGGGTTCCTCTTTTTTTTTTTTTTTTTTTTTTTGTGTGTTTTGTTTTTGTTTTCTCCTGTTCTGCTATATGTAATACACAGCTGGGTATCAAGGGTGGGGTTTCACTTGGGTTGCCCCACGGGGGTTTTTTCTTTTTGCTTTCGGGGGGGAATTATAAGGGGTAGGGAGGTGTTAAAGCTTGGCACAAGACAGTATACCAAGTTAAAGATGCCCACTGTTGCTGGCCTTCTGGCACTAACTCATGTCTGTTGTTTGTCTAATGCAGCCTAAAGATCTTAAAATAGGCTCCTGGAACATACGGGGGATGGGGAACCCAATTAAGAGGGCTGCCATTTTTTCACTGCTGGAGATAAGAGGGGTGGGCTTGGTCTGTCTACAGGAGACTCACTTGACAAAGGATACGATGAAAGGTTTCCCAAGCAGAAGGTTCCAGGCCCAATATCACTCGGTGTATTCCTCCTACTCCAGGGGGGTGAGTATATTGGTAACTAGAAGTGTGATGTTCTCCTGTAGGCAGACCAGGATAGATAGTTTAGGTCGTTATGTTTTTCTATACTGTTCTATTGAAAACAAAATGTATGTTGTTGCTAATATTTATATCCCTCCACCATTTAAACTGGAAGTAATGTATAGCTTAATGGAGTTTATGGTGGATAAAACAGATACCCCGGTGATAGTAGTAGGGGATTTCAATGAGGTATTGAACAAAGAGTTGGACAGATTTCCACCGCGAGCCCAAGTGAATAGTGTAGCAGGGGGCCGGCTGGGTAGCTTCCTGGAGGAGGCAGGACTGTTGGATTTGTGGAGGGTCCGGAATCCTGGAGTAAGGCAGTACTCGTGCTTCTCGTCCTCCCACTCCACCTTCTCCAGAATTGATATGACCCTGGGGAACGCAGAGGCAATGTCAATAATAAAGAATGTAGTATATTATCCGAGAGGGGTCTCGGATCACTCCCTGATGGTGGCTTCAGTGGGTTTAGGGGTCAGGGAGGTTAGAGGGCCCTGGAAGCTAAGTCCATATTGGTTGGAGTTAATAGGGGAGCCAAAGAAGATAATAACAAAGCTAGAAGAGTTTTTAAAATTTAATGAAGGCTCAACGACAGCAGGTGTGCAATGGGACACACTGAAGGCATTCCTCAGGGGTATTTTGATTCAGGAGGTGGCAGGAGTTAAGAGGAGGGCAAGAAAGTGGGAGGAGGGAATCAGGAGGGAACTGGAGGTGGCAGAGAAGCAATTTATAGAAGGCCCTACACCAGAGAGGCAGAAACTGTGGGAAGAGAAACAGGAGGCCTATAGAATAGCAGTCCTGAAGAAGGGTGAAAATAAGCAACTCTTCCTGAAACAACGGACCTTTGGGGAAGGAGAAAGTGTGGGTCGTATGCTGGCCTATTTGGTAAAAACCAACTCCTCCTCCTCGGCGATCCCGGCAATTAGGACCCCAGGTGATGAGATAACCTCTCAGAGCCCAGAAATTACGGATATATTTGAGAGGTATTATAAAAACCTGTATAGGTCACAGGGGTTCGTTGGGGAGGAGGATATGGAGAAGTTCTTTAAAGACATACAGGTCCCTGTAGTTACTGAAGAGGATAGAGAGGGTATAGATGCGCCAATTACACTAGCTGAACTACAACAAGCTGTAAATGGAATGGCAAATCAAAAATCTCCGGGGCCGGATGGTCTCCCGGTAGAGGTCTATAAGCACTATGGGAAAATCCTTCTGCCGGAGTTGCTGAAAACGCTGAACTGGGCTCTGCTGGGAGGGTGTCTGCCTGTCTCTATGACTGAAACAAATATCATTCTGCTTCATAAAGAAGGGGGTGACCCACTAGAACCATCGGCATATAGGCCCATATCTTTGTTGTGTACAGACGCCAAGATTCTGGCAAGGGTCTTGGCTGCTAGACTTAACAAAATTATGCATAAACTCATTCACGTGGATCAAACGGGATTCATTTCCCGTAGGACCACGAGTATGAACATTAGGAGGGCATATATGAATCTCCAGACCCCGACAGAGAATATAGGTTCAAGAGCAGTGGTATCTCTGGATATAACTAAGGCCTTTGACAGTTTAGAATGGCCCTATCTCTGGCGGGTGTTGGAGGAGTTTGGCTTGGGTTCTGTCTTCAGAAAGTGGATAAAAATATTGTATAAGGGCCCAAGTGCGAAGGTTAGGGTTAATAAAGAACTGTCAGGGAAAATATGCTTAGAGAGGGGGACGAGACAGGGATGTCCCCTGTCCCCCCTGCTGTTTGCTCTCGCTATGGAGCCACTAGCAATCCATATTAGATCTAGCTCCAAGATCGAAGGCTTTGTAAGAAGAACAGGAGAGGAGAAGATTGCCCTGTATGCCGACGATGTCCTACTGTTTCTTGGAGATACGGAAGGTTCTCTTAGGCAAGTAATGGACATAATGGGAAGGTTTGGCAACGTGTCAGGACTGGTGGTGAATTGGAGGAAATCTGCACTACTGCCATTGGATAACCCCAATGGTCCGGACATGTCGGGAATCCCACAATTAAAAGTAGTCTCAAAGATTCGCTACCTGGGCATAAATATGTCAAAAGACCCCAATCAATACATCGTAGACAACCTAGTTCCACTATTGGGTAAATTTAGGGGTAAAATAGATATCTGGAGCCGGTTGCCCCTGTCTGTAGCAGGAAGGGGCAACCTGATCAAGATGGTCTGGTTGCCCCAACTGCTGTATTTGCTACACAACACGCCGGTGTGGCTGAACAAAAAGTGGTTCCAAAAGATTGACTCACTTTTCAGGGAACTGCTGTGGAGAAGGGGGAAGGCCAGGATTAGCCTGCAGAGCTTGCAGTTGCCAGTTAAGGAGGGGGGGATAGCCCTCCCACATCCGAGGTGCTATTTTCTAGCAGCACAGCTGCAGCACATTCGGGGTGGAAGTGCTGACAGAGGTTTGTTAACTCTAGAGACACCCCATAAAACTGTAGTAGAAGCATTGGAGGCAGACTCACTAGTTGGTAGAGGCCCCACAACTAAGTTAATAACTAAAGTCTGGAAGGCAATAAAGACCCTAATGGGATATGATGGGTTTACAGAATATGCTCCCCTCTGGCATAATAAAAACCTACAGGAGATAGTGGTTATGGGGGAATTTAAGGAATGGGCGAGGTGGGGTATAAATAGACTATCACAGCTGTATAGAGGGAGGGTATTGAAATCCTTTGAGGACCTCCAAAGGGAATACAGTATCCCAAGACAAACATTCTTTAGGTACCTGCAAATGAGAGCGGCACTGGAGGTACAATTTAGAGTAAATCCCCCAGCCTGGACAGACGCTACACTCCTCCAAAGGGTGATTAAGTCCGGGGAGGTGAAGGGCTTTATCTCTGGAATATACGCGCAGCTGTGCAAGGAAACCATTGTCAGATCAGAGCATCTGGGTTGCAGGCAGGGGTGGGAAAAGGATGTGGGAAAGCTGACGGATACACAATGGAAAGAAATACTGGAGGTGGGACAGGAGGTTTCAGTTTCACCTGCACAGAGACTCTCCCACCTAATGTTGTTACATAGAGCATATTACACCCCAAAAAAATTATTCCGTTTCGGTGTAAGAACTGATGCTAAGTGCCCCAGGTGTGGGGATGAGGGCGATTTGATACATATGGTATGGAGGTGCCCCAAGCTAGTACGTTACTGGCGGGGGGTTGTGGGCTCTATTGAGGGCAAATGGGGGCTTTCCCTGGAGATGGACGTCAGATTCTGTATTCTTGGATACAGAGTATGGAGACGGGAGGAAGTAGCAGCTAAAATAGCCGTTCTGAGGTGTCTTTACCAGGCCCGGAAGCTCATTATGCAGAGATGGCAAACAGTCCTTCCCCCGGTAGTAGACGAGTGGGCTAAAACAATAAATGAGGTAATATGGAAGGAGAGGGCCCTATATATTAGAAGAGGGAACCTTAAGAAGTTTGAAAAGATGTGGAACCCGTGGTTGGAAAGTCTAGGGTGCCAGGAATAAAGGGAAGGTTGTGGCCCAAGGTAGGGGGTGGGTAATGGAAGGGTGGGAGGGTTGGGGGAAGGGAAGGAAGGTAAAGAGAAAAAGGGAAAGCTTCCGATCGCCTTAGTGTACCATATGATGTATATTCCTTTTGTAGTGGAGTATGTCCACGTGAATATGTAGGTGTTTTAATGCAATATGGTTTATGTGAATTAAGAATTGTTAATAAAGATTATTTAAGAGAAAAAAAAAAGGAATAGTCTAATACATAAGGCTCTGTGAATATACATTGATTTAAATCTGTGCTGGCTGGACTATGTGGTCTCCGCTGGTCGATTGCACCGTTGGATGCACTTTGACACCGGAAGTGTATGCGGTGGTCTGTGCGGTCCGGCGAGTGCAGTGATCCACAGTGAGGCTTGGTCGGATTCAGCACTATTTAAGAAGGGTGACGCAGCGCGCCGCCTGTGCCCCTGGAAGACGTGATGATGTCACGAAACGCGTAGGACGGAGCCAGACGACGCGCTGACGTCACCCCCAAGCGAATCTATCTCCAGTGGACGGGTTTGTCCGAGCTCCGGTGGCCACGGAGCCGGACTTAAGGCTGTTCATTCATCTGACACTTTGTAAGTGTACATCTGTTTTTTATCTATTTTAATAAAGCGTTAAGTGGTTTTACACTATGTGAGCCCCTTTTTATTTCATGGTATCAATGCCCTGGGTTGTTGGAGCGGCTGCTGAGGTGATGACCCCTGGTGGACACTGCTGCTAATCTCCATTCTGGCTTTAAAAGATCCCTGCTTGCTGTGATCCTCTGTAGTGGGGGGTCATGGCATTCTGGTAAGGAGTAACCCCTTCAGTACCTGGTGGTGGACTCTTCCTCGCTGTTACTGATCTTCACTATTTATCACTTGGATTTTTTACTTTTCACATTTAGCTTTATTTTTATTTTTATCTTTTCTATTGGGGTTTTGGACATTTTGTAAACCAGTGGTTCTCAACTCCAGTCCTCAGGACCCACCAACAGGCCAGGTTTGCAAGATAGCTGAAATACATCACAGGTGATATCACTTGATGCTCAGTGATTGCAGTATTCTAGTCTGCAACTCCCCAAGGTAATACTTAAAATCTGGCCTGTTGGTGGGTCCCGAGGACTGGAGTTGAGAACCACTGTTGTAAACACTTCATTGATGTTTATTTTTTTGGACTCCTTATAACACCTGATTGAGGTTTCAACTTATGGAATTTTTTCAATATTAGAGTTCTACACATTGATTTTTTTGATATATATGAATTTTGTCACTGTCAATTATTTATTATGTTTTATTAGCACTAGCGCAACCTCTTTTTTCTTTATCCTTTTTAAATATTGGTGCTACATTGGCTTTTCTCCAATCAGCTGGTGCCATTCCAGTCAGTAGACTGTCTGTAAAGATTAGGAACAACGGTCTGGCAATCACTTGACAGAGTTTCCCAAGTACCCTCGGATGCAAGCCATCTGGTCCCGGTGATTTATTAATGTTAAGTTTCTCAAGTCTAATTTTAATTCTCTCCTCTGTTAACCATGGAGGTGCTTCCTGTGTTGTGTCATGAGGATAAACACTGCAGTTTTGGTTACTGAAGCCCCCCGATTCACTCATGAAGTCTGAGGAGAAGAATAAATTCAATACCTTCGCCATCTCCCCATCCTTTGTAGCCAGATGTCCTTCCTCATTCTTTATGGGGCCAATATGGTCTGTCCTCCCTTTTACACTGTTTACATACTTAAAGTGGAGTTCCACCCACTTTTACAACTCTTCAGCATCCCTCACTAAACTGTGCACTGTAAACGAATTGGATATATTTTTTTTTTTTTTAAGCAAGTATATCTGCTGTATTCATTTTTCACTTCCTCCTCCCTGGCCGCGGCCCATGGCATCATTTCCTGTTTGCAATGCCTTCAGTGTCAGACTTCCTCTGACACTGCCATTGCTATGGAAACCTGACCTGAAACCTATTACACTGCTTGTGCTGCACTGAGCATGTGCAAGATCTGCAAGGATGAGATCCAGGAAGAAATACAGTCTGGCTTCAGATGCCCACACTTAAGATGGCCACGGCCTGCTGTAAATTTATAAAATAACAAACTACTGCTATAAACTAACAAAACAGACCTTAGTTTACAGACTAACTTTACTAGAATACATTAAGCTTGTGTATTATAGGGGTATTTTTATTTAAAAAGTTTTATTATTATTATTATTAAGAATTTTTTGGGATTTTTTTTGCTCTCCTCCGCTATGTGTCTTTCATGTTCTATCTTAGCCATCCTTATTGCACCCTTACATTTCTTGTTGCGTTCTTTATAAAGTCTGAATGCTGAGGATGATCCCTCAACCTTGTATTTTTTGAAGGCCTTCTCCTTTGCTTTTATATGCATTTTTACATTGGAGTTAAGCCATCCAGGACTTTTGTTCGCTCGTTTAAATGTATTACCCAATGGGATGCATTGGCTAATGCCCTTATTTAATATGCTCTTAAAGCAAACCCATCTCTCCTCCGTATTCTTTGTTCCTAACATTTTATCCCAATTTATGCCTTTTAGCAAGGTTTGTAGTTTAGGGAAGTTGGCTCTTTTGAAATTCAGTGTCTTTGTATTCTCTTTATGTTTCCTATTTGTGTGATTTATACTGAAACTAATTGACCTGTGATCGCTGTTACCTAAATTGCCCCGTATTTCCACATCCGTGATCAGGTCTGTATTGTTGGTAATCAGTAGATCCAGTAATGCGTCTACCATCTGACCCATAAAATTGTCCTGCAAGACATTAAAGAACTGGTGAGCCTTAGATGAATGCACGGTTCCCTCCGCCCAGTCTATGTCTGGATAATTAAAATCCCCCATTATGATAACACTTCCTATCCTTGCTGCTAATCCAAATTGTGATAGGAGATCTGTCTCCACTTCCTCCCTCAGGTTAGGGGGCCTATAGCATACTCCCAGTATTATTATCCCCTTAGCTTCATCCCTTTGGAGCTCTACCCATAAGGATTCCACCTCCTTCCTAGCTCCCTCAGTGATGTCATCTCTCACATTCACTTGTACAATATTCATGATATATAGGCATACCCCTCCCCCTTTTTTACCCTCTCTATCCTTGCGGTAAAGGATATACCCTTGAATGTTTGCCAGCCAATCATGAGAGCTGTTGAACCAGGTCTCTGAAATTCCCACAAAATCCAAATCCTCCTCGTACAACTGTATCTCTAGTTCACCCATCTTGTCCACCATGCTCCTGGCATTGGTGAACATGCCACATAGTTTAGACCGGTCGCATATTGTCCTCATATTGGGTGTTTCGAGATTGCAACCAAGTCCCCTAAAGGAATCCATCAAACTTTTTCCCTAAACAGCTTATGCACTCGAAGAGATGGATCCGGTATTGGGCACTTTTTGCACACCCCACATCAAATTCACTCTTGGAGAATGCAGCCTGCCATCTCAGGAGTCTTGGCCCTTTCTTTCCATTCAGGCAAAAGGGGAGTATTCTTCAGATAGAACTCCTCCACAGAGATCTCATCCTTTGCTCCCCCACCAAATCAGATGACGGGACTGGGGTGGCCAGATTCACTTGTTCCAGCAACATCTGAGCTGGCATCTTCACTGGCGAGGCTGTTATGTTGCGGACACTAACCTAGATCTTCCCGTGACTTCTTTGCAACCCTTTGGTTGAAACCACCTTGGGAATTATCTCCACTCCCATGTCTTCTCTCTGTCCGTCCGATTCAAGGACAATGAAAGGGCCTGGTTGCTTCCAATTTAGCTTGACAGATGCTCATAAATAGGCCACTTTACGAGGCTGTAACACCTTCTCACATTGGTCCAAACGCCAGATCTTTCTCACTCCTTCAGCTGGAGCCTTCTATTTTTGTACCAGGTGCTGGTAGACTTGTCTCAGCATGGGGTGCACACTTGTAGTTGAAGTGCCCGGCTCCAAAACAAGAGGTGTCAACAGCCTTCTGACATGATCAGTATTGGTCCCTATGATGAGAGAACTCTTATTGGCCCCTGGTAGGCGAGGACAGACCACTGCCTGAGTGTCAAAAGTCTCAGCTTTCCCAGCCATGGAGGGATCAAAGGTCAGCTTGATCGGTAGATAGCCATCATAGGGGAAGTTCTGAGTCACAATGCCCCATATCTGCAGCTCTTCCAACTTCTGCAAAGGCAGGTGCTTGAGGTGCCTGTCATAGAAGTCTATGTAGAGAAGGCTCACTTAAGCTCCAGTATCCAGAAGAGCCTTGGTGTAGACTCCCTTTACTTGGGAGCATGGAGTAAGTGGTGGCCTTGGTCTGTTCGGTGGTTTGTATCCGCGCTCCTCTCTGCTGAGATTCTGATCGGGCTTAAGTCTGCTCTAAGTTCTGGGAGTCTGGTGTGCATTGACTCTCCGGCGCCAACAGCATGTGTCAAAGAAAATGGGACACTGGGTTGCTTGGAGGCAACAACAGGGGGCCCTCTGCAAGGGTTTGGATTTTCGCTGCTGTTTCTTTGTGTCATTGGTTTTGAGCCAGCTACCGTAAATGGGCACCCCGTTGGCTCCTTCACCAGAGCCCTCGAAGTTTCCCTCTGGCTTCTGGCACTGTGCTTCAGGCTTCACTGGGCTTGGACACAGCTGTCGATTAATGTCCCATATAATTTCAGCATACCTGGGTATGCTCAATGGCACTCCTCACTGGTACACGTGAAAATGCTTATTATCGGCTCCGATATATAGACACTAGTATGGATATCGGTGCATCGCTACCAAATATCCATAATATTCCTGTAATTATGGATAATCAAACATTAAAATCACTTGTTCTTACCGGATCTAATAAATATCTATTTTTATGTGGAATATCAATGAAATTATGTGAGCTCTAACGTTAAAACCACTTGATCTTACCAGATCTAACGAATATCTGTTAGCCTGAATGATTTTGGCCAGAAAATTTGATAACGGGGGGCCAACCCATCCTTATATACCACCTAATATCTCTATTTTTATGTGTAATATCTCTGAAATTATGTGAGCTCTGACGTTAAAACCACTTGATCTTACCGGATCCAACAAATATCTATTAGCCTGAATGATTTTTGGCCAGAAAATTTGATAAGGGGGGGCAACCCGTACTTATGTACCACCTAATATCTCTATTTTGGTGTGTAATATCCCTGAAATTATGTAAGATCTAATGTTAAAACCCCTTGATCTAATCTCATCCTTATGTACCACCACCAAATATCTCTAACGTTAAAACCACTTAATCTTACCGGATCTAAGGAATATCTATTAGCTTTAAAGATTTTTGGCCAGAAAATTGCATGGGGGGGGGGGGGGGCAACCCATCCTTATATACCATCTAATATCTCTATTTCTATGTGGAATATCTCTGAAATTATGTGAGCTCTAACATTAAAACCACTTGATCTTACTGGATCTAACAAATATCTATTAGCCTGAATGATTTTTGGCCAGAAAATTTGATAACGAGGGCTGCAACCCATCCTTATGTACCACCTAATATCTCTATTTTTAGGTGGAATATCTCTGAAATTATGTGTGATCTAATGTAAAAACCACTTGATCTTACCGGATCTAACGAATATCTATTAGCCTGAATGATTTTTGGCCAGAAAATTTGATAAGAGGGGGCCAATCCGTCCTTGTGTACCACCTAATATCTCTATTCTTATGTGGAATATCTCTGAAATTATGTGAGATCTAATGTTAAAACCACTTGATCTTACCGGATCTAACAAATATCTATTAGTCTCAATGATTTAATTAATCACTTACTAAGCCTCTATGTGAGATCTAACGTTAAAACCACTTGATCTTACCGGATCTAACAAATAGCTTCCAAAATAGCTGTTTGGTCAATTTTTTGATAAGGGGGCTGATGACGGATTAGCCCCCCCAGCAAATAACTGTTAATATTGCTTCTTCTGTGTGAGTTCTAACGCAAAGAACGGGTTATCTAACCTGGTCTAACAAAAGTCTAACAAACTGCATAAGATTTTTCAAAATTTTTGATATGGGGGGCTAACCAGGCAGAGGTCACTTAATATGTTTTTTGACATATAGCATAGTTGTTTGATTATATAGACTCTAACAAGCCTCATCTGCTGTCCTTGTTTGCACCCATGACTTGTGTAGTCTTTGAGCAAGCACTGCAGACTGACCCAAGTCTATAGAATCACAGACGTCTAGCTTTCAGCCTGCCTGCTATGGGAGAACAATAAACTGCAACAGTGAAAAGCTGTACGGGGAGGATCTGGCCACCAAAAGCAGGGAAACAGAAATGGTCAAAAGGAAGCTCATTGTACCTATTCAATTTAAAGAACAATTGTTAAAGGTTGTGCACAAAAGTCCCCAGCAGGTCACTTGGGAGTCACTAAGACCAGTGCTTGAGCGATGCAGTATTTTTTCTGGCCTAACATGCTTAACCACTTAAACTCTGGAATATTTACCCTCCTTCCTGACCAGGCAATTTTTTGTACCCAAATAAAATGTATGTCCTTTTTTTTCCCCCCACAAATAGAGCTTTCTATTGGTGGTATTTCATCACCTCTGCAGTTTTTATTTTTTGCACTATAAACAAAAAAAAAAAAAAAACGATGACAATTTAAAAGAAAAAAAAAACAATATTTCTTACTTTCTGCTATAAAACATATCTAAAAAAAATGTAAAAAAAATCTAATTTCTTCATCAGTTTAGGCCAATATGTATTCTGCAACATATTTTTGGTAAAAAAAAAAATCCCAATAAGTGTATATTGATTGATTTGTGGAAAAGTTATAGCGTCTACAAACTACAGGATATTTTTATTTTTTTTACTAGTAATGGCAGCAATCAGCGACTTATAGGGGACTGCGATATTATGGCAGACAGTCGGACACTAACTGACACTTTTGACAGTTTTTGGGGACCAGTGACACTAATACAGTCATCAGTGCTAAAAAATATGCACTGTCACTGTACTAATGACACTGGCTGGGAATGGATTAAACATCAGGGGTAATCAAAGAGTTAACTGTGTTCCTAGCCTGTGTTTTAGTGCACTGTGGGGGGTGCTTTTACTAGGGGAGACTACTTACTTTGCAGAGACACAGGGTCTATGCCTTCCCTCCTGTCAGAATGGCGATCTTCCTTGTTTACATTGCCATTCTAGCTCTCTGCCTAACGATTGGCCTGCTGTACCTTCAGATCAGCTCCTGCTGTATATAATCACAGCGGGAGCAGGCCACCGGCAGCGCGCATGCACGCCTCCTACCGGAAGTGTCAGATCACATACTAGGTATGTGATCCGGCGTAGCAGAGCCACTTTCCTGCCATATATTCAAGTTATACAGTCAGGAAGTGGTTAAAGACATTTCCAATTACTGTTGGCCCTGTGTTACCTGCCAGCAGTTGGCAAGGCAGGAGATATCAACAGGGCTCCTCTACAACTGATGAACCTTTTAAGAGGGTAGTGGTGGATATCACTGGGCAACAGTTCAGGCAAATATTACATCCCAGTACTGGACTTACCAACAGTACCCAGATACTGTGGCACTATCCACTCTCGAGGCAGGGAAGGATGATGCTTTGCTGGGAATCTTTAGGGAATTAGAATCTCCTGTGGAGCTCCTCATTGATCAAGGCAATTTAAATGCATCTTGATGCAGGCTCTTTGTCGAAAATACAGATAATGTTTACCCCCCCCCCCAAACAAATGGCCTGTGTTAGTGATTCTTTGGGACTTTGAAATAGATGTCAAGGCCATTTGTGGAGTTGCAGGGCAGGAGATGGGATTAATATTTGCCTCACCAGCTGTTTGCCTATAAAGAAGTGCCCCAGGAGTCCACAAGCTTTTTGTCATTTGAAAAAAGGCGAAAGGCATGTGAGAAGACCCTTAGACCTAATCTATGAGACTTGGGAGGGCAAGATTGCTGGCCCGAGGGCTCTGTGGTTGATTATGTCCTAAGGTTTCAGGACAAAATGGAGACTGGTTGGAATGGTGCTGGAAAACATGACACAGGCTCAGGCCAAGCAAAAATACTGGTAAGGCCACAATTTCAGAGAGAAGAAATACAACGTGGTGTACATTCTGCTCCCTATGTAGCAGAACAAACTACAGGCAGCATGGAAGGGGCCACATCCAATCACAAAGTGCCTGAATTATGTTACCTACAGTGGGGACGGAAAGTATTCAGACCCCCTTAAATTTTTCACTCTTTGTTATATTGCAAACCAGATCAAGTGAATAATTAATGGGCACGGCGCCAGAAAAGATACATACATGCAGTCTACCAACCTGATGCTGCTCCTAAATTAGTAATTTACTAATAAACAATATAACAGATAACATAGGGCGTATCAATAGTGTAATATATTCAATGTGAATCTGTTGAATTTTAACGTATATTAAAGTGCTCCAGTGCATAAGCAATACATATTCTGTGTTTACAATAAAGTGAATTTAGTGCAACATATCAAATGTCCTCAAATTATTCTGAAAAAAACACATAAAATTCTTCTTAGTAGATCCAATCACCACATCATAAAGTGCACATGCTTTCTTATTCGTGCTTCACCCGAAGTGGTAAATCAAAGTGCTCACCAGACAGTAGTGGCCACAAAGTGACCCTCAGGCATAAGAAAGAACTATATATCTTCAAAGCTAACTTTTCCAGATATCCTGGCAGAAGGCTTCAATCACCAGTCAGCAGAACTTGTATATAGCTTCTATATCTGAGCCTCGGTGCATCAATGCATCAGCTAAATCTGCAAAAAGTGGTTCCCCATGAAAGCCACAAAGCTTGGATAGTGTAAAAACATCTTTATTCCAAATAAACAAAGCTTCCAAAAAATGTGCAGGTAGAGGACGAAAATCAAACTGGACTACAGCTGAGGGGGAAACCAGAGACCGAGTGGTACCTTGTGTTTGCTTAAGTAGCATCTCGGCATGCGTCCCAGCTGATCCAGGAACAGAGGACTCGTGAGTGTGTCTCGAGCCTCCCAGCAGATCCAGGAACGGAGGACTCGTGAGTGTGTCTCGAGCCTCCCTTTCAATATATTTCACGCTGTGCGCGTGTCTTCAGGAAAAAAAAAAGAAACATTTTCATTTTTCATTTTTAGTGTTCATTTTAGTGTTAAGTTTGTATTAATAGTGCGTAGTTTTATCAATTTACACATTTACTTTCATGAAATCTGTGACACATTCACTATACCATGTAAATATGTACTGCTGTGTCACACATTTCTCAGAGCCTGCTTTCTGAACTACAAAAGGTGCTTAGAAGAGGAGTTTCAGGAGGCAGAGGCATTACAGGAATCACTACTTGCAGCCAGCAAGGTGCTATGGGATATGTAGGAAGCTCTTAAAAGAGATGGCTAGCAAAGTGGTAACCTTCAAAACATGAAAGGAGAAAGGAGAATTCACTAATCTATAAAAATATAACAATCAGGGAAACAACAAACATGGAGACCAGTTCTCCTAAGCAGAACGTGCATTACATTTATATCATATTTGATCTCTATTGTAGCATGATGGTTGCTGGATTGTGAAACCTTATCATCTGAAAATATAAATATAGTTAGGAAAGTTGACATTAAGGGAGTGTCCGCTGGAACATCTCAAAGCGCTTCAACACCTCTTCAACACACCTCTTATACCCTTTTATTAGGTTTTGGTTTTTTCTGTAAACACCCTCTTTAGGGACCAGAAACAAAGGCTACAAGCTTAGTAGCACTTGATACCACCAAAACTATGACAGAAGGTTAAAAGTCATTTATGAGAGACAATAACTTTAATACATCAGACTGGACTTCTAGTCAACAACTTACTCTACAAATTACTTTGCATAAAACCAAAGAACAGGCAGACTTTGTTAAGTACTTTTTACTTTTAATCCTGTTCATCTTACTGTTGCCGTTTGTCTGTTTTGTAATATCTCTTCCTGTCCATTATTTCTTGCACATTTTTTATTTATAAAACAATATTTTAAAATCGTTAAGCTGAACCTCTAAATGCTCTAACCAGAAATTAAAAAAATTACACATCTTTTAATAAAGCTACCATAATTTCAATTTTTCTGTCTTGGCGTAGCAGTGAGTGTCAGACATTTTTTAAAGATCGAAGCTGCTACAGCAGGTGCTGTGAACAGTGCATGTTTCTATTAAAATAAATGGTAGAGGTTACTGTTTGTGTTTGTAAGGGGTTAACTGCAGAATTAACCTGTCCCAATGATGATTACCCACAGTCTGATGGGGCTTAGATTGTTTTGGGGTAAGAGCTGGAAGATCTCAGCATGAGGCTGACAGTGCAATAAATCACATCCCCCTTGTATTAGTGGTCATTGGCGAAGTGCCACCTTACATTGGTGGTGTAAGGTACAGTGCCTTGCAAAAGTATTAAACCCCTTGGCATTTTACCTATTTTGTTACATTACACCCTTTAGTTCAGTGTTTTTTTATCTGAATTATAGGTGATGGATCAGAACACAATAGTCTAAGTTGGTGAAGTAAAATTAGAAAAATACTGATAATTGGCATGTGTGTATGTATTCACCCCCTTTGTTATGAAGCCCATAAAAAGCTCTGGTGTAACCAATTACCTTCAGAAGTGACATAATTAGTGAAATGATGTCCACCTGTGTGCAATCTAAGTGTCACATGATCTGTCATTACATTTACACACCATTTTGAACGCTGCCAGAGGCTGCAACACCTAATCAAGAGGCACCACTAACCAAACACTGCCTTGAAGACCAAGGAACTCTCCAAACAAGTAAGGGACAATGTTGTTGAGAAGTACAAGTCAGGGTTAGGTTATAAAAAAATATCCAAATCTTTGATGATCCCTAGGAGCACCATCAAATCTATCATAACCAAATGGAAAGAACATGGCTCAACAGCAAACCTGCCAAGAAATGGCCCCACACCAAAACTCACAGACCGGGCAAGGAGGGCATTAATCAGAGAGGCAGCACAGAGACCTAAGGTAACCCTGGAGGAGCTGCAGAGTTCCCCAGCAGAGACTGGAGTATCTGTACATAGGACGACAATAAGCCGTACGCTCCATAGAGTTGGGCTTTATGGCAGAGTTGCCAGAAGAAAGCCATTACTTTCAGCAAAAAACAAAATGGCACATTTTGAGTTTGCGAAAAGGCATGTGAGAGACTCCCAAAATGTATGGAGGAAGGTGCTCTGGTCTGATGAGACTAAAATTGAACTTTTTGGCCATCAAAGAAAACGCTATGTCTGGCACAAACTCAACACATCACATCACCCAAAGAACACCATCCCCACAGTGGAACATGGTGGTGGCAGCATCATGCTGTGGGATGTTTTTCAGCAGTCGGGACTGGGAAACTGGTCAGAGTTGAGGGAAAGATGGATGGTGCCAAATACAGGGATATCTGTACCACTCTGTGTGTGTGATTTGAGGCTAGGACGGAGGTTCACCTTCCAGCAGGACAATGACCCCAAACACAGTGCTAAAGCAACACTTGAGTGATTTAAGGGGAAACATGCATATGTGTTGGAATGGCCTAGTCAAAGCCCAGACCTCAATCCAATAGAAAATCTGTGGTCAGACTTAAAGATTGCTGTTTACAACCACAAACCATCCAACTTGAAGGAGCTGAAGCAGTTTTGGAAGGAGGAATGGGCAAAAATCTCAGGGGGAAGATGTGGCAAGCTCATAGAGACTTGATAGCAACAAAAGGTGGCTCTACAAAGTATTGACTTTAGGGGGGTGAATAGTTATGCACATTGACTTTTTCTGTTATTTTGTCCTATTTGTTGTTTGCTTCACAATAAAAATAAAAAAAACATCTTTAAAGTTGTGGGCATGTTCTCTAAATTAAATGATGCAAATCCTCAAACAATCCATGTTAATTCCAGGTTGTGAGGCAACAAAACACAAAAAATGCCAAGTGGGGTTGAATACGTTTGCAAGGCTCTGTAAACCGCATTACCAGCACCAGAAAACAGTGTGGACCTATGCTTGAGCTCATGCGCATTGCACACATGCTCATACATCAAAGTGAAAGGGCAATGTTAGATGTGCTGTTTCAGTTCACACGTGCACATACCAATTAGCATGACCACTTGCTGCCCAGTGGACTATTTAAACTGGTTTGTTACTATGAGCAGTCGCTGAATGTTCTTCAGCTTGTTCCCGTGTTTCTAAGACCCTATCCACCGTACCTGCTTACAGGGTTGATCTTAGGGTCACAAACGCTTGGGTGCAAAAATATTTCTGGCGCCCCCCACATGGGCGTGGTTGTTTTTCTAACTCCTCCCCTTTACCAATGTTTTTATGGCAACGACTCAAACACAGATATGCTCCCCTATGGAGTTTTCGTTACCCTGGGATCCTATCATGATCTCTTAACAATAAACAAAATACAGGAGGAGAAGCAGAGTACTCTAATGGGGCCTGGAGGGGGGATCTCTCTAATGGACACAGAGAGGGCCTCTGTTAGAGAGTCTGTTAGAAAGAGCCCCCACCAGGCCCCATTAGAGACTACAATGGGGTCTAATGGGACCTGGAGGGGGGTCTCTCTAACAGAGGCCCTCTTGGTTTCCATTAGTCTGTTAAATTCCCCACTGATACTATTAGCAATGTGCTTAAGTAAGAGATTGCAGACATACTACAGGAGATGGTTAGAGACTGAGGAGACATGATATAAGAGATGGTCCGAGACTGCAGACATGATTCAGGCAATGGTCAAAGACTGCAGGCATGATACAAGAGATGGTCAAAGACTGAAGACATGATACAAGAGATGGTCAGAGACTGCGGGTATGATACAAGAGATGGTCAGAGACTGCAGACATGATACAGGAGATGGTCAGAGACTGCAGACATGATACAGGAGATGGTCAGAGACTGCGGGCATGATACAGGAGATGGTTAGAGACTGCAGGCATGATACAAGAGATGGTTAGAGACTGCAGGCATTATACAGGTGATGGTCAGAGAATGCGGGCATGATACAAGAGATGGTCAGAGACTGAGGACATGATACAAGAGGTGGTCAGAGACTGCGGACATGATACAAGAGATGGTCGGAGACTGCGGACATGATACAAGAGATGGTCAGAGACTGCAGACATGATACAGGAGATGGTCAGAGACTGCAGACATGATACAGGAGATGGTCAGAGACTGCATACATGATAGAAGAGATGGTCAGAGACTGTGGACATGATACAGGTGATGGTCAGAGACTGCGGACATGATACAAGAGATGGTCAGAGACTGAGCATATGATACAAGAGATGGTCAGAGACTGCAGACATGATACAGGAGATGGTCAAAGACTGCGGGCATGATACAGGTGGTGGTCAGAGACTGCGGGCATGATACAAGAGATGGTGAGAGACTGAGGACATGATACAAGAGATGGTCAGATACTGCAGACATGATACAAGAGATGGTCAAAGACTGAAGACATGATACAAGAGATGGTCAGAGACTGCGAGCATGATACAAGAGATGGTCAGAGACTGCAGACATGATACAGGAGATGGTCAGAGACTGCAGACATGATACAGGAGATGGTCAGAGACTGCGGATCTGATACAAGAAATGGTCAGAGACAGAGACTGCAGACATGACACAGGTGATGGTCTGAGACTGCGGGCATGATACAAGAGATGGTTAGAGACTGAGGACATGATACAAGAGATGGTCAGAGACTGCAGACATGATACAGGAGATGGTCAGAGACTGCAGACATGATAAAGGAGATGGCCAGAGACTGCGGACATGATACAAGAAATGGTCAGAGACAGACTGCAGACATGATACAAGAGATAGTCAAAGACTGCGGACATGATACAAGAGATGGTCAGAGACCGCAGACATGATACGGGAGATGGTCAGAGACTGCGGGCATGATACAGGAGATGGTTAGAGACTGCAGGCATGATACAAGAGATGGTTAGAGACTGCAGGCATTATACAGGTGATGGTCAGAGAATGCGGGCATGATATAAAGAGATGGTCAGAGACTGAGGACATGATACAAGAGGTGGTCAGAGACTGCGGACATGATACAAGAGATGGTCAGAGACTGCGGACATGATACAAGAGATGGTCAGAGACTGCAGACATGATACAGGAGATGGTCAGAGACTGCATACATGATAGAAGAGATGGTCAGAGACTGCGGACATGATACATGTGATGGTCAGAGACTGCGGACATGATACAAGAGATGGTCAGAGACTGAGCATATGATACAAGAGATGGTCAGAGACTGCAGACATGATACAGGAGATGGTCAAAGACTGCGGGCATGATACAAGAGATGGTCAGAGACTGCAGGCATGATACAGGTGGTGGTCAGAGACTGCAGGCATGATACAAGAGATGGTGAGAGACTGAGGACATGATACAAGAGATGGTCAGATACTGCAGACATGATACAGGAGATGGTCAGAGACTGCAGACATGATACAGGAGATGGTCAGAGACTGCAGACATGATAGAGGAGATGGTCAGAGACTGCAGACACGATACAAGAGATGGTTAGAGACTGTGGGCATGATACAAGAGATGATCAGAGACTGTAGGCATGATGCAGGAGATGGTCAAAGACTGCAGACATGATACAAGAGATGGTCAGAGACGTTGGTTACATGGTGGGCACAGCACATTACATGTTGGGCACAGCACATTACATAGATGGCACACCACTCTGCATTACATGGTGGGTACAGTACATTACACAGTGTGCACTGTACAGCACATTACATTGTGGGTACAGCACATAACATGGTGGGCACAGCACATTACATGGTGGGCACAGCACATTACACAATGGGCACTATACAGCACAGCACGACATGGTGGACATAGCACATGATATGGTGGGCACGGCACATTTATACAGAGGGCACACCACTCCACATTACATGGTGGGCACAGCACATTAAACGGTGGGCACTGTACAGCACAGCACATGACATGGTGGGCACACCACTCTGCATTACATGGTAGGGCACACCAGTCTGCATTACATGGTGGGCACTGTACAGCACAACACATGACATGGTGGGCATAGCACATTACACAGAGGACACACTACTCTGCATTACATAGTGGGCAGTGTACAGAATAGCAGATGACATAGTGGGCACAGCACATAACACAGAGGGCACACTACTCTGCATAAAATGGTGGGCACTGTACAGCACATTACATGGTCGGCACAGCACATTAGACGGAGGGCACACCACTCCGCATTACATGGTGGGCACTGTACAGCACGACATGGTGGGCATAGCATATTACATGGAGGGCACACCACCCCACATTACATGGTGGGCACTGTACATTACAGTACATGGTGGGCAGACCACACCACACCACATTACATATGGGTACACCCCACCACATCACATGGTGGGTACAGTACATGACATGGTGGGCAGTTACAGTACATGACATGGTGGCAGGGCCGGACTGGCCCACCGGGATACCGGGAAATCCCCCGGTGGGCCGGTTGTCTGGCTGCCCCTGGTGCCGCTGTGAGGGCAGCGGCGCCTGAAAGAAACATGGCCGCGGGGCCGCCAGGTTTACATGCAACTGCGCATGCGCCAGCGCTTCTCTCGGAAGTGTGTACGGGCTTTCCCGAGCTAGCCGTGCTCGGGAAAGTCCGTACACACTCGGCAATTCTCGGAAATGCGGGCGCATGCGCAGTGACGATGGCGCCGATCGGCGCCATTTTTAAAAGTACCGCAGTGAGTACTCGTCTGGTGGCCTCTTCCTCCTGCCCCCCCTGCAGCCTCTGACCTCCTGCCCCCCCTGCAGCCTCTGACCTCCTGCCCCCACTGCAGCCTCTGACCTCCTGCCCCCCTGCAGCCTCAGACCTCCTGCCTCCACTGCAGCCTCTGACCTCCTGCCCCCCCTGCAGCCTCTGACCTCCTGTCCCCCCCCTGCAGCCTCTGACCTCCTGCCCCCACTGCAGCCTCTGACCTCCTGCCCCCCCTGCAGCCTCTGACCTCCTGCCCCCCTGCAGCCTCTGACCTCCTGCCCCCCCTGCAGCCTCTGACCTCCTGCCCCCACTGCAGCCTCTGACCTCCTGCCCCCCCTGCAGCCTCTGACCTCCTGCCCCCACTGCAGCCTCTGACCTCCTGCCCCCCCTGCAGCCTCTGACCTCCTGCCCCCACTGCAGCCTCTGACCTCCTGCCCCCCCTGCAGCCTCTGATCTCCTGCCCCCACTGCAGCCTCTGACCTCCTGCCCCCACTGCAGCCTCTGACCTCCTGCCCCCCCTGCAGCCTCTGACCTCCTGCCCCCACTGCAGCCTCTGACCTCCTGCCCCCCCTGCAGCCTCTGACCTCCTGTCCCCCCCTGCAGCCTCTGACCTCCTGCCCCCACTGCAGCCTCTGACCTCCTGTCCCCCCCTGCAGCCTCTGATCTCCTGCCCCCACTGCAGCCTCTGACCTCCTGCCCCCACTGCAGCCTCTGACCTCCTGCCCCCCCTGCAGCCTCTGACCTCCTGCCCCCACTGCAGCCTCTGACCTCCTGCCCCCCTGCAGCCTCTGACCTCCTGCCCCCACTGCAGCCTCTGACCTCCTGCCCCCACTGCAGCCTCTGACCTCCTGCCCCCACTGCAGCCTCTGACCTCCTGCCCCCACTGCAGCCTCTGACCTCCTGCCCCCACTGCAGCCTCTGACCTCCTGCCCCCCCTGCAGCCTCTGACCTCCTGCCCCCCCTGCAGCCTCTGACCTCCTGCCCCCACTGCAGCCTCTGACCTCCTGCCCCCACTGCAGCCTCTGACCTCCTGTCCCCCCCCTGCAGACTCTGACCTCCTGTCCCCCCCCTGCAGACTCTGACCTCCTGTCCCCCCCCTGCAGCCTCTGACCTCCTGCCCCCACTGCAGCCTCTGACCTCCTGCCCCCACTGCAGCCTCTGACCTCCTGCCCCCCCCTGCAGCCTCTGACCTCCTGTGCAGCCTCTGACCTCCTGTCCCCCCCGTGCAGCCTCTGACGTCCTGCCCCCCCCTCTGCAGCCTCTGACCTCCTGCCCCCCCCTACGCAGCCTCTGACCTCCTGCCCCCCCCTGCAGCCTCTGACCTCCTGTCCCCCCCCTGCAGCCTCTGACCTCCTGCCCCCCCTGCAGCCTCTGACCTCCTGCCCCCCCCTCTGTCCCCCCCCCTGCAGCCTCTGACCTCCTGTCCCCCCCCTGCAGCCTCTGACCTCCTGTCCCCCCCCTGCAGCCTCTGACCTCCTGTCCCCCCCCCCTGCAGCCTCTGATTTCCTGTCCCCCCCCTGCAGCCTCTGACCTCCTGTCCCCCCCCTGCAGCCTCTGACCTCCTGTCCCCCCCTGCAGCCTCTGACCTCCTGTCCCCCCCTGCAGCCTCTGACCTCCTGTCCCCCCCCCCTGCAGCCTCTGACCTCCTGTCCCCCCCCTGCAGCCTCTGACCTCCTGCCCCCCCCCCTGCAGCCTCTGACCTCCTGTCCCCCCCCTGCAGCCTCTGACCTCCCCTGTACCATCGGCAGCCTCTGACCTCCCCTGTACCATCGGCAGCCTCTGACCTCCCCTGTACCATCGGCAGCCTCTGACCTCTCCTGTACCATCCGCAGCCTCTGACCATCTCTTGTCTTATATCACGTCTGCAGTCTGGAGTGGAGTCAACAGTGGGAGTGCCTCAGGGATGAGGGTCATGGGAGAAGTCAGACATGTATGGACTGTGGAGAGGAAACTATGGGATAAAACCAGAGCCACCAAGCTGGAGCCAACTGACTGAGCCCTGCATGGTACACCTGAGAGGAGGTCAGTGACAGCGCCGCCAGGCCTACCTGAGAGGGGGGTCAATACAATATTGTAAGGGGGCACTGATATATAGGTTTCCCCCTTATATCAGTAAACCCCCGTACCTTAGTGTTTTCTTTCTGCGGAAGGTGGTCTCTGGTCACCAGAGTCCTCCCCACATTCCCAGAGTTCCCCTTTACATCATAGTCTGCAGGATTCCACCTTACAGTGCAAGGGGAAATGATGTAAAGGGGAAAGCAATGGACTCTGATATAAGTGGGGTCTCTGGTCACCAGTGCCCCCCTTTTATATCAGAGTTCCCGCTTAGATCATGATCTGCAATGTTCCCCTTTATGTCAGAGTTCCCTTGCACTGTAAAGGGGAATCCTCCTGATATATGGACTCTGTTGGGTTATATTAATCTGACTTTCATGTAAGGCCCCTTTCACACGGGACGGATCCGTATTGATCCGCCCCGTGTTTATCCGCTGCTCAGCGGGGATCGCTCCGCTTTCCCCAGCTGAGCAGGCAGATGACAGGGCGGGACCCGCACACTGTGCAGGGACCGCCCTGTCAGATCTCCGCTCTCCCCTATGGGGGATCGGAGGAACACGGACCGTCTGTCCGTGTTCCTCCGATCCGCTCTGCAGACGGATAGAAAAATAGGATTTTCTTCCGTCCGCAGAATCGGACGAGAGCGGAGGCGGACAACATCGGGTGTTAGCGGATGTACATCCGCTGACACCCGCTATCCCATAGGGATGCATGTATGTCCGTATTTCATGCTAAAACGGATGCATGAAATACGGACATACGGTCCGCACGTGTGAAAGGGGCCTAAGAGGAGAAGTATGGTTTTTGACTTTTGTTTAAGGCCCCTTTCACACGTGCGGACCGTATGTCCGTATTTCATGCATCCGTTTTAGCATGAAATACGGACATACATGCATCCCTATGGGATAGCGGGTGTCAGCGGATGTACATCCGCTAACACCCGATGTTGTCCGCCTCCGCTCTCGTCCGATTCTGCGGACGGAAGAAAATCCTATTTTTCTATCCGTCTGCAGAGCGGATCGGAGGAACACGGACAGACGGTCCGTGTTCCTCCGATCCCCCATAGGGGAGAGCGGAGATCTGACAGGGCGGTCCCTGCACAGTGTGCGGGTCCCGCCCTGTCATCTGCCTGCTCAGCTGGGGAAAGCGGAGCGATCCCCGCTGAGCAGCGGATAAACACGGGGCAGATCAATACGGATCCGTCCCGTGTGAAAGGGGCCTTACTTAACACATTGCTAATAGCAGTTTATAGCTTAAATATTGATATTTGCACTGAAAACTGCCATTTACGGCACTTTTTTTTTGCAGTGTCAATAAAATATGTGCCAGTAAATGGCATGATTTTTGCCTTGAAAAAAATTGCTGCTGTTTGTAAATTCCATGTCTCTCTTATCTATATATAATACACTCTTCAAATGTGCTTTAAAATGCATGGTTTTTCCTTTTGTGAACAAGAAAATAATGACGTTATGCGGTTGGGCTGGTATAAAAATACTATGAGGCTGGTATGAAATTATTTCCAGGGCTGGTTTTTATTCCCAGTCCGGCCCTGCATGGTGGACACTGTTACAGTACATGACATGGTGGGCACAGCACATTACACAGTGGGCACTATACAGCACATGACACGGTGGGCATGGCACAGCACATTACACGGTGGACACGGCACATTTATACAGAGGGCACACCACTCCACATTACACGGTGGGCACTGTACAGCACAGCACATGACATAGTGGGCACAGCACATTACACAGAGAGCATACTACTCCGCATTACATGGTGGGCAGTGTACAGCATAGCACATGACATGGTTGGCACAGCACATTACACAGAGGGCACACTACTCCGCATTACATGGTGGGCACTGTACAGTACATGACATGGTAGGCACAGCACATTGCACGGAGGGCACACCACTCCACATTACATGGCGGGCACTGTATAGCACGACATGTTGGGCACACATGACATGGTGGGCACAGCACATTACATGGAGGGCACACCACTCCGCATTACATGGTGGGCACTGTACATTACACGGTGGGCAGACCAAACCACATTACATATTAGTACACCCCACCACATGACATGGTGGGCGCAGTACATGACATGGTGGGCACAGTTACAGTACATGACATCATAAGCACAGTACATGACATAGTGGGCACTGCACATGACATGGGGGGGAGCAGTAGTCTGCCCCCCGGTACAATCATTGCACATCCAAAGGTCAGTTTCTTCCCTGTTTACTGACCCCATCTCAGCAGCATGGGAGATTTTCTTCCTCCTGGGCTCCTGCTCGATAGTATGACATCAGTGCCCCACCCCCAGACAGCTGCCTGAAGCTCCCGGACACTGAAGATTTGTGTGTGTGCAGATCCTGTGATAGGAGACAGGCAACACTGACAGCTTTGGCACCCCTCCTCTTCCTCCCCTTTTGGCGCCTGGTTGCAGTGCACCCTGTGCACCTTCCCGGATCGGCCCTATCTGTGTACCTGTGTATGACTCAACTTGCCCTTGGACCTCACTTCTGCTCTTACCTTGCTCACCTGATTACTCCGAACCTGGCCTGTTTACAGGACCTGTCTTTGCCTGCAGATTTTGTACTACTTTGCCCATCTGTTTGTGACCTTGGCCTGCCTCCTGGACTTGCTCTGCCTGCCGATTTGACACAAGGTAGTTATACTGCATCTGCAAGGTGACACAAGGTAGTTATACTGCATCTGCAAGGTCTCTCTCAGGAAAAGACTTCAAAGCAGACTGGGTTTGAAGATGTTCTGTTCAAGCTCTTTTGAAGAAGCACAAAGAAATGGGCAATGTTGAGGACCGTAGACGCAGTGATCGGCCAAGAAACTTAAAGTGGTTGTCAAGGCAGAATGTTTTTTTATCTTAACGCATTCTATGCATTAAGATAAAAAAAAACTTCAGTGTGCAGCAGCCCCCCTCAGCCCCCCTAATACTTACCTGAGCCCCCTCTCTATCCAGTGATGTGCACAAGTGTCTTGGCCATCTGGGACTCTCCCTCCTGATTGGCTAAGACACAGCAGCAGCGCTATTGGATCCCGCTGCTGTCAATCAAAGTCAGCCAAGCAGGAGTGAGGGGGGACACACGGAGCTGCGGCTCGGCTCGGGTGCCTCCATAGCAAGCTGCTTGCTGTGGGGGCACTCAACAGGAGGGAGGGGCCAGGAGCACCAGTGAGGGAATTGAGAAGAGGAGGATCTGGGCTGCTCTGTGCAAAACCATTTCACAGAGCAGGTAAGTATAACATGTTTGTTGCTTTTAAAGAAAAAAAAAAAACGAGACTTTAGTATCACTTTAATGCAGCAGATGAAAGACACATCATGCTTACTTTCCTTTGACATCAGAAGGTACACCCATCTACTGTCTATAGAAGTCTGGCCAGAATTGGTCTTCACTGAAGAATTGCGGCCAAAAAGCCAATACTCTGACCTGGAAAGAAAGTTAAGTGACTCAACTATGCAGGAAAACTGGGGTGCAGAAAAATGGCAGCAGGTGCTCTGGACTGAAAAGTCAAAATTTTAAATAACTTTTCTGTAGCAGAAAGCATTTGGTTCACCGAAGGGCTGGAGAGCGGTACAATAAGGAGTTTCTGCAGGCAAAATTGAAGCATGGTAAAGGTTCCTTGGGACTGCATTTCTGCAAATGGAGTTGGCAATTTGCTCATGATCAATGGTGTGCTCAATGCTGAGAAATACAGGCAGATACTTATTCATCATTCCATACCATCAGGGAGGTGTGTGATTGGCCCCAAATTATGTCTGCAGCATGACAATGACCCCAAACATACAGCCAATGTCATTAACCACTTAAAGGGGTTGTAAACCCTCGAGGTTTTTCACCTTAATGCATTCTATGCATTAAGGTGAAAAGCCTTCTGTAGTGCAGCAGCCCCCCAGAACCCCCCTTTACTTACTTGAACCCAATCTTTCCAGCGCCGAGAACGAGCCCAGCAGCTCCAGCCGCTGTCTCGGGTCCTCATTGGACAGATTGATAGGAGCAGGAGCCATTGGCTCCCGCTGCTGTCAATCAAATCCAGTGACACGGGGGGCGAGTTCTGCTGTCTGTGTCAATAAACGCAGCAGCAGGACTCTGGAGCGTGCCCGCACGAGTGCCCCCTTGAAAAGCAGGTCTCCGAGGGGGCACTCGATGCGGGGAGGAGCCAGGAGCAGCAGGACTCTGGAGCGTGCCCGCACGAGTGCCCCCTTGAAAAGCAGGTCTCCGAGGGGGCACTCGATGCGGGGAGAAGCCAGGAGCACCGCTGGGGGACCCCAGAAGAGGAGGATCAGGGCCACTCTGTGTAAATTTCACAAAGGAGGTAAGTATACCATTTTTGTTATTTGACCAGTTCCCTACCGCCGTATAGTAAAATGACGGCGGCAAGAACCCTTCGTCCCTCCGGGCGGGCGTCATATGACGTCCTCAGCTTCCCGGCATTGTGGAGAGCTCCCTCGCCGCATCACTGGGGACCCGATGCGTGTGCCCGGTGGCCGCGATGTCCACCGGGCATCCACGATTGCTCATCACAGAGCAGGGCTGTGGATCTGTGTGTGTAAACTAGGGGTGCTGAAATTAATCGTTGCATCGATGCATCGCGATTCGGGTGTCCCCGATGCGGCATCGATGCATAAGGACCAGAAAATCGATGTCTGGTGACGTCATTACTAGCCCCGCCCCTCCCGGGAAAGCGCTCCGAGTGTATTTTCAAAATGATTTTATTTTAATAAATGTTGTATTACAATAGATGCTGTGACCCCCGCTGTATGTGCTTTTTATAAAACAATGTCGCTTTATACCGTATTTCGCCGTAGTAGTACAATCATGTGACTCCCGGCCCGTCCCGCCCCTCTCCGCTCTCCTCTTCCGTCTCCTGAGTCCTGACGTCTGCGGGGATTTTTCAGTCCCGCACGCCTCTCTTCTGACATGATAACTATAGTCAGCGGGCGGGACTGAGAATTCCCCGCTGACGTCAGGACTGAGGAGACACGTGAGAGGGGAGAGGAGAGAGGAGAGGGGCTGGACGGGACGAGCCGGGAGTCACATGATCGTACTACTATGGCGAAATTTGGTATGAGCTGACATTGTATTTTAAAAGCACATACAGCGGGGGCACAGCATCTATTGTAATATAACATTAATTAAAAGAAAGTAATTGTGGGGGGGTTAGTGATGGCTGCATTTAATGGGCACAGGTGGCTGAGTTTGGGCACAGGTGGCTGCGTTTGGGCACAAGTGGCTGCGTTTGGGCACAAGGGGCTGCGTTTGGGCACAAGGGGCTGCGTTTGACGGGCACAGGGGGCTGCGTTTGGGCACAGGTGGCTGCGTTTGGGCACAGGTGGCTGCGTTTGGGCACAAGTGGCTGCGTTTGACGGGCACAGGTGGCTGCGTTTGACGGGCACAGGGGGCTGCCTTTGACAGGCACAGGGGGCTGCCTTTGACAGGCACAGGGGGCTGCCTTTGACAGGCACAGGGGGCTGCATTTGGGCACAGGTGGCTGCGTTTGACGGGCACAGGGGGCTGCCTTTGACGGGCACAGGGGGCTGCCTTTGACGGGCACAGGGGGCTGCCTTTGACGGGCACAGGGGGCTGCATTTGGGCACAGGTGGCTGCGTTTGACGGGCACAGGGGGCTGCGTTTTGGCACAGGGGGCTGCGTTTGGGCACAGGGGGCTGCGTTTGACGGGCACAGGTGGCTGCGTTTGGGCACAGGGGGCTGCGTTTGACGGGCACAGGTGGCTGCGTTTGGGCACAGTGGCTGCATTTGATGGGGGAGGTTCAGTATTTTTCAGTTTGTTTGCGCCCCCCCAAAAAATTTTGAGCACCAGCTGCCACTGGTAAGCACAGAGACAGTAGAGGGAACTTCACAGGGCTGTTTGTCATCTGTGGATTCTATCCCTTCTGACCTCACAGCAGCAGTGTGTGTGTGAATCTCTGTACCCTGTAGTGCACCGGATTACTGCACTTTTTAGGGAGTGAGGTTATTTTTAATTTAAAGCGAAGTTCTAGTCAATTTTTTGTTTATTAGAAGTCAGCAGCTACAAAAAAGTGTATCTTCTGACTTTTAATAAAAAGACACTCACCTGTCCCATAATCCAGCGACGTGGCCACCCAAACCCTCCCTTCTCTCCCCTGCCTGTCCACAGCGCTGGCAATACTACTGTGGGCATCCGGCTGTGACAGCTTGCAGCTTCACAGCCGGGTGCGCATGTCTCACTGCGCTGTCCTGCATAGCCGGGCAATCTTTTGGGAACTGTGATGTGTCCCAGAAGATTGCAGGGTGGAAGGGCTGCCTAGGTGGCCCAAGCGGAAGTGGGAGCTCGTCAGTAATCGTGAAGCATCGTGATGCATCGCGGAATCGAATCGAATCGTTGACCAGATAATCGTATCGAATCGTGAGACCAGTGAAGATGCGCAGCCCTAGTGTAAACACACACATCCACGTCTTGTCAGGGGAGAGGAGAACTGATCGTATGTTCCTTGTACAGAGGAACACCGATCGGTCTCCTCCCCTCATCAGTCCCCTCCCCCCACAATTAGAATCACTCCCTAGGACACACATTTAACCCCTTCAGCGCCCCCTAGTGTTAACCCCTTCCCTGCCAGTCACATTTATACAGTAATCAGTGCATTTTTATAGCACTGGTCGCTTTATAAATGTCAATGGTCCCAAAATAGTGTCAAAAGTGTCCAATCTGTCTGCCGCAATGTCATAGTCACGATAAAAATCACAGATCGCCGCCATTAGTAGTAAAAAAAAAAAATAATAATAAAAATGACAAATCTATCCCTTATTTTGTAAACGCTATAACTTTTGCGCAAACCAATCAATATACGCTTATTGGGATTTTTTTTTTACCAAAAATATGTAGAAGAATACATATCGGCCTAAACTGAGGAAAAAAATTTTTTTTTTTTTTTTTAAATTGGATATTTATTATAGCAAAAAGTAATAAATGTTTTTTTCAAAATTATCACTCTTTTTTTGTTTATAGCTCTATTTGTGGGGAAAAAAAACAATCAAAATTTAATTTGGGCACAACGTCGCATGACCGCGCAATTGTCATTCAAAATGTGATAGCGCTGAAAGCTGAAAATTGACCTGGGCAGGAAGGGGGTGAAAATGCATGCCCTGTATTGAAGTGGTTAAAAAAAAAAAAAGAACCTTTACAAGCCCTTTAAGTTTTGGAGGATTTTACCCCCTTCATGACCAGGGCATTTTTTTCAGCACTGCTTTAACTGGCAATTGTGCAGTCATGCAACACTGTACCCAAATTTAATTTATACATTTTTTTTACACAAATTGAGGCTTCTTTTGGTGGAATTTGATCACCACTGGGTTTTTTATTTTTTTATTATATAAACTAAAAAAGACAGAACATTTTGGAAATATTTTTAATGACCATGTTTTAACCTACATATGAAATTGATGATCATTGGCACCTGCTTGGTATAATTGCCCTTGTCTTGCAGGGTTTTTTTTTTCTCCCCGTGGGTTTACAACCACTTTAAGTACCCACTACACTTTTAAGGATTTTTGCAACTATGTACTAGTAATCTATAAGCAAAGATCACAGTCTTATTCTGATCTTCTCATAAAAGCTACATTTATTGTAATGGATGTGGAATGTAACACATATCAGATAAACTCATACATAGTCATAACATAAAAAAAGTGATTAAAACTGATTGTATAAAAACAACAGTTCCACTCTCTAACTCAGAGCCTTAACGCATGAAAAGTATAAAGTGGATCATCAGTATGATCTGAAACAAGCGTATGTACAACCAGAATCTGCAAAACAATGAAATCATGTGATAATAAAGCCTGTAGTAGTAGTCACATTCAACTGGACTTGTTCTGTAATGTTGAACACATTTCATAGTTTATCCTAGTGTCGAGGAGATACAGTGCATCGGAAAAGTATTCACAGTGCTTCACTTTTTCCACATTTTGTTATGTTACAGCCTTATTCCAAAATGGACTCAATTGATTATTTTCCTCCAAATTTTACAAAGAAAATCCCCTAATGACAACGTGAAAGAAGTTTGTTTGAAATCTTTGCAAATTTATTAAAAAACAAAAAAAATCCATGTACATAAGTATTCACAGCCTTTGCTCAATACTTTGTTGAAGCATCATTGGCACCAATTTCAGCCTCAAGTCTTTTGGGTATGATGCTACAAGCTTGGCACACCTATTTCTGGGCAGTTTCTCCCATTCTTCTTTGCAGGACCTCTCAAGCTCCATCAGGTTGGATGGGGAGTGTCGGTGCACAGCCATTTTCAGATTTTTCCAGAGATGTTCAATCGGGTTCAAGTCTGGGCTCTGGCTGGGCCACTCAAGGACATTCTCAGCGTTGTCCTGTAGCCACTCCTTTGTCATATTTGCTGTGTGCTTAGGGTCATTGTCCTGTTGGAAGATGAACTTTCACCCCAGTCTGAGGTCAAGAGTGCTCTGGAGCAGGTTTTCATCAAGGATGTCTCCGTACATTGCTGCATTAATCTTTCCCTTGATTCTGACTATTATCACAGTTCCTGACACTTAAAAACATCCCCACAGCTTGATGCTGCCACCATCATGCTTCACTGTAGGGATGGTACTGGCCAGGTGATGAGTGGTGCCTGGTTTCTTCCAGACGCTTGCTATTCAAGCCAAGGAGTTCAATCTTCGTTTCATCAGACCAGAGAATTTTGTTTCTCATGGTCTGAGAGTCCTTCAGGTGCCTTTTGGCTGGCAGGCTGTCATGTGCCTTTTACTGAGGAGTGGCTTCCGCCTGGCCACTCTACCATACAGGCCTGATTGATAGAGTGCTGCAGAAATGGTTGTTCTTCTGGAAGGTTCTCTTCTCTCCACAGAGAAATGCTGGAGCTCTGTCAGAGTGACAATTGGGTTCTTTGTCACCTCCCTGGCTAAGGCCCTTCTCCCCCGATCGCTCAGTTTGGATGGGTGTCCTGCTCTAGGAAGAGTCCTGGTGGTTCCAAACTTCTTCCATTTACGGAATATGGAGGCTACTGTGCTCATTGGGACCCTCAATGCTGCAGAAATTTAACGTACTCTTCCCCAGATCTGTGCCTCGTTACAATCCTGTCTCTGAGGTCTACAGACAATTCCTTGGACTTCATGGCTTGGTTTGTGCTCTTTAATGCACTGTTAACTGTAGAACCTTATAAAGACTGGTGTGTGCCTTTCCAAATCATGTCCAATCAACTGAACTTATCACAGGTGGACCAACCAAATTGTAGAAACATCTCAAGGATGATCAGTGGAAACAGGATGAAGCAAAAGCCCCTGGTGGCGGACTTTTAAGGCACAAAGGTTATAAAGAGTATTCTAATATTAAAAAATATTTATTAAAGTATGAAAAATACAAAACATTTAATAAAAAGCACATTTATAGTGAACATTCCAATGTTGTCATTCGAAACATAATACAAATAATGGGCTGATATTTCTTGTCCCCAACGCTTTTCAGAGTGAATATATAGTTCTCCTTCTTCAGGTGTATAGTTTAAACAAGAAAATCAGTATTCTACATTAGAATAGAAAAAATCATAACATAAATATGCAAGTATATAACATGTGTACATCCAAATATAAGATAACGGGCAAAGATGGTGGGAAAATGATAAAGGAAAAAGCACTTACTAAACTGGAATGACAATTGTTGCCAATTAAAAACATGAAGGTGCCCCGAAAGGTTGCTTCCAAATTGCTTGAGCCAGAGAGTTGAACATAAAGGCATACCTCAAGAGCAAGGAAGTGCCTAGTCCATAAAACGCTGGTCCAGCTCCCCCACACACACAACACCAACCCGAGAGGGAGAAGCCAGAAGACCCACTGGGGCCGAAAAGCAGGAAAAGACCCTGAAAGCATGAAACAAATCAATGAATACAAGGTATTCAAGGCGTGTTGTTATTGTATAGTAAAAAAAGGGGGGGGGGGGGCCGCAGGCGCCGCAACTGAGAAGAAAGATAATTATCAAATTCAATTAAGAAAAAATTCTAATTTCAAAAAAAAGTTTTTCTAAAATTTTTTATATGTTTTTTATATAGGTATTTAAAAAAAATTGAGTGACTTGACAATGTAGCTGCCAAATGATAAAATGTCAAATGGCCAGATTCAAAAAGCAGACAGAGTAGTGAATGTCAGTGTAGAACAAGTAGCGTAAAATATAATAGCAAAAAATCAAAGATCAAAAAATCAAAGAATTACCGAGCAAAATGCAGGGAGATATAAGAAAAACAAAGCAAAGCCAAGAACGTACCTGATGAAATCCGGTGACCGCTCGCTCCAGCATTCAGCCCAAGACTGAACTGGATGCCAGAAAGAGCGGCCATATAATGCAAAAACTCCCCCCTCCCTCCTCCCCCAGCAATCACACGCATGCAGCGCAGCTGATCTGGCCAGAGAGGAGGCAGGGAGAGAGGACAGGGTCCAAATCAAGGGGCGGCCCCATGAGCCTTGCGTGCGCACCCACATCTACAGCCCACGCTCGAGAACGGCGTGCGCCGGAACGAGGCCACGCCCACACCGCCCACCGACACGCAATGCTTCAACAGCGGACTGGGCATGCCCGCTGGAGGAGCAAGATGGAGGTCAGGACACTAAAAAGATAGCGCACCTACCCTCAGAAATAGCCACCATAGGTAAAGGATACCTGGGCGACTTTGCCTGTCGGGCGGCCCCCCAGCAAACCCACCCACCAAGAGGGGGAGGAAAAGGAGAAGGACAAAGCAGCAGAGGGTGGTGGTGGAAATGTAGAACTGCAAGCCAGCACCAAGCAAGAGGACAAAAATATGTAACAAAAGCACACATAATGATACAAAATAAACAAAAGTATAGTGTATTTTGTTTTATTTTGTATCATTATGTGTGCTTTTGTTAAATATTTTTGTCCTCTTGCTTGGTGCTGGCTTGCAGTTCTACATTTCCTCCACCGCCCTCTGCTGCTTTGTCCTTCTCCTTTTCCTCCCCCTCTCGGTAGGTGGGTTTGCCGGGGGGCCTCCCAGCACGCAAAGCCGCCCAGGTATCCTTTACCTATGGCGGCTATTAGAGGCTAGGGACGCTATCTTTTTTAGCGTCCTGACCTCCATCTTGCTCCTCCAGTGGACATGCCCAGTCCGCTGTTGAAGCATTGCGTCTCGGTGGGCCGTGTGGGCGTGGCCTCGTTCTGGTGCACGCTGTTCTCGAGCATGCGCTGTGGACGTGGGTGCGCATGTACGGCTCAGGGGGCCGCCCCTTGATTGGACCCTGTCCTCTCTCCATGCCTCCTCTCCGCCCAGATCAGCTGCGCTGCATGCGGCTGATTGCTGAGGGGAGGAGGGAGGGGGGAGTTTTTGAATTATATGGCGGCTCTCTGGCATCCAGTTCAGTCTTGGGCTGAATGCTGGAGCGAGCGGTCACAGGATTTCATCAGGTACGTTCTTGGCTTTGCCTTGTTTTTCTTATATCTCCCTGCATTTTGCTTGGTAATGCTTTGATTGTTTGATCTTTGATTTTTTGCTATTATATTTTCCGCTACTTGTTCTACACTGGACATTCAGTACTCTGTCTGCTATTTGAATCTGACCATTTGACATTTTATCATTTGGCAACTACATTGTCAAGTCACTCAAAATTTTTTTTAAACACATATATAAAAAACATAAAAAATTTAAAGAAATTTTAGAAACATTTTTTTTTTAAATGATAATTTTTTCCTAATTAATTGAATTTGATAATTATCTTTCTTCTCAGTTGCGGCGCCTGTGGGCCCCCCCTTTTTTACTATACAATAACAACACGCCTCCCAGCATAGCCGAGCAACTTCTGCGCACCATTTTGCAGGTACTTTTCTGATAAAATATAGATTTTTATAAAATTGAGATATTTTCCAATACTCGCATATTAAGAAAGTATCACACTTTATGGCGCGCTTACCCTTGAAGGCTTTTTACTTTCCGGGAAAGTCAAATATAATAATAAGATTTTTTACAAAATAAAAAAATCTAATATTAATCAATACCTTGTATTCATTCATTTGTTTCATGCTTTCAGGGTCTTTTCCCGTTTTTCGGCCCCAGTGGGTCTCCTGGCTTCTCCCTCTCGGGTTGGTGTTGTGTGTGTGTGGGGAGCTGGACCAGCATTTATGGGCTAGGCACTTCCTTGCTCTTGAGGTATGCCTTTATGTTGAACTCTCTGGCTTGAGCAATTTGGAAGCAACCTTTCGGGGCACTTTCATGTTTTTAATCGGCAACAATTGTCATTCCAGTTTATGTAAGTGCTTTTCTCTATCATTTTCCCCCCATCTCTGCCTGTTATCTTATATTTGGATGTACACATGTTATATACTTGCATATTTATGTTATCATTTTTTTTCTATTCTAATGTAGAATACTGATTTTCTTATTTAAACTATACCCCTGAAGAACTACATATTCACTCAGAAACGCATTGGGTACAAGAAATATCAGCCCATTATTTGTATTATGTTTCGAATGACAACATTGGAATGTTCACTATAAATGTGCTTTTTAATAAATGTTTTGTATTTTTCATACTTGAATAAATATTTTTTCATATTAGAATACTCTTTATAACCTTTAGCCTTAAAAGTCCATCACCAGGGGATTTTGTTTCATTTTTTGTAAACACTGGATGTGGCACAACCATATGCCCAATTTTAACCAACTTACCTTTGCAGTGGAAACAAGATGCACCTGAGCTCAATTTTTAGTGTCATGGCAAAGTCTGTTATGTACAAAAAGACAAAAACAGAACATTCCATAGCTCAACTCACCAACCAGTCTGCCAACCGACCAAATTAACCTGTCCAACAGTCTGCCTTAAAAACAGGGGTTTAGTTAGCATGCATTTGCAAACGCATGCGTAAGCCGCAAGGCCTCTTTACGGCACCCTGTGTATGCTTGCAGTCCTGAACGCTACTAAATTTATAAGCGTCTCCACAATGGGAGCACATGCATTAAATGGATAGATGAGGGACAGGTGGGCCTAGAGGCAGCCACGCCCACACCGCCCACCGACACGCAATGCTTCAACAGCGGACTGGGCATGTCCGATGGAGGAGAAAGATGGAGGTCAGGACACTAAAAAGATAGTGCCCGTTGCCTCAGAAATAGCCGCCATAGGTAAAGGATACCTGGGCGGCTTTGCGTGTCGGGCGGCCCCCCGGCAAACCCACCCACCGAGAGGGGGAGGGGGGGGGGAGGAGAAGGACAAAGCAGCAGAGGGCGGTGGTGGAAATGTAGAACTGCAAGCCAGCACCAAGCAAGAGGACAAAAATATGTAACAAAAGCACACGTAATGATACAAAATAAACAAAAGTAATGGAACAGGAGCACACTGGACACCCAGCACGTAGCACAGTGGCAGCGAAGGGGCCCAGTGTGTCCCCGGACCATATTTACACCAGTAACAAACAAATGGCCCCTGCCCCCACCTATAACTGGCCCTCACAGCAAGAAGCACATGGAAGGGCAAACGCATGAAAGACAAAAACAGAACATTTCATAGCTCAATACCTTTGTACATGTTGTTTTTTTTTTTTTTTTTAATAAATTTGCAAAGATTTCAAATAAACTTCTTTCATGCTAGCATGATGGGGTATTGTTTGTAGAATTGTGAGTAAAGTGGTGAATTTAATCCATTTTAAAATAAGGCTGTAAGATAACAAAATGTGGAAAAAGTGAAGCACTGTACCACAGCTATTATATCAACACAGGTAGTGTAGACATCTTAATCCAATCACCATTAATTGTGTCAAGGCAGATGTTGATTGTTTAAGAACAGGATGAGAAATCCTTGATGTCAGAAAGTCTGCATAGGACTTAAAGTGACTGTAACGTCTTGTTTTTTTGGTTAAAAATAATAAACATGTTATACTTATCTGCCCTGTGCAGTGATTTTGCACAGAGCAGCCTGGATCCTCCTCTTCTCGAGTCCCTCTTCTGCTCTCCTGGCACCAATGGAGCCACGTTGCCATCTCAGCCAATCAGGAGGGAGAGTCTTGGGCAGAAAAGACACGCCTGCAACATCGCTGGATAGAGATGGGCTCAGGTAAGTGTTAGGCGGGCTGGGGGGACTGCTGCGCACAGGCTTTTTAACTTAATGCATAGAGTGCATTAAGATAAAAAAAACTTCTGCCTTTACAATCACTTAAAGCCTTCGATTCACATAGCTGAAGGTGTGAATTGTTCAGTATGCTGGAGTTCCATAGTCCCATATGGAAACTAAAAAAAGTATATATATATATATATATATATATATATAATGACATCAATGGTAATTAGCTGTACATATACAGAGGATAAAATATGTAGTCTGTAATGTACTGTACATTGCATATGGACATACTCCAGAGGTTCAAACTTACAGCAAAACTAGTTCAATAATTAAAAAAAAAAAAATTTCATTTATTATATAATCTGGCATATCAATAACATCAATGTTAGAGCCGACCTTTGAGCTAACTGAGCTGGGGCCATTTATGATATTACAGCACCATCTAGAGTATGGCAGCAAAACTATGATGTTAATACAAATACTGAAAGAGAATTGCTATTTATTTAGTTCAAGGTACTTGAGTGCTAGACTAAAATTTTAAGAAAAGTACTAGAAAGAGACCATGCATAGGGACTTCACCTAGAACAAAGGCCAACACCCTCAATGTGCTTGGACCAAAAACCATTCCTGCTTGGACCATTCCATTTTCTGTTATCTCTTGTGTTCAGATTTGTGCTCGCTGAAGGGATTATAGACCAAGTGGACAAAAGCTGAGTACTTTAGTTCACTGCTGTAAAAATTGCATATTTGCTATTATTCGGTCAGGGTATCTAGCACAGATAGTATGTGTGTGTTTTTTCTTGTTTTTTTTTCATTGCAAGTTTCTTGTAAAAGTAAGATTGTAGTTTGCATATGTTTAGTAAGGGTATGTTAATGTCTTTTTCTGCTTCTTTGTGAAATGACTGTACAATTTAATGAACTGCTGTGCTGTGCCAAGCACGAGTTGGGGACTACACTAATTTCCAATGTGCTTAGTAAAAAATTTTGCATAAACCGTCGAAAAAAAAAAAAAAAAAAAAAAAAAAGGAGTCACCTAATAAAGAACAGGGAGCATCCAATCTGCTTGCATGGGCCAATGGCTGTTTTAGTTAAAGCGGGGTTCCACCCAAATTTTGAACATTATCTCTATGCATGCTCTTCCTTGCCTAGATGCTGACATGCTGTGTAAAAAAATTTACATCGCCGTAATTACCTTTTTTTTTCTAACCTTAGCACTTCCTGGTTTTCCTCCCATGGGAGTAGGCGTGTTTCTAGCCTCTCCCAGACCTCCCACAGTCCCCTGGGAGCTAGTCTCAGGCTTCCCAGCATTCATTGTGCAACAGCGTCATCACAACATCTCGGTGAATGCTGGGAGCACAGCATTCACCGCATCCAGGAAATACATGCTTGTGGGCTTCAAATGCCCACAATGAAGATGGAAACCGCCTTCAGTGAATTTTATAAGTTATTCTTTACAACGAAATCTGACACAGGCAGACTTATTACACAGAACATGTGAGTAGATAATCATAAGAAGAAAAGTTTGTGAATGATCTCCAAAAAAAAAAAAAACGATAGATAGGTGGACCCCCGCTTTAATGCATTTGCAAAAATTACATCTCTTTCAATAGGACTTGGGGTTATTAGGACTGAGGTCAGGCTGTGGATATTGAAAGTTTCCATATATTTTTACGAATCAGTAAATCAACTTTAAAACAAACCCCCCCCCCTAGCCATTGTATCTGCTGTCTTCATCAAATACATAAAAAAAATGTTTTGAAAGATTACATTAGAATAACTTCTGTCCAGAATTTGACTTTATGATTTCATGTAACTTTTTGGAGTTCTACATACAGTATCTCACAAAAGTGAGTACACCCTTCACATTTTTGTAAATATTGTATTATAGCTTTTCATATGACAACACTAAAGAAATGACACTTTGCTACAATGTAAAGTAGTGAGCTTACAGCTTGTATAACTTTGCACAGCTTTGAACAGCAACTTGTACAGCTTGTATAACTAAATTGGCTGTCCCCTCAAAATAACTCAACAACCGCCTCCCCCCCTTGCAAATGCAGCAGGGCCGAAAGTATATACAGTAGATCACAAAAGTGAGTACACCCCTCACATTTTTGTAAATATTTTATTATATCTTTTCTTGTGCATCATCTTTAGAAGAGGCTTCCTTCTGGGACGACAGCTATGCAGACCAATTTGATGCAGTGTGCAACCTAGGGTCTGAGCACTGACAGGCTGACCCCCCACCCCTTCAACCTCTGCAGCAATGCTGGCAGCACTCATACGTCTATTTCCCAAAGACAATCTCTGGATTTGACGCTGAGCACGTCCACTCAACTTGGCAAGGCCTGTTCTGAGTGGAACCTGTCCTGTTAAACCGCTTTATGGTCTTGGCCACCGTGCTGCAGCTCAGTTTCAGGGTCTTGGCAATCTTCTTATAGCCTAGGTTATCTTTATGTAAAGCAACAATTCTTTTTTTTCAGATCCTCAGTTCTTTGCCATGTTGAACTTCCAGTGACCAGTATGAGAGAGTGAGAGCGATAACACCAAATTTAACAAACCTGCTCCCCATTCACACCTGAGACTTTCTAACACTGAGTCACATACCTCAGGAGAGGGAAAATGGCTAATTGGGCCCAATTTGGACCTTTTCACTAAGACCCCTTTCACACTGGAGGCGTTTTTCCAGGTGCTACAGCGCTAAAAATAGGGCCTGCATAGCGCCTGAAAAAAGCCTCGGCTGCAAACATAGTGTGAAAGCCTGAGTGCTTTCACACTGGGGAGCTGCGCTGGCAGAGCGTCACAAAAAGTCCTGCCAGCAGCTTCTTTGGAGCGGTGAATACACCGCTTCTCCACTGCTCCACTGCTCCTGCCCATTGAAAATAGGGCAGCGCCGTGATACCGCCGGCAAAGCGCTGATGCAGCGGTGTTTTGTGGGTGGATTTAACCCCTTTTCAGCCGCTAGCAGGGGTTAAGACCGCCCTGCTAGCGGGCAAATAGCGGCGGTAAAAATAGCGCCGCTTTACCGCTGACGCCCGGGGCGGCTCAGTGTGAAAAGGGTCTTAGGGGTGTACTCACTTTTGTTGCCAGCAGTTTAGACATTAATGGCTGTGTTGAGTTATTTTGAGGGGGCAGCAAATTTACACTGTTATACAAGCTGTACACTCACTACTTTACATTGTAGCAAAGTGTAATTTCTTCAGTGTTGTCACATGAAATGATATAATAAAATATTTACAAAAATGTGAGGGGTGTACTCACTTTTGTGAGATACTGTATATTTCATTTTCAATGCTAAAGGGTATAGGCTCAGGGCCAGCTCTACCTCAAGGCAAGATAGGTGCCAGGCTAGAGCGCACATCGACCAGGAATCGCCGCACTGGCAGGGACTTGGCCGGGGGCTGCCGGTAGGGCTGTCACCTGTCCGCCTGTGACCTGGTCCTATCCGTCAAGTCAATCTCTCCCAGGGATGGAGCTAGTGCTGGACCAAGTTTCGGCACTGCACTCCACTCAATTGGCCCTGTCAGCTACGCTTGCTTGTTTCTCTGCCCTTAGTTCTCCCCCCACCAGGTGTCTCTCTCTCTCCACGATGATCTTCTTTGCAGTCATTGGTTGCTGTCCCAGCAACCAATGACACGCCTCTTCTGCTGTTCCTATCCTACGTTTCATAATGGGAGGTAAATAGCCCTAAAGCAGTTCCACCTCCGCGCACCAGCTCAACTCTCACGTTTCCTTTCTTGCTTGCTTACAGCTGCTCCCAGGTCCCGCTGGTAAGGAAATTTTGAATGGATGTCTTAAGGGGGCAGGGGGCGCTAATATAAAAGAGGGGGTGTCCCTCTGATTTTTGGAGGTCTCTAAAGAGGGGGGAAGGGGCACTGATATAAGGGGACTATGAGCTAATGGGGGTCTCTAAAAGGGGTTACTGACTGCTGATCTAATGCTTGGTGATCAACCATTAGATCAGGAGCACCCCCCTTGAGACCCCTATTAGCTCACAGTTCCCTTATATCAGTGCCCCCCTTCCTTATCAGTGATACCTATCAATTCTGCCTATCAGTGCCCATTAGCGCACAACAATGAAGGAGAAAATCATTTACTACAAAATTTTATAACAGAAACAAAGAAACATTTATTTGCAAAAAAATGTGGTCTTTTTTTATCTAGCAAAAAATAAAAACCCAATGGTGATTAAATACCACCAAAAGCAAGCTCTATTTGTGTGAAAAAAAAAATGAAAATTGTCAAAGTGCAACAGCGCTGAAAGCTGAAAATCGGCCTGGGCAGGAAGAGGGTGAAAGTACCCAGTAGGCAAGTGGTTATATTAGCATACCCCCCGCCCCCCCAATTAGATCAGAGTCCTCTTATATCAGCGACCCCCCTTACAGACTAATTGGTCTCTAAGGGGGGAGTGGGGGTCACTGATATAAAATGTCACTTCCTACTTGTGTGCTCGGCTCTCTTATTTTCCCAGAAGTCTGCACTAAGATACAAATCAGATTTTTAGCATCCCCTGCAACAAAATGTCCGTTTTGGTGAGATACTCTCAAATGGAAATCACATCTAAAGGGATGCAGACCGTGCCAATTTCCTCAGAGCCCTACAGGTGCAGTAGCTGACTACTATAATATCACTCCAATACAGATTCACTTTGCACACTGGACACAGACAAAATGGCTATTCCTTCAGTATAACAGAAGGTAGGAATCTGCAACAAAGTTTGTTAAAAACACTGCAATGTACATGAATAACCCAGGGGGGAATGTTTTTTTTCTCAGCAAAAGTGGATTTACTCTTTATTGCAGAGAGTGCATTAAGGTAACAAAACATTCAGCCTTTAGAACTAAAAGTATTTTTTGTCTAGATTACATACTTAGTAAAAGAAAACAAATATGCAAGCATTATGAACAAAATAAGAAAATGAGATCCAGACTATACAGGCTCCTATCAAACTTGAATTCTGGTTAGTTTAGTCAATCATTGGGAATCTTGAACCTGTTGCTCCAACATGGAAAACATTTAGCCCGGGTTCACACCTATGCGAATTAGATGTGCGTTTCCGCACATCTAATTCGCATAGCAGGAGAATGTGACTGGCTCCCTGTGGAGCCGGTTCACAAATCTCGGGGGCGGCTGCGGAGCGCACTGCACAAAAACGCTGTGCGTCTTTGGCTCCGTTTCAGGGCCGAATTCAAGCATAGAATCGGCCCCGTTTCGTCCCTGAAACGAGGAACAGGGATGCACAGAGCTGCTGTGCGACCCGCAGCCCGATATAGTGTGAACCCGGGCTTAGAAGGCACAGAATGTGATGTCCAGCATAAAGTACGAAGAAAGACCAGTCCCACTTCCTTTTAGGTCACTCTGCTGTGATACGATTTTGATCTAACTTTCAGTGCGATTATATAGTGCAACTTGGATACAACTTTGATAAGGTGTATAAATCCTATGGGGTCAAAATAACACAGGAGTAGTACAGGAACCTTTTCCAAAATTGCTCCATGCTCAATCACATTGGTGTGAACAGACACCATTGAAAACAAACTATGTGATTTGTATTATCATGTGATTCTGTGCGACTTGTCACATCTGAAATCGCATTAATGTGAACCAGGCCTAAAAGTATACAACACCTTAGACACTGACATCGGACTGGATAAAAGGTGCTCTGTATATGAAGCAAACCAACATGCATTTAGTGGTAGCTTGTGTAACAGACCACCACCAATGATCTGACATAGATGTCATAGACTGAGCCCTCACAAAGCTGTGTGAAAGGGCAAGGACGCCATGTTCAGAATCCAGCCATGACAGTTTGTAACACAAGTTGGCAAATAGCAGCAGTGGTCCTGTTCTTTTCAAGCCTCTGGTGCAATACACAACTGTTAACTGATGCCGAACCTTCTTATTAGATCAGGACAGATACAGGCCCTCTCTCATGACTATTAGCGGAATACACACTTTAGTCTAGAAAACCCTAATAAAAACGTCTGAGTGACTGGCATTTTAACAGATATCTGCAGCCCTCCCCCCTATCATAAATTCCGTAGCAATCCACATTCCTGATAGACTGGTTAGCAGCCAAGACTCTAAAACTTCAGTAATGTGTCATGCTCATGAAATAATAGCACAGCCAGAATAAAATAATATTCACCTTCATCAGTTATTGGGTAGCTTTTTGAATCCAAACACCCCTAGGCTAGGAGGTACCAGAGTTAGGCCTCCACACCCTTCCCTTGAGAAATAGATATCAGAGACCTGTCATATCTATATCCATTGCAAAGCTAATTTCATGCTGGACAATAATATGCAGGGTAGCCGACTGTACCATGCAGATATTCAGACATAAATACTTATAGAAAACTGTATCTGGGACTTGGTCATAAATGTGGTGACATCCCAGCAACCACCCCTTAGACCAGGTGATTGATCAGATGGTCTCTGTCAACACCCGCCTTGATGTATAGAAAAGTGGAATGCATCAATGCATCCACATTTTAGCAGCTCTCATGTACCATCAAGCAAAAGAAGACCTGTCAAGTTATGAGAGCCAATAGATCACTTTGTTCACAGACTAAAATCTGCTGGAACACCACTTGCAAGTATTGTTCATTTTTCACCACTATATCCTTCGTGCTTGTTGTCATTTTGTAATATCATTTGTTTTGTCTTATTTGTACCATTTTACTCTTTTTGTTATTAAACCCGATCTTGAAAAGTGTTGAAATTGTCTCTAAGGCTCTGAATACAAACTTAAAGAATCCCCATCATTGGAGAGTGCTACTGTATATGATAAATCTCTGAATATTCCTGTCTCTGGTGAAAGTGTGTGTACATACATTTATTTTAAAATCATAGTTGTCATTGCTAAGATTGTGAGTTTTCTTCTTCTCTGTGAAAAGGTGGTGGTGGCAGTTCAAAGGGTTAATTTCTTAGCTTAACTAAGTGACAAATCGCTCTCAGTCTGTTGGCACTTATGCCTCCTACACACAATTGGACTTTCCACCAACAAAACCGTGGAATTTTGTCCGAAGGGCGTTGGCTTAAACTTGTCTTGCATACACACAGTCACACAAATGTTGGGCAACAATTACAAACGTAGTGACGTACTGCCTGTTTTTTCAGCTCTTTATCGCCACCCTTTGGGCTCCTTCTGCTAATTTCGTGTTAGTAGAAGTTTGGCGAGTGTTGATTCGCGCTTTTCTTTTCGCACTTTTCATTTAGCGCTTTTCAGTTTGTTTCTGAACAGCCGTTTGTCAACCAGCCATGTTGCTTCATAATTATTTCATAATCTGCCACATAACGAATGTTAATTCTCCATTATAAACGCTAGTTTACAAGACCAACCACTTCCGAGCATGTGTGTTTGTACTTTGGACTTTTGTCCGATGAACTTGTGTACACACGATCGGAAAATCCGACAACACACATTTGTCGGTGGAAAATTTGAATACATGCTAGCCAACATTTGTTGGTGGAAAGTTCAAGAACAATTGTCCGATGGAGCATACACACGGTCGGATTTTCCACCAACAGCCTGACATCCAACATTTTCCGTCGGAAAATCCGATCGTGTGTACGGGGCTTTAGATTGTGGTCCCACAGGTCGGAAAATCTTTGTGCAAGGCGCAACTGAGAGAGTCATTGTTGCGCAAGTGACAGCGCGGGTGAGGTTGACCAGTCTTTTGTCTCAAGTTGGTGAGAAGGGCAGTGGTCTGTCCCTGCGTTTCGTCACAGGGATAACTGAGACATATAGGCCCGTCTCTTAGGACCAAGGCTTCAGCAGCCATGCTGCTAAGGTCAGCAACTGAGAACCGGGATGGAACACTGGCCCTTGGGAACGAAGACCCAGACAATGCAGAAGAACCCAAGTGGAGTCTGCCTTAGTATGTCCACATCCTTCTGGCCAAGTGTGAGCAGTGAGAGTCACAATGTGACTGGAACAGACCTCACGTAGTCACCAGAGCATCCACTGTGAATGCCAGAGGGTCCCTGAATCTGGTGGTGTTTTTGAATCTGGATGCCAGGAGATCCACATCCAGCATTCCCCACTTGTGGCAAAGGGCTGGGAATACTTCCAGATGGGGAACCCATTCCCCCAAATCTAGACTCTGATAACTGAAAAAGACCACCTGCCAATTTTCCTTGCTTGGGATGTGGATGGCAGACAGGGACGAACATGTAGACAGAATCCGATAACCTAGACATCCTCCCTTCCCCCTCCCCCCCATGTTATACCCTAAACAAGGGTGTAACATGTTACAAGAGGTGAACGTCTAATTAAAGAATACATGCCGGAGAACTTAAGGTGAGTTGACTTAGGATGCTCGAACACCAGGCATGAGCACACTGTATCATTAAGGGTAGCAATACATTTTAGTGAGATATCAGCAGGACTCTTATCCTGATCGAATTCCACAGAAGCCAGGGAAGGTGTTGATCGTCCTTAACTAATTCCTCCTTAGCCAGTGCAGCAGCGACCGACTCAAGAAATGTGACTGCAGGGGCTTGCTTGCAGCCCTAGCGATCTACAGTCTCTAATAGGACCAAAATTCTGCTCATAAAGTCAGATATGGTGGCTGAAACCTTCTCTCTAGATGGGTATGCGCCCCCGAGGAAGCAGCACAGTACAAAGAGGATTAGAGAAGAAAGGGCCAGGGCCCTTTGGAGAGAGATAGCGATCCCCCTTCTACAAAGCGGATAGCAACATCTGAGCTGGTGGGACCCTCTAACTGTTTGTCTCTGCATCTATTCTATGATCCTCAATGTGTGGTGTTAGGTGTCCCTGAAGAGATACACACAGCCTTCACTTCTGTGGAGAGGGAACCTTCTGTACTAGGCATTGCAGGATGTTGGAACCCAGGAAGAATCCAAGGATTGCTGTGTTGTCTGTGGGAACCACATTTGCTACTGGAGGGAGCATGCCAAGAAGAGAAAAATACCACATTGAAGCACAGTAAGGCTGAGATTGCACAGATGAAAGTGTGGCTCATGTGAGACAGAAGGCCCAAAATGATGCCCAATTTAAAAGGCCGGCACTTACACTTTGTGGCTGCAACACTTCATTTAAATGTGCTGCAGCACATGCCCTACCACGGGCCACCAGGGGATTAGGGCACAAGCACACGGGGGAGCAGGAAGGGTGCCAAAACCACAAATTACCACAGAAGCAGGATGTTGGGCATATCCATATTCTGGCTTTGACCTTCTTTATCGGCATACCATCGGAGGCATCTTTAGGGACAGGACGCCACTGCTGATGGACCATGACCTGTATGGCATCTGGCTTCTTTATGATGATGGCCAAGAACTGGATTGAGTAATACCCACTTGTATCCCCGTTAGATGCAAGATCCAAAAGGATCCCCAAAAACAGCCAAACTGCTGCAGCCAGTCCAGGCGTTGGTCATTGACAGAAGACCAAAGGTTTTGGTGGTTTGATAAGGGACTCCAGAAGTAGTGTGTAATGTTCAAATGAATCTGTCTTTTGGGCTCTGACCTCTGGCCAGAGAGAGTGAAGATGTGATTGACCATCACTCCAAGTCAGGACTAGCTTTGGGAGCAGCTAACACTGAACAAAAGAAGAACTCGTAAAGTTACAGGCCCATCTGTGAGCTAAAACAGTTGAAGGGTTGAAGGATAGCTAAAATTCCTTAGCTTGTGTACAATATGGAGAACTCATGTGGTGTATACATTTGCATAGGAAACTCCTATGAGAATTGTTTTGGACTGATACAGTCCTGAAACCAACAGGATGCACTGACCATGCTTTGTATGTCTATCCATTTGAGGCTGAACCACATACCAACAGGTTACACTTACCTGCTCTGTGCAATAGAATTGCACAGAAAAGCCCCAATCCTCCTCTTCTGGGGTCCCCCTTCAGCGCTTCCGGCTTCGCCTTTTTTTGGTGTGCAACCACAGAAAGTCGCTTCCTTTTGTGGCACACCTGCGGGCTTGTGTCAAAGCTGTGCTGCCTGCATCCAGACACAGACCATGCAGCTCGGCCCCTACCCTCTGCTCCTTAGGCACAGGATTTGACTGACAGCAGCAGAAGCCAATGGCTCCCGCTGCCTCAGCAAAGCCTGTGAGAGCTGCTACAGATGGGCACAGCACTGGATCAAGTGAGGGCATTTACATTAACATTTACCTTAAGGCAGGGAATGCATTGAAGTGCTTTTTTTTGGGGGGGTTAACAAAACACATTCTGTTCCTTTAAAGCATGTTATACAGCACAGTGCTTATGCTGTATAATTTGAACAAAAAAGAAAGGTTTCCCCAAATTGGGGTTTTTAGGCAGCACAATAACAGATGTAGTCAATGTTGTATAAAAAAATATATAACAATTTTATTGGATAATAATATATCATCAGAGTTAAAAACAATGAGCTCCAGTGGGAATTATTTTAAAAGAATAATTGGCTGAACATACATAAGCAGACATTTGTTCATAGCAATACTTTATATCATGAACATTAAACCTGACGCGTTTCAACCCCTATGGTTGGAGTCTTCTTCAGAGGATCAGTCTGCAAGTAAAAGTATGTCCAACAGAAAACACAAGTTCCCACATAGAGATCCCTTTAAAAGATATATTGCTTTGTCCTCTTCTCCAGAGGGGGATTCCAACCTCCTCCACCGCCGTCACAACCCAGGCCAGGATAGCGAGAAGCAACGTGGCTTACGAGAGGTCACACTTTTGAGCACCGCCCGCCAGGAGAGACAACCAGCCGGAAAGCACCAAAACACCTGCGATGAAGATTTGCAAGGAAAAATACCTGGAAAGCCCATATAAAAGGTAGTCAGGTTTGATCTGTGGACTAAAAAAGCCACTAAAGAATCAAGGGCATTATAAATATGATATAATATGATATATATGGCCCAAACCAACAGGGGAGTTCTGAACCATATTTTTTTTTTTTTGGTGTATGTTTAAAAAGGAATACCATATAGAGAAACAAATATGGTAGGTATGGTAAGTATTATGTCTGTGCTAGAGAAGAAATGGTAGTGACAGAGTAAAAGAAAGTAAGAGAGAAGGGGTGAGGGAGTGAAATGAAGCATACAATCTAGGTGTGGTAGAATGTGAAAAAATACATGTAAGGTGCAAACAGGTGCCAGTGAGTGGAAGGGGGAGGAGAGGATGGGGAAAGAGGGGGGGAGGGGGGAAAAGGGGGGGGAAGAGGGGAGAGAAGGGGGGACTGTTGGGGAATGGTGGTGTGGAAAAAAAAAATGTATTATTATTACCTCAAACAGGTGCTAAATAGCACATGTGGATGCATCAGGTTGTCCCATATACCTAGACTGTTGCTTGTTAGCCAACCCGGGATTGGTCATAAGCTGTATAAGACTCAGGTGATAGTATCCAAAAACTGAGTCAGCCAGTCTAGAAATAGGCAGAGTATATAATTGTAAAAAATGTGACCACATATATTAACAGTGGTCGAAAAATATTAACAATCATAGGGGTCAGTAGACCCCGATTATTTTGGGCAACATGATGCTATAATAACACATGGCTATAAAGGTGTACTTACTGTGTGGTAGCCGAAAGTGACAGCAGGAGTAGTAACAGGCAGCAGGGTGTGTTTGCAGTTCACCAGATAGGAGGAAATTGAAAACATACATCAAGTATAGGTTTTTATATCCATAGTTAAGGGGGTGTGTATACCTTGCATCTTATCCATCCAGGTGTGCGCAATCCGGTGATAATCCCATGACGGGCGGCAAGGCGGCCATCATGGCAGCCAAGTGTGGTCTCCCCGGCGTTCCGGAAGAGCAACGCTCCGAATTCTCGTCATCCTCGCCGAAATCTCGCGATGTCTATGACGTCACGTCGCTCGCGCGGGGCCCCGCGCAAGCGCAGTGACGGAAGGCATCCGAGGATGTTCCAGGATGCCGCCGGCAAGGAGAGAAAGATCCCCAACGTGGCGCCCGGTGGCCAGCCGAGCGTCCAATGGGGAAACATGGGGGGGGGGGGGGAAGCCGCCTAAACGCGGGTGGGCCCATCCCCTCCCCCCCACCTTGCCGGGAAGGCACGTCACAGGTCACTCCGGCCCCGGAAATGACAGCAGAGAGTGCCAGAGCTCCCCCAGTGGTGGGAAAAAGCAAATTCAAAAAGGGGGAAAAAAACAAATACAAATTGTGAGAATGACATTTTTCCACAGTTCAAAGTAAACACCATTGGTGCATATCTTATATATACATAATCATATAAGGGGCTTCAGTAAAGAATAGGAGAAACTCAATCACATGTATAGATAACACCAGGGGGACAACAACACTGCAAGCGTATCAGGCTTTCGGCTCTCATAACAGACAGAGGGGAGACCTTGGACAGGAGCGGATGTCCGGCCGGAAATAGGATTACAACAGAGGATTGTCATCTTACCCCATCTCTTCTATGAGTGGCTGATCCGGTTTGACGGGGATACCGACATACAAAGATCTGACTGGCACCTGGATTTGATTGGCACCCGGCGTACAAACATCCTATGCTTATACCCCTGCAGGGGTATAGCGTTCCGGTGAGTGGGATCACAACAGGGGGAGCTTGTTTTAAATGTCTGGAGGATATTCGGTGGAAGACATCATATGAACTTTTTTTGTCATTTTTCACATGAGACTTAACATTGCTATCAATTAGTTTACCATCAGTTATCAGAAACATACCTCTATATATATAGATTAATTTTTCACCAGTTTGGGTCTTAAACATTTATTATTTTTTCCACGTATTTATTATTAATATTATTAATAATTTTTGCAATCCTAGCACTTTATCATAGAGGACTGTGGATACCCTCTAATTTACACCCCTTTTTATATATATATTCGTTATAGACTTCACATATGTGTAAGGGTGTATATGTTTATATATTTTTTTTTTCTTTTTACACATATTGCTTTGCATTTTCTGTCCTTTACTAGAGAGGATCGTAGACACTTTCTATCCTAATTTTATATTTGTAGTTTATTCTTATCACTCAGCAGGGGCTGGAATATTGCCAATTGTATTGCACATGACACTTCTTGCACTAAATTTTTTTATATTATTAATGGTCACTAATATCAACACTATTAATTCTGTTTATGAGATCACAGTTGTATTTTCTCATATTTATTGTCACTCACTAATCTATCACTAATCTATTAGCACCTTTCTATTAATTATTTATATATTAATTAATTCTCTCCTTCTCCCCATTTTTATGTGGGATAAATAGTGCTTGATTTATTTATTTATCAATTTTCTCTCATTTTTTATTTTTGTGGGATAAATAGTAATTTGAGGACACCACCCATTGTTGTCCCCTATAGCATGTCCCATTGATATATCTACCACCATTATTAGATATACAGCACATACCTATACACCCCTTAAGCACAGCGCCATTCCCTATTTTGTTATACTTATCCTTCTTAGGGTACACGCTAGTGTCCCTTGCCTACATAGGGAGGCTGCAGTTGCAAATACACCCTGTAGCGCGGATCCACTGATAAAATTACTAGTGTGTTAGATTGACACACCACTGATCGCCACTCTGCGCGCCCCCACAGACGCATGCCAACACTTATCCTGCTGGACGTCATGACACCCAGTCAGGATAACTGAACCACCGCCCGGCCGCCATTCTGCTATAGGCCGGGCGGAAAGTGGTAAAAAAAAAAAAAAAAGTAAAAATGTTTAGGCTTTAGAACCATTTTAAATAAAAATTCAGAAATTTAGAAAAGTTCACTTCCAATTTGTCATACAGCATGTATTGCTTTTATTCAAATGTGGCTTAATATATGTTCACAAAAACTATACAACAGTGAAAATTTCATTTTTTTTTTCTTAAATATGTGATTTTCAGTAAAATGTTAGAACCGACGATCTAAACATTTTCATGAGGCAGGACATAATGCTGCTAAATTCCAGACAATCAACCAGGTAAAACAGAAACCCAGGAAAGGGGATAGGTGATAGAGATAACCAACTGCCATTTAGGCAAGCACAATAAATCGAGAGGTCTTGACAGTACATTTGTGGGGCTCAAATAGGAAAACTGGAGTTAGACTTACCGGTAACTCCTTTTCCAGTGATCTCCCAGGACAGCCCTTGAGAGATGGAGTCCCTCCCATCAACCCAGGAAACACATTGCCACAGTTCAAAAGGCGGTCCCTCAGGTCCCTGGTCAATCATTTACCAAGAACCGAAGGATGGAACTGAAAAATATAACCATAACAGGCAATAACGTTAGTACATCAACACAATAAAAAAAAAAAAAAAAAAAAAAGGGTGGGATCGTGCTGTCCTGGAAGACCACTGGAAAAGGAGTTACCGGTAAGTCTAACTCCAGTGTTCCCCAGTTGTCTTCCAGGACAGCCCTTGAGAGGATCCCCAAGTACTCACCAGATTAGGGGAGGACCATGGCTTGGAGGACTTTCCTCCCAAAAGCCTGATCCTGACTAGACATTAAGTCTAGTCGATAATGCCTTGTAAAGGTGGAGAAGCTTTACTTATTTGCTCCGGGGTGGCACCAGCTCTTTCTGTCCAGGATGCCGACAATGCCCTTGTGGAGTGGGCTTTAATACCCCCAGGCAGATCTTTGTTTATTGTCTTATACCCCTCTGCTATAGCTAGCCTAATCCATCTAGCTATGGTGACTTTAGAAGCTTTTTGCCCCTTACGGTGTCTGGAAAAAAAGAACAAAAAGTGAATCTGAAATTCTGAATGCATTGGTTACCCTTAGATACTCTAGGATACACCTCCTCACATCTAATAAATGAAATTGTTTTTCTTTCTCGTTTGAAGCCTTCTGACAGAAAGAAGGGAGGACAATATCTTGTGACCTATGGAAACTAGATGCCACCTTTGGTAAGAACCCAGGGTCTGTCTTTAGGATGACTCTGTCTTCTAGAATTTGGAGGAATGGCTCTCTGACAGAGAGAGCTTGGATTTCACTAACTCTACGGGCTGAAGTGATTGCCACAAGAAGTACTGTCTTGAATGTAATCAGTCTTAGAGAGGCCTCTGAGACAGGGTCAAAAGGTGACCCCAAAAAGGCCTTTAGAACGATTGATAGATCCCAGGATGGAGCTGTGTTAACTCTGACTGGTTTGTGTCTGGAGATTGCTTTACAGAACCTAGCAATGAAAGGATCTTCTTGTAACCTTTTCTCTAAGTATACACTTAAGGCAGCTATCTGAACCTTAATAGTACTAGGAGTTAGCCTCTTGTCGATCCCCTCCTGGAGAAACTGTAGAATACTTGCTGTATCCATGTTTACCTCACCTCGGCTATTCAGGCAGCTGTTAAATTTTCTCCAGACTTTCCTGTAAATAGTTTGGGTGACAGGTTTTCTACTCTGTAGCAAGGTCTGAATCACTCTTTCAGTCAGGCCTTTGCTCCTCAAAATTTCTTCCTCAGTAACCACGCTGAGAGGTTGAGCATGGTTACTTGCAGATGAAAGAGAGGTCCCTGAGACAGAAGGTCTTGTCTGCAGGGAAGTCTCAGAGGAGGTTGGTCTGTCAACCGCAGCAACATTGTGAACCATGGTCTCTTGGGTCAAAACGGTGCTACTAAGATTAAACACGTTTCTTCCGCTAGAAATTTCGCTAGAACCCTCGGGATGAGGTGAAGCGGAGGAAACACATACGCCAAACTGAAGGTCCAAGGAGTCTGTAAGGCGTCTACTGACAAGGGCTGATCTCCTGGGTATAGCGAGCAAAAATTGGGAACTTTTACATTCTCTGTTTGCAAATAGGTCCACTACTGGTTTTCCCCAGTAAGCTGCTATGTAGTCGAACACTTCCGGGTGTAGAGACCATTCTTGATTCGAGACTGTTGTTGTCGACTCAAGAAGTCTGCAGTGTTGTTCAGCTCCCCTTTCAGGTGTATTGCAGAGATGGATGCTAGATTGGATTCTGCCCATTAAAATATGCGACTGGCCACCAACATTAGTCGAGGACTTCTGGTGCCTCCTTGCTTGTTTATATAAGCTACAGCCATCATATTGTCTGAGCGGACGTGTAGATGGTGTGTTCTGAAAAGCTAGTAGAGCCCTGAGGATAGCTGTTAGCTCCTTCCAATTGGTCGAGAGAAGGTGCTCCTCTGACATCCACCTGCCCTGGGCCCAGCCTGAGTTGAGATGGGCTCCCCAACCCCAGCTGCTCGCATCCGTAGTTAGGATGGATGTGATAGGAGAGATCCAGAGAACCCCTTTGTTTAAATGCTCTGTGTCCTTCCACCACCAGAGGGAGCGTTTTACTCAGGTGGGGATTGAAATCTCTTCTTCCAGATCCCTGTCTTTTAACTGTTCCAACAAGAACCCCTGAAGGTCTCTTTGGTGGAACCTGGCCCATTGTACGGCCGGAATGGCTGCTGTCATAAGTCCTAAGACCGACATCACCTCCCTCACTGTACATTTGGTGCTGCTTTGAAGAAAAGACATTCTCTGCCACAGATTCAATATCTTTCTTCCTGTAGGACTATTCTCTACTCTACCAACAGGATCTTGTACCCCAAGTACAGAATTTCATGTGTTGGGGTAGTTTTGGACTTTTCCAGACTGATTATCCACCCCAACTGACTCAGGCTGAGCTGTGTTAACTCTAAGACCTGATAAAGTTGTTTCTCCGAGTGGGCCATGAGGAGTAAGTAGTCTAGATACAGAATGATGGAGACTGACTGTAGCCTTAAACGGAACTAGTGCCTCCCCGAGAACTTTGGTAAAAGATTCTCGGGGAGGACGACAGTCCGAAGGGAAGTGCTCTGCATAAATTTTGGTGTCTATCTGAATCGCCATCCGAAGAAATTTCTGGCATTCCTTCCTTATTGGGATATGTAGATAGGCATCCCTTAAATCCAGGGTAGCCATAAACACCTCTTTTTGGAGAAGATTCCTTATCGAGTACATGGACTCCATCCGAATTTTTTTGTATCGGATGAAGAGGTTCACGATTAGTCTGAACTTTCCAGACAGCTTTTTTACCACAAAAATGTGCGAGTAAAAACAGTCCCCCTGTTCCTGAATAGGGGCTGGTGTCAATACCTCTTGATCCACCATTTCCCCTATTATCAAAGGTAAGGCCTTGGCCTTTTCTGAGTGTCTTGGAAGCTTTGTCACAAGAAACTTTGAGGGTGGATCGCTGTGAAATTCCAGCGCATACCCTCTTTTTAGAATGTTTAAGACAAACTCGTTTGAGGTTATCTTTTCCCACTGTGGGAGAAAATTCACTAACCTTCCTCCCACAGGAACCCTGATGTCACTGGGGTTTAAGGTTTGGATTGGGGCGGTTAAAAAATATGCCCCATTTTCCTTTCCCTTTTTGTCCTGACCAGTGTTTTTTGGGTTTGAACTCCTTCTGACTTGGAGGGTTCCTTTGAGGGGGCGAAAAAATTCTTTAAAAATTTTTCTTTAGTGGGAAAGATTTTCTTTTTATCTTTCTAAGGCAGTATCTAATTCAGGCCCAAAGACTAAGTCTCCTGTAAAAGGGACACTGCACAGGTGTGTTTTGGACGCCGTGTCTCCCCCCAAGTTTTCATCCATACTGACCTCCTGGTTGCGACATAAAACGCCGCAGTTTTAGCCGTAAATTTTACCGAACCAGTAGAAGCGTCAAAGATGAAACTTCGTCGCCTTGAAAAGCATAGGGAAGGTTTTCAAGAGCTCCCTCCTAGGCGTGTCTGCTTTTAGGTGTTGTTCTAGATGAGATAACCAGAACTCCAGATTCCTAGCAACACAAGAAGTGGCTAGAGCTGGTTTTAAGCCTGCCATAGAAGCATCCCAGGCCCTCTTTAAGTCTATGTCTGCTTTCCTGTCCATTGGGTCCTTTAAATGACCCATATCCTCAAAAGCAAGGTCAGACTGTTTTGAGACTTTGGACAGAGGGGTGTCTAGTTTAAGATTTTTATTCCAGACCGCCTCTGGGCTCTCATCAAAGGGGAATCTTCTTTTAAGGGAATTAGGAAAGAAGATTTTTTTATCTGGTTTGGCCCACTCCTTGTGAACAAGGTCAGAAAGAACTTTATTTATAGGGAATACCTTAGCTTTCTTTTTCTCCAGAGCCTCATACATTTTATCATGTCTGGTCAATTGAGTTTCGTCCTCATCAATTTCCAGCGTATCATAAATAGCGCTCAACAGCTCGTCTACTTCCTCAAGAGACAGCTTGTATCTTGCTGCTTTGTTAGCTACAACCTGATCCTCATCCTGGTCTGAGTCTGCGTCAGAGGATTCAGGGCTAACACAGGGCTATGCTCCCTGACTGTACGGGGCCCCCCAGAGCTGGGTGTTGTAAGGCATGGTGAGGAGGGAATCGCAGCTGCTTTACTGGTGGAAGCAGACGTGTTTACATCTGCGATTAACTCCCGGAGAGATTTAAAGGTTGATGCCATCTCATCTTTAAAGGAGCCAAGAAATTTTGCCAAGGGAGAGTCTGCCTGTTTTAAGCAAGCCTGCAATACACTGTCTGCATAAGGCTTTGTTAGAGCCCGAGGACAACTTATTTCCACAATTAGGGCATTTTTTGTGGCTTGACTTGTCTTCCCTTGTGGCCTCCTTAGCCTGAAATAAGGAATAAACAATCTTCGCATCAGAAATCCTTTTAACTCTCATTAAAAACACCCGTGCTGCAACCACCGCTGCATATCCCCGGGACTGTGAGGTAACCACCACCATGGGGTACTACAAATCCCAGCCTTACAACAAAACCCCAGAAAAAAAAACACAGAAAGGGCTTGCCCAGCAGCCTACCTGGGTTTGGCTGGTGCCTGCATCCACAGGAGTGCCCTGGGAATTAGCCTCCATGGTTCCCCTCTCGAGCTCCAGATCCCGCCACTAGTCTGGTATAGCTGGACGCTGGTCGGGATTTGTAAGCCTAGCGTGGGCTTTCCCCTTCCTCTTTGTGCCTCTAGAGATCCGGAACCTAAAGTCTTAGCACACAGTGATGATGCGGTTCCGCCGGAAATGACGCTCAGGCCTCTCCGACCCCACCGCCATTACAGCAAGGAGCTGGGATGGAAGAATCCATCTACACTGCTCCTGGGGGGAACCTACATCACCCTGCCACTGGCACACCTCGGCAATGGAAAGAGAGGGGGGTAACGGGTCTGCTCCTGTCAGCTGGACGGTACCCGAGCCCAAAAAATAAGGTAGGACGAACCTGGAGACCGCTGGATAGGACCCGGACCCCCTGTGCGGCTCCGCTCCCTTCAGGCAGCCCCTGAGAGATAGAGTCCTTCTCCTGGTTCCTGGCAACATGTTCCTCCGACGGAGGAAACACAAATGACTGACTAGGGACCTGAGGGACCGCCTTTTGAACTGTGGCAATATGTTTCCTGGGTCGATGGGAGGGACTCTATCTCTCAAGGGCTGCCCTGGAAGACAACTGGGGAAAAAAGGTTATATCCTTTTCCAAACGACATGAATATATTGTATAGGAATATGGGGCTTGTCTTTTAGAAACATAATACCAATCTGAGTTCTGTACATGTTATGCTGAACAAAATTATACACAAGAAAGGTTACATGTACATTTTGTGATATTTGATAGAGGAAGTAGAAATGTCCTTGTTAAGAGTCTGAACTCTGAAAGCTGTGCCCAAAAAGAAAGGCTGGAGTCAAATTGCTATTTACTGATATTGGCTGTAGGCTCCCTGTGAATTAAGTCCCCCCACCCCTTGTACTTTGGATCTCACATTGCAGATATACAGCCATAAGGCTGTAGACACACTTATGTACCAGGGCGTGTACTGCTGTTTCTCAGAAGGAACGCAAGACATAAAATATACATCTTTCAAAGTCTAGCTTAGACACAAATTTACATTTCTGGATATACCCTATAACAAAGCATGTCTTTACTTTGAGTTCAGGCCTGATTTAATAACATGCAGTACAAATATTTTTACGCAAAAAGACGCAGATAACCGATTTTACATGTATAAAATGGTTTTATTTTCAAAATGCTCTTCTCATTATTAAAAAAGGGTTGCAGAAAGGCGTAAAGAAAAATACTTAGTTATGCTTCTCTAGTGTCAGTGAATTCCTGCAAGATGGCTAGCTCAAAGACATGTGCATGGTATTACTCATAGAACTGTGACCAGCTGCAAGCGTGTTCACAGTCCCTGTTGGTGCCAGACAGCCTTAAAAGGATGCTCTTATCCAGTGACAATGCTGACTGGTCTTCAGCTGTTCCTGTATGCATCTTCCATTGCTGACCTGGCTTGTTTTTGACCCTGACCCTGGATTCTGCCCCCCTGCTCTGCTTACGACCTTGATCCTGCCTACTCTTCTGTAGCTCATTGCACACCAGCTGCTGACCTCTGCTACCCACATGACCACGCTCCTGTCTCTGATTCGGCTCCACGTTACTACCAAGTGGCTGTCCTGGCTGTCACCTGCATCAACTATAACAGTGGGTACATGCCACAGGCTTGTTTTGGGAGCTCTGAGAAGCCACACTTCTTGAACTTGCAGTGCAGGTGGAGTTCCTCCCCAACTCAGGCTGGTCTGCCCTGCAGAATCTGTTACAGGCCTGATGTGCTCCCAGTTCTACCATCAAACTCTACTGGCACTTGTTTTTCTCCTGCCCCTTGGTACTGTTTTACTCTCGGTGGGGCCTGGGCTGGAGAGGCAAAACTTGCCATCTCAGGCTTCTATCAGGTATATAACACCTAGCTCGAACAAGGCTACACCTCCCAAACTGGACTACATAATAGTTTATTATCAAGGTCAAATTCAGTGGAAAGTAAATGAGTTACTTGTATCACACTGTTTTGGTCTGCCCAAGCTGGAAGGAGATTGTATTGTTTAAGTAATGCACTGTAGTAAGTCAGGTTTGCTGTGATAAAGGACAAACTTAAACATAATGCATGAGTGCTCCACTTATTCATAGAGCCCTAGTTTGTGGTCATGTGATATAGGAATCAGGGTGGCCGATAAGAGTGAATTTTCAAGACCTCAGATAAAAAGGTTAGTTTGGTTGAGAAGCAACTTAACGCTGCAGTTACTCATCAAGTCCACATCCATGAAATGAGGAACATGAATTATTTAATACTTTAACTGCTGGTAGGTTATCCCAGGAATTAGGCTGATACAAGTATGCAACACTGGATGACGTTCTTAAAAAAAAAAAAAAGTTTGCTGTGAAACATCACACACTTTCAGATTAGTTTTTAACACTAGAATTTACTGATTTTTTTAAAAATATCTATAAGAAGACGACAATGATACCTGCCTCCAGCGCTGACAGCTGTAATATGAAAAAGAGCAGTACTTTTTTTCAGAGCCCCTTCCCATCTGTTCATTGCATTATCATACATTGGCAGCCAATTCTTAATAGGTTTCTTTATCCCAAAGCAACAGCCCAGAAAAAAAAAAAAAAAAATTAAGGGGGCTTCCTTGCGTGCATCACTGTTTTTCACAGAAAAGGTTCTTAAATCCTAATCTGAAAGTTTTGGTATCTGGACAAAAATGATTAAGGGAAATATAAAGCGATCTATTTTTTATGTGGTCAGGATAAAGGGGTCTATAAATCCAAGATTATTATTGCCCAATCACACAGGGTATTATTTTGCCTAAGCTAAACAATTCAACCCTTCTATTACTGTTCGCTAACACAGCAAGCAATGAGTTTAAACATTAAACGTTCACATGAAACGCACTAATATTTTATGAACTATTCTGAGAAGAGATCATGAAAACATGACTGTTATTGGCCCCCCCAAGAACAGTTTTGAAAAGCACTGCTATTAACTTTTTTTCACACCAAACACATCAATTATAAATGCTGCTCTGATGTGCATTGAACCCCAAATGCAGACTTCAAAAGAGCAGGCCAACACACCCAAAATGCAGATATTTTCCAAATGCAGGGCAACAAAATGGTATGAACAGCTTGGTAAAACAATGGATTTTCATATGTCTATGCATTTTCCTGGACTGGAAGTTACAGCAAAATGACAAGGAATTTGGTGTGATTGAGCCATGAATGAAAATTTACACAACTACGTTTTGCTTCTACATAACAGTACAGTACTTAAGTAATAGAACTTCCTAAAAAGCTAAAATGATTAAGAATGGCCTTGCAACAAACTGGTTATTAGGAAGAAGTTGGAACAACAAATTTATAACCAATGTTTGGCAGAGATCACGGTATAAAAATAACACAACACACATTCCATCTCACCGCATTTATTTAATTACAGAACAGTATTTCAATGTGGTTTGGAATGTGTATATTCTCTATGAAGTTACACAGGGTTACAAAAGAAAAAAAAAAATGTCCTGCCAATCCTTCTTTGTCCCTGCTTTGGTTATCCACCCCAATATCATTTGGTAGGCTATGTCATCCTTTGCCTGCAAAAATCCTTCCTACATTTTCCATCAAAATAAGCTATAGCATAAAAAAAAAAAAATCAAATATTCCAGAAAACAAAGACGCTTGTTGCAGACAACAGGACACAGGTGCATAAATTTACTTTCTTTGAAATAGAAGCATCCCTCAAATATTTGGGTGCTTGAAGGAATATGGTCTTCATTCTTGCCAAAAGGAGAACATAAATGTATTGCCCTAAAGTAAGGAATAAAAATATTAGAAATAACAAAATTCTGGATCCCCTTCTCTGGTAAAGGAGTGCACAGAATTTGCAGGATAGTTCATATTTGGGATTTCTGCTCGCCTTCAAGACATACAGAAAAATCCTATAGAAGCTTCTATCCAGAATCCTGAAGATAATTTGTGGAAAATACAGCACCATCCTTACAGGATCTCATATTTGTCCACAAGGAAAGCCGTCTCAGTTGAAAACCTCACAGGACTGTTCCCATCCACATGAGTCACTTTGGCTACCTAAAAAGTAAAAATAGAAAGTAACACTGTTTAAAAAAAAATGGGAAGATGCAAAAAAACAAAAAACAAACATTGATTAGCCATAAGAAATCCTAAAGTGTTACTAACCTCAGGACCCTGCATTCACTATATCTGGTCTTCAACAGTACACAGAAATGCAATTATTTTAGTAAATATAAACTGCTAAATACAAACATGCTATATGCTGCTATACTGCTTATGAGAAAAGGTGACTTCCATCTGTCGGGCCGAGCACTGATTAAAGCTTGTAGGAGGAGTTTTCATTCTCCTCCAACTGTCCTATGAGGCTGCATGATCCCTGACCTGTCTGAACAGTGCTGATTGACCATGTGCTGATGACATTGCACCCTCCCAAAATAAACAAACACCACACTATCTAGCAATCAACCTGAGAATGTGCAGAGTGCCTCCAAGGCTCTGTACTATCAGCAGATGGATTGGGGACTTTGGAAGAAGGGGAGGATCAGAGAACACAGGATAAAACAGCCTTTTTACACAATGTGGAGGATTAACCCCTTATGTTCCATTCTTGCATGTTTTAGATCTGTATTCTGTTTATTGCTTAATCATTTTAGCACAGTAAATTAATCCACTGGTCTTACCTTGTGTCTTCAACATTACGGCTCATTGCTCTGTATTACCAATTCTAAAAATTAAAAACCTACCCAACAGGCTTGGGCTGCACACATCCTGCAAGCCACAAGCAAAAATTTCCACGCAAATTTAGAACTAGTGGCCAAAGGTTCTGAAATCAGTCCCATCAGTGAAAACACCTGTACTCTACTATATTCTTTATGGGATAAACACAACCACTGCATTAACATATAGACAATGTTTGGGGTTAAATTACTAAAACTGGAGGCTGCACAAAATCTGGTGCAGCTCTGCATGGTAGCCAATCAGCTTCTTATCTCTGCTTGTTCAATAAAGTTTTGACAAAAAAAATCCACGTTTATGTTTTACATATTTAGGGTGTAAAACATGGTCATGCACATCATCCCCAGAATCTACACTGCCCCCTTTACCTGAATTGCAGGAGAATGCAAATGTTTTTCTTCTTTTGGCACAAAGTGGCTCTGCTTGCACAGCTGCCTCACCCAGGTTTGTTCCTAATTACATGATATTACTACAAGTCCCAACTGCCATCACGGCAGAGTGATGACATGTAGAGCATGCCAGCGATCCGTCCTCCCTCCCCACTATGAAGTTCAGCTTTGCTTCCTCCAACCAGGTCCATACCTCGCTACAGACCTGAGGCTGGAGGAAAGCTTTGCAAGAGCCTGCGCACTGCAGTTGTGCTGCACTACTCACAGATGCAATACTCTGCAGGCTTCATAGCAAAATATTAGCAAATGCATTTTGGTTGCTGCATTACCTCCTACTTTTTAACTCTGATTAACAAAAAACAAAATTAGAAGATTTATAAATTCCTTGAACGCATTTTAATTTGTTTAATATGTTGCAGGTGTGATTTTGCATGCAATTTCTGCATGCATTTTCAGGTAGGAAACTTCCTATTTTTCTTTCTCTGCTTTGCACTGAAATGTATTATTTAAAAATGGGGTACTATACATCTCGGAGAAGTCAGCATGATACACAGCAAAAATACTGGTGAGGAGTTTGCCACTAAAAACAAGGAAATATAACCCTTTTTGTAGTTTGGATGGGGTTACAGTAACTCGGTCGCTGAGCTACAAAGATTTAACAAAGCAAAACATGCAAAAGAAGAGGCTCAACTGTCCTATGCCTGTTCTCCTATAACCATGTTCTCTTGAATTTCTCCACTGTGCAGCGTTTTTTTTTTCTTCTGCCAGCTCCTATGTCACTAAAGGGTGGCACGGGAAACAGGCATTCAACACTCTCAGAAGTGTTACATTTGAAGACTCTTAAGGTGACTGGGGCTCCTCAACAGTATGAAAATCATAGGAACAAGCCAGTGGACAGTCAAGTGTATAAGCTCTCTACTTTTGCAATTAGTGCTTTGCTGAGATGAAAAGAAGAGCACCTAAAATGTCGAAAAGCAAATGAGCTCTTGGACAAATATACAGTCATGTTTGGGGAAAAAAAACTTTTTACAAAAGAGATCTGACAGACGTTTTTGTAAATCTATTTGCCTTTTCAGACTTTGAGTACTCCAATGAACATTCTTACTTACCCATAAAAATCGTATGTCAGTGTCACAATATTAACATGTCTTCAAGAAGAAAAAAAAGAAAAAAAAATGGTGACAAATTAAAGCAGTGTGCAGAAATCTTACCTGTATGCTGCAGTAGTTTTTCTTGGACACAAAAGACACTGATACTGGGAAGAAATCATTAGGGTGACCAGCAATGCTGAATTCCAGACTTCCAGTTTTGTTTTTGCTGTCAATGACCGGAAGTGTCCACTCTAATATATTCCTTCGGTTGTCATGGTGGTAATCTCCATCTATGTCTCCAATCACTGGAGCACCAACTCCTGACCTGCAATAGAGCAAGATAATAATAAATAAAACAAAAAAACCAAAACACCACCTCCATTTTAAACTGCTCCCCACCCGGCCTATTGTCAAATGACAATGAAGCGAGAGCTCTCCCATCCTGTGTGGACATCATATAACTTCCTCCCATAATTGCACCGCAGGAATCCACCGTACACTGCGGATGACTGATCATTGTACTGGCCAGTGACGGTACCATGTGAGCACTGTGGTTAATCACAGTGCTCACATGACAGTTGTACACAATGGCTTTCATTCATAGCCATTCATTGTGTACTGTTGCGTTGATCACTGTGATTGGTTGTAATTTGCCACCACTATTTTGGAAAAAGATTAAATAAAGTTTGTTATATACACTGTCACCAGAGCAGTACAGCATCACCATATGACTGGTGTGGCAGTGATGAGGGACACTGACTGGTGACAGTATGTGCTTGCCCAGCACAATGATCTGTTATCCGCTGTGTACAGAGGACACAGCAGTGACATTTTGTGCCACAGCGCAGCCCCTACAGCAGGGATATACAATTAGCGGACAGCGTGCGACTAGGACGACGTCATATGACGTCCACCCAGGATCGGAGAGCTCTTGCTTAGCAGCTATTTGGCTATAGGCCAGGCGGGAAACAGTTAATGACAATACATTATAATTCAGCCTTTAATATACTAATATCTCTCTGCATTTTCAACATGTAGCCACTGGGGGCAGGCATAATGGGAGTTAACGAAGTTTAGCTGAACTACAATAGTGATGGCAGAGCCTGTGGTGTAAATGGTTGGGGATCTCACACACAGCTCAGCCTCAGAGCCGCGCTGACAGTTCCGCTCTCGGCCCCTTGTTCCTCCTCCTCCTCCTCCTCCTCCTCCGGGCCGCTGTCAGGATGTTCCCTCACCCTCTCTCATGTCAGGCTTGTCGGCAGCATGGGACGGGAGAGAAGAAAGCTTCCTGCTTGTTCTTCCCTACCAATTGGCCAATGCGGAGGGCCAATCAGAAATAACTAGTTGGGCATCGTGGGAAATGTAGTCTCAGAGATAGGATGCCCAATTGATCTCAGCAGGGAGACGGCTACAGTCCCAAGCATGCACTCTGCTAGGGGGGGGGGAATAGAAAACCCGGAAACAAGCAAGTACTACAGGAGACAAGGAAAAAGGAAGAGGACTGTGCTGGGGGAACTAATAGCCCCAGCACCACCAGATAGAGCCATGCTGTACCCACACCACCAGAGAGAAAGAGTGCCACGCTGTACCCGCACCTCCAGAGAGCCATGAGAGCCACACTGTACCTACACCACCAGAGAGCCATGCTGTACCCGCACCACCAGAGAGCCACGCTGTACCCGCACCAGAGAGCCACGCTGTACCCGCACCAGAGAGCCACGCTGTACCCGCACCAGAGAGCCACGCTGTACCCGCACCAGAGAGCCACGCTGTACCCGCACCACCAGAGAGCCACGCTGTACCTGCACCACCAGAGAGCCATGAGCGCCACGCTGTACCCGCACCACCAGAGAGCCATAAGCGCTACGTTGTACCCGCACCAGAGCGCCATGCTGTTCCTGCACCACGCTGAACCACACCACCAGAGAGAGCCATGCTGTACCTGCTCCACCAGAGGGGCACGAGAGCCACGCTGTACGGTACCACCAGAGAACCACGCTGTACCACCCCACCAGAAAGAGAGCCCCATGCTGTCCAGGACCACCAGAGAGAGCAGGTCAGTGTCACTGGGCAGTGTGGGCACAATAGGAGACAGACACTACTAGCATTTTATGGCCACAATAGGACTGGGACACTAATATAAAGGGGACTGGCCTGTAAAGGGGCACTGTAATCATCACAGTGCCTCTTTACAGTGCAGTCCCCTTTATATCACAGTGTCTCTGCACATTACAGTGTGGAGGACTGACACCAGCCACCCCCCCAAATCTCTACCGACATCTCTCCCCCCGGTCCCTGGATAAGTTGGCTGCTCAGTCTAAAATGCCTGGGCCTATTTTTTGTCCCAGTCCGGGCCTGTCTTTTTTTTTTTTTTTAAATCCGATAATTTTTATTGAAAAGAAAAACAAGAAAAAACAAGAGCAAAAAACATACAAAGAGCTTTCCAGTAGTATTTTAGGACACATAATAAGCACAATTATCTGACCATAAGTACCTGTACATTATATTGCTCATATAATAATATGCTTTGTAGCTTCATATCAGAAATAAAAGATATATATGTATAATAAGGCATTTGTAATAGGTTATTAAAAAAAAAAAAAAAAGAATGAAGAAATACTGTGTCCCCTTAATAGGATACTATCCCTCTCCACTCTCGGTCCCAAAAAAGGGGGGGCCTCTGAGTGGAGTAGGTTACCGCGAACCCTCAATCAGCGGGGAGCGGTAAGTATGCTGTATAACAAACAATACCCATTGGGTATAACACAACCTAAAACATTTAAACTTTTGCAGGTCCTAACATTCTTGCGATACTGCTCTATCGTAGACTTCCTTCTCAGTATTTATAAACCAATTTGGTGTATTTATTGATGTCGTTCTACCGCCTAAGATTCTATTTTGAACCAGTCGTAATGGAGCCAGTCCCGGGGTATCTAACCAGGTTTCCAAATAGATTCCCGGGCCTGTCTCTGACCATCTCCTGTAGCATGTCCCCAGGCTCTGACCATCTTCTGTAGCATGTCCCTAGGCTCTGACCATCTCCTGTAGCATGTCCACAGGCTCTGACCATCTCCTGTAGCATGTCCACAGGCTCTGACCATATCCTGTATAAAAATATATTTTTTAAACAGCCATTTTCGGTATCAGTCAGTTTCGGTATCAGTTTCGGCATAGTGTATTTTTCATTTTTGGTATCGGTTTCGGCACCAAAAAACCCATTCAATGCACCCCTAGAGGAAAGGCACACACCCCCCTCTCCCCATAGGTAGAGATTTTCAGCTCTGTTCGTCGAATCATTCAGCACTCTGCTAATTTATAGCATCCTCCCCAACACAAAACTCAGGCTGCTTTTATCTCCTGTGTCAGAGAACTTGTCAGACCTTCTCATGCTGATAACAGAACTGGGCAGGAGACAGCTACAGGCTATAGGGCTTTGAAGAGAGATAAAACACTGCAATTATGTGTGCCCAGCTCAAATTTCATGACTCGGCGGGTTTACATCCACTTTAATATAACCCAGTTACAGGGAATGGAAGAATGCAGCATTTGGTACTAGGGATTGACCGATTATCGGTACGACTGATTTTTGCGGGCCGATATGAGCATTTTTGATACATCGGTCACAAACCAGACCGATATTACCAATTTTGGTCTCCGCGGGACGTGGCCATCTTTTTGGGGCCCAGAAGCCTGCAGGGGCCCGCGGGACACGCACACAGCGTCATTATGCCTCTGCGCACTGGGCACACGTTCTGAGTCTGACAGGTCGCCTCCTCGACACTTGGGGGGATATGCCAGCCACCAACCACAGCAGGGTGCCAACTAGCCACCCACCCACATCAAGGTGCCAGCCAGGAAGCCCACCCACATCAGGGTGCCAAGCCAGCAAACAACCCACTTCAGGGTGCCAAGCCATTTTTAACCTCTTTTAAATTCCAATGCAGAGAGAAAAAAGTAAAAAAGTGTGGTCTGGGACTCTCGTCTCAACCATCTCCAGGAAAAGCAGCAGTGTACAACACATGCACAAACAAACAACGTGAGCATGGGATCAACAACTGAAAAAACCAAAAATACGTCTAAATCTTTTGGCCCATCTAAGAGTTCATCATGTTGAATTATATAATGAAACACAGAGAAAAACTGAATCACAAAGTTAAATACCACAATCCCACCATACAAAATAAAAGATATGTTTCAGAAAAAAGCTAAGTGGCTAAATTCGGATGCAAGATCCCAACAGCTGGACAAAGCAATCACAGAGATGATGGTTACGAATAACCAGCCATTTACAATGGCGTCTGACTCTGGATTTCAGCGGTTGATGTCCATAGCTAAGCCAAGGTACCCACTGAAGTGTGAAAATTATTATCGAACTAAAATGCCGGGAAAGGTAGTTGCGAATGTAAAGGCTATGCTGCAACCAGAGAATGCTGGAAACTCACTCATTCACGACTGACTGCTGGTCAGGACTAATAGAGTCACTAGTGAGTCTTACATGCCACTTCATTGACAGCGGATGGACAAAAAGGTGATGCAAGGATCCCACACTGGAGAGTACATTAGAGAAATGTTTCTAGGCATGTTCAAGACTGGGGAATAAACAAAGACCGAGTGATGCCTGTGCTTTGTGACAGCGGCGCAAACATGACGAAAGAAATGAGGCTTGCTGAAGTGTACAACCTCAGTTGCATGGCACACACCCTGCAACTTGTGGTAAATGATGGCCTGTCAAGTCAGAGAGCTTTGATAGATCTAATTGGCATGCCGAGGAGGTGCGCAGGCCATATCCACCATTCAGTCCTTGCCAAGCAGCAACTGAGGTGCATTCAGGCAGACCTTGGCCTACCCAAAAACAGCCCAATTCAGGCTGTTCCAACATGTTGGAATTCAACACTTCACTTGCTGCAAAAAATGCTGGAACAGAAGCGAGCTCTGAGCATCTATTCAGGTGAACATGGAGGATATAGTTGTCCTACTGCTGGTCAGTGGGACATTGTTGCCAATGTCATTGAGACCCTCCTCCCCATAGAGGAAGTGACACTAGAGGCGAGTCATTACGACTCATCTGTGTCATCTGTCATCCCATGTGTGAGCGTGCTGAAGATGCTTCAAGAGAATGAAAGACCCAACACACATGGCATTAAAACTTTCAGGCAGGTCATGAGGGACAGCCTCACCAAGTGCTTTGAGAAGCATGAAGAGAATAAAAATGTTGTGCTGGCATGTCTTTTGGATCCTCAATACAAGAATCATGCACTCTCTTCTGATGATGTATTGGCCAAGGCAAAACAATGGCTGACAGAAGATCAACACTAGCTGCTGGAGGTTCCTGCAGAAAGGTCAAGTTTGGAAGAGTATGTTACTAATCTGGAAGAGCAGGGGCGTGGCTTTGTGCATGGAGGAATAGGACGTGTCTCCTCTGAGCTCCCACACCAGCCGTTATAATGGACATGGAAGCGTACATAAAAGCACTGCCTACTAAAAATGATAGAGTCCTATATCAACAGGCTGGAGAAATCATACAAACAAGAGCTAAATGACCTCCACAGGGACATAGGTCACCACACTGAGGACATTGAACATACAGTGGAGGATTCAGTTGCACAAATTGCTAAACCTGAGGAGATTCTCCATGAACACACCATACAAATACAGCAACTGCTCTATGGACTGGACAACCAAGAGAACAGAAGCAGACGCAATAATATAAGAATCCATGGTCTGCCAGAAACTACTGACTCCCCGATTAAAACTGATCGTGCCCACACATCACTGGGGCCTCGCAACCCAAATCCAGCCTACCCAAGGGACGTCATTTGCAGGATCCATTTCTTCCACATCAAGGCTGATATCATGCAAGCTGCACGCTCACAAGACTCTATTCTCTTTAATGACACTCCAGTCATGCTACTGGATGACCTGTCCAGGCAGACTCTGCTGATGAGAAAAGCCCTTAGACCCGTCACAGATGCACTGCAAGCTAAAAAAAATCAAATACAGATGGGGATTTCCCTTTCGGCTTCTCACAATGGCAAGATAGCAACCTTCTGCACGCTGGGAGACCTGGCTAACTTCCTGGGAACTTTTGAACTACCTCAAATCCACATTCCAGACTGGCCACGTCAAGCAGCGACCCCTGGCCTGCCTCTTTCCACTGGATGGACAACCTTCACAAAAGAAAACGCTCCCACGCATCCAAATCACCAGCAGGATGAACTCCTTCATCCCCCCCACAGGCTGGTGGGAAATATTTTTCCTTTTCTCCTGACCCCAGGAGCCCTGACTAGGAGTGCCGACTCACGGTTGGTTGCTTGACCCAAGTTGAACAGGGTCCCCTGGGATCTGCCGAGTGTGCTGCCAAGACAACCGTTTTATCTGCATTGTTACTACTTGAAAACCGTTTTTTAGCTATACGTCTTATTTAATAGATGCTTGTTATTGCGTTCTCTGCAAGTGGCTGAGGGAGGTGCTCCCATTAGGGGCCACCCCCCCTGAGCCACTCGGCTTACCCCCAGGATGTCTTTTGGGCTCCTGGGGGTCCCCACCGGTTTACCAGTTATCGTGTTTAGACAGTTTCTCATCTTTAGGCTGGGGCGGGTAGCCCCCGTAAATGTGCTGCCACGTTTCCCACATTAGGACTTGCAGAGTCTTCACTGACTGTTTTCAGTGCTTACTTTAGTTCTGCCATTTTCTAGAGACCTCTGTTATATCCCCCCTATGGCCGATAGAGGGCGCTGTTTTACCACAAAATAAGGGCTCGGTCCCCAGATCTCCAACAGTGTGGCAGAACCTGCTGCTCTCCCTCACCCGCTTGCTCAATCGGGACAGTCAACCTGAGAGAGCGGCTGCCCCATTACCGTTGGTAATCCCTTTAATTTTCTATATCCTCACTTCTCCCTCCTTCCTCTTCCCTCCTTTCCCTTACCCTCCTATGTCTGATGTCAATCCACAGATTTCGTGAAGTACAGTGGTCGATACTCTCACAGCCTGCTACTCCACTCTCCCCGCCCCATGACGTCCCCCTTAGCTCTTCAGATTTCCTCGCTTAACTGCCAAGGCTTCAACACCCCAGAGAAACGCAGACAGCTGCTATACCACTTCCACAAAACCCACACTCAGATACTTTTGCTCCAGGAAACTCACTTTCGATCAGACTCCATACCACTCATCCCAAACAAGCATTTCACCACTTGGTATCATAGCAGGAATCCCCCTGCCAAATCGAAAAGTCTCAATTGCATTCCATAGCTCCTTCACCCCGGAGGTTCTTGACTCACGTGTTGATCCACTAGGGCGCTACTTTTTCCTGAAGTTGAAACACATGCGAAACGGTATTTACACTGGCTAACATTTATCTCCCTAACCAGGATCAACTCACCTTCCTATCCTCTGTGACAGCACATCTAGAAACATTCGGGACCCTCAATTTGATTTTAGGGGGCAACCTGAACGTCCCGTTGGTACAGAGACCAAGTCCCACATCTCACCAACTACATTAACTAAAACACACTCCATTTTCACCAACCTGTCCTTGGTGGATACCTGGAGAATACTCAATCCCACTGGTAGGGACTACACATTTCTCCTCAGCACGTGGGTCCTACAGCAGAATAGATTACATCCTGTTATCACTGTTAAGACTTTGACCCCTCCTGTCATATTGGGATCAAGCTCTGGTCAGACTATGTCCCGATACACCTTACCCTGGGCAGGCTTCACAGACGCACATGGCGACTGAATGACAACTTACTATCTGACCTAGCGTGCAAGATGGCGATCTCTGACGCAATTAGAGACTTCACACACACTCATGTTAATGATGTAACATCTGCCATGAATAAATGGGAGACGTTGAAATGCATCCTATGGGGAATCTTTATCCAGCATGGCTCTAGACTAAAAAAGCCTGCGTAGCAGACATTAAGCGTCTATTTGCTCTCAATGCTTCCCTTGAAGCAACACACAAAACGCACACTGGAACCTAAGACCCTAGCGGAACTCTCCAATGTAAGTCGTGACCTCCTCCGCCTTTTGACGGAGCGATCCCTAGCTGCCTGCGATAAAGGAACACACCATTATGGTCAGGCCAACAAGTGTGGCAAACACCTAGTGCAAACTCTTCACCCACGGCAACACAGACAACATATCCCATATATCCTTGCACATCCTAACCGTAAGCTCCACAAGAACTCTGAGATTGTTTCCGAATTCCGAGATTATTACTCCTCACTATACAACCTACCCCCCCAAAAAAGGATACACTCACCTGTCCAGACGATCCCGACATGTCTGCATACATCCAAGACACAGCCCTGTCCATGATCTCTGCCAGTGCTATTGAGGCTCTTGAAGCACCCATTACTACAATGGACTATTTACTGGCAATCAAGGGCCTCAAAATGGCAAGAGTTCTGGACCTGACAGTTACAGACCACGCTTCTACAAGACAATTGCCCCTCAGCTGGCCCCGATCATGGCACGGGCCTTCGAGAAAGTGGACGACCCCCCCCCCCATCCTCTCACTTAGTTCAAGCCCAAATAGTCGTAATTCCCAAGCCAAGATAGACTACGCGAGCGGTAACTACAGACTCATATCGCTACTAAATGTTGACCTCAAAATTGTTTTCGAAGATCATTGCAAACCCGCTTGGCCCCATACTCCCCGATTTGATACACAGTGATCAGGTAGGCTTTATAGCGGACCGCGAGGCCAGGGATAACACTACGAAGACCCTTCATCTGACTTCCTATGCTCAGCGTAAGTATATCCCTGCCTGTCTGCTAGCATGCGACACGGAGAAAGCATTCGATAGGGTCAGCTGGCAATTCCTTTGACTATCACTACAGCAGATCGGATTAGGACCCAAACTTTTGGCTAAAATTATGTCCCTTTACTCCAAACCTTTGGCGAAAGTTACAGCTAACGGTGAACACTCAAAGACATTTGAGATCAACACTGGGACCAGACAGGGCTGCCTTCTATCCCCCCTCCTTTTTGCTATAACCATTGAACACCTAGCCCAGGCAATTCGTAACGACGAATCCATACAGGGTATCCCCACCCCATCGGCCCATTGTAAGCTCTCCCTATATGCAGACGACCTACTACTGTACGTGACACAACCACACATTACCATCCCCTCCTTCATGAGCTTGATCGATTCGGCTCCCAAAGCAACTTTAAATTCAATTAAACACAGCTAAAACTGAAGCCCTGCACATATCCTTACCCACCCATGTCCTAACAACAGTCCAACAAAAAACTTTCCCTTTCATTGGCAGACTAAATCTATCAAATATCTGGGGACAGAGATCCCTCTGAACTTCCATGATGTATACCCCCTAAACTTCAGCCCTTTACTGACTAAAATCTGACAGTCACTAGAATCCTGGCACCACCTTAAGTTGCCATGGCTTGGTCGCATAAATGTCCTTAAGAAGGATATCCTCCCCAAACTGCTCTACTTGTTCCAGGCCCTCCCAATTACCCTCCCGATGTCCTACTACCGAATGCTCCGCACCCTAGTGATTAAATTCGTATGGCAACACCACCCCTCCAGATTAAAACAAAAACGTTATGCTCCTGCAAACACACCGGAGACATTGGTCTCCCTGATTTTGAGATATATCATGCTTCGACGATATTCTCCAGACTGCTTGAAAGGTTCCCACGCCCGCTGACCAAACCATCAATGCTGATAGAACAAGATATGGCGCAGGTAGACCTGCAGGCCCTGCTCTGGGAGTACAATCTCGAATTCCGCACCATGCTTATGCTTTCCCCATTGACCTAGGCGGCACTAGTTTTGTGGTACCGTCGACATACAGCATTTGCACTTTCTACTGACCTCAGCCCCTTAACCCCTTTGACAACCCAACACTTCCCGACTACGATAGGACGGGTGGGTGGCTATGAGAGAGCAGGCTGGCCAACGGCATGCTCATTTGTTCACACAACGGGCAGATTTATACCACTTGAGGGACACCAACCCCCCCATGACAAATTGGTTACCCATGATGTCCTTGACAAAATTTTGCTTTACCCTTCACTTATCGGGTAGGCTAAATAGGGCCCCAACAACCTTTGAGGAAATGTGCAGTCCCTCCCAGGTCCCTAGACACACGTTAGCTTTAATATACAAAGAAATTCACACACATACACACCACCCTACCCACCTTTACACGAAAGTGGTCCAATGACCTAGATACGGAAATCTCTCTGGAAGAATGGCAAACCACCTTCACATTTACCCACAAGTCTTCGATCTCCAGCTTCACGCAGGAGAAGAACTACAAACTGCTCTCTAGATGGTATAGAGATCCAGTCTCGGTCCACGGACTGTTCCCCAACCCCCCCATACCTGCTGGCGCTGTCACAGAGGAAGAGGAACATCTCCATATCTGGTGGGAGTATGTTTGAGTCCGCCCCTTCTGGAAAGGAATATTTGAGGTATATAACGAAATGTATGACTCCTCTCTCGCCCTCTCCCCAAAGGTGGCCCTACTGTGTTATCCTCCCGGGTTCATTCAAATCCCAGAAAAATAAGCTCCTCAGGTTTTTTCTGTTAGCAGCCCGTCAGCTGATTGCAAAATTCTGGAAATCAGAGGTAGTCACCCCCCCCCCCTTTCATAGGTGGATTGATATCCTCAATGACGTCATGCTTATGAAGGAGATGCAGGCTAGAGAGGGAGACAACTGGGACAAACACCTTAAACTGTTGTATGTTTGGGTTCACAATTCCGCCTCAGATTTTTACACAGGCTAAATAGAGGATGAGCTGAGGGAAACCCTAGGTGTTCAATCCCGGAATATCACTGGGGAATGTGGTCCCAGTGAGTTGATGTCCACGCTCCAGTGAGCGGCTTTCCAATCATTTTGTTTCAGTTACACTAAGAACGAATTATAAAACAGACACACTGTCTGTATACCTTTACCTTCCCCCATACCCTATAATACCCCCCTTCTTCTCTTCTCCCCCTCCCACCCCTGTTTTCATGGATACATATGTCCAACTAAGAGGACACACAGAATGTTTATGATGCTGATTGCATCAAACTAATACTATGTACCAATTGTTTGGTGGTATTTGTTTACCACTACTCCCCACCCACCTTTTTCTTTATTTTGTACCCTCTATTGCTCTACTTGGTAAATGATTAATAAAAATATATTCAACCGTAATCTGGAAGAACAGGATGCTGTAAAAACAGACAAACGTCCAAAAAGACAATGAGCAGAAGAGAATCTTCATTGTGGTCGAATTGGTGCCATGTTCACCCTGTTATTGGGGCCTCATGCGGATGATTCTTCTGAATGTGCATCATTAATCAGCCTGGATGAAAAACTTCATCTCTATTTGAAGGAACCACTAATTGACAGAAGTGGTGATCCTCTTCAGTGGTGGAAAAAAAATGAGTCACGCTACAAAAGACTTGCCATTCATGTTAGAAGATACCTCTCTGCTCCTCCATTTGTACCAAGTGAGCGTGTTTTCAGTGAAGTGGCAGCAATTTATGAAAAAAAACAGAACCTGTTTAACAGGTGAACATGCTGAAATGTTATGCTTTTTGCACTATAATAGTGTCAGTGTGTCCTGTCTACTGTCTAAATTTAAATCACTACTGCAGTGCAAAAGCTAATCAGTGCAATGCACTAGTAACAGTTATACTTTTTCTATGTTTTGGGAAGCCATTTAAGTTATTGTTTTTCAAGCACTTTATTTTTCCTAGTTGTTTACTTTTAGTGCCAGTTCACACAGGGGCGACTTGTCAGGCAACCTAGCCGCCTGATAAGTCGCCTCCCGTTCTGTACAATGGAACCGTTCTAATAGGAGCGACGCAAGTCGCTCCGACTTAGAAAAAGGTTCCTGTAATACTTTGGGGGCGACTTGAGGCGACTTGCATAGACTTCTATACAGAAGTAGTTTTGCAAGATGCCGTGGAAGTCGTGTGCAGGTCGCCTCGGTGAGGCGACCTGCAAGTCGTGCCGCCCCTGTGTGAACCGGGGCTTAGACCTCGTTTATCACACCATGGTGCATTGCAGACAGATGTCAGTTTTGAAATGTGTGTGTGTTTTTCTCCCATCAGTTTTCATGTGAAGAACAAGCCTTTTAATTTTAATAAACATTAACATGTTTAGTTTATACCAGATTTGTGCATAAAATTGGTGTTATTTTTTGAAAAGTTTAAATAAAACGATATCGGTCAATCCCTATTTGGTACTGCTTGAAATAATATGGTTACCAAACATCAACAATCGCAAGACAGTTGTTTGCCAGTTTGATCATTCAAAATGCAAAAAATAAAAGTTCATGAGTGTGGGGTGCATAACTTTTACCAGTCATGAAAGAGGTACAAAGCCGACGACAATTGCAAGGCTGTCCTTCTGACCCCAAATAAGTATGCATATAAGTCAGAAGTTCCTATCTGAATACTTGTTCTGGGTCAGGGACTCCTAAGTTAAGCCAGAGGGTCAGCAAAACATGCAGGGAAATAACATTTTAAATAGGGGAGGTGGGGTGTGTCAACAATAGCAGTATACATGTTCCTCTCACAACTGGTTGCTCTTTACCACATAATAGATTGGACTTAAATTCATATGGTACATCACTTACGGCAGTGGGATTGTAATGACAACATCGTTCAGTTCTAGCTTGTCCTCCTGAAGTTCATATTCTATATTTACATCACAACCACTTCCACTTTCTGAAGGCCAACAGTTAACTGTTAAGAAAGACAAAAACTGTGTTTACATGGGGGGTACATTTTGTTAAAGTAAACCCTCATGTTTTTTTTACCTTAATGCATCCTATGCATTAAGGTGAAAAAACACCTGGCAGCCCCCTAGCCCCCTCGTTTTACTTACCTGAGCCCAGTATTTCACTTGGCGAGGATGCGCTGTCCCTCTCTCCACAGGGTCCCGGCTCCTGATTGGATAGATTGATAGCAGCGCAGCCATTGGCTCCCGCTGCTGTCAATCAAATACAATGACGCGGGTGCCACCGAGCCAGGCATTCGTGTCTATAGACGAAAAAGCTGAACTCGGGAGCGCGCCCACAAGGTAACCCCCCCAGGAGAGCGCCGAGGGACCCCAGAAATGGACGATCAGAGCCACTCTGTGCAAAACGAGCTGCACAGTGGAAGTATATATTTTTTTTTTAAAACACAAACGAGCCTTTACAATCAATCACTTTAAATTCAAATCATAGAATTCTGCCTAAAGTGGTTATGTGAGAATTATAATCTCTATATTTTTTCCCATTTTAAAAAGAGCAGGTTGTCCTCATTTCTGCTTCACTACCTAGTCTAACCTGGAGTATGTAGGGTCCAGGTAAGGCAGCCATTATCTAGGTAGGTAGCAGTAGAGTCTGTCACATTAAACTTGACTTGCTCTGTAATCTTATTAAAGCTTAGGAAGCTGCTTGGATGAGTGTCAGGAACATACCCCAGCATTTAAAGCCACAAGGTTAACTCATTTGTCTTAAATCTAACCACCATGGAAAGCGTCAATGTGGTGAGTGGTTAGAACAATGGTTGTATCAAAGTGACAAAGTTACAGGTGTGGCTTTAATTGTTAGGGAATGTTGTATATACCTGTAGCAGCCTCCAAACTTTCATTCTGACAGTCAAAGCTTGAGCACTTCATGATGCTGAAGTACCAAAGACTCCTTACTGGCTGCTGCACAACGCCTTTTGGCCAGAGAGGCTTCCCATAACAGTTATGCTCAGGTCCAACCAAAACTGTTGTTATTTTAGTCAAGGTGTCAAGTTCTCATGCTAGAGTACCCAAATTCAAAAGTCTGTACATCTGTATACTATCACAGATAACAAAAAACACTGGAAGAATACACATTTTAATTGAATCTTGTGGACTTTAGCATTAGACAAGTCTGTCAAAATAGTGGAAATCAAAAAATATCTATATATAATCCATAAACAAACAATTCTACAATCTTACTGGTGAGAGGAATTGAGGCATCATCTGTTGTCTGCAGTCGCCATTTTAAGACTCCAACATCATTATTAAGAGGGAAAGATTTTTCTGGGTTTTTCAGTCCAATAATAGAATCTGACGTAAAAAGTTTTTTGTCCACATTGGGATGGGTCTATGGGAAAAAAAAAAAAAGTAATGGGTGAATTATTTGTTTAAAGTGTGTGTATGTGAAAGTATAATTTATATATATATAATAATTTATTTATTTATATTTATAAAATAACTTTGAGCTTGGCAAATCTTGCTATGAACAATGTTATGTGAATGAAAAAAACACCTTTAACCTTGCCTGAGCCTGCGGTACAATTTCTTTTTTTGCCTTGATGGCATATTTGTCAAGGTGCAAATTCTGGGGATCTTTACTCACTATAAACTTATCATTATGTTATGCTTCCATGTTCAGGTATGAGAGATAAAAAGGACACTTGGTAACCTATTCACAAGGTTAGACAAAGCTTTTCAAAACACCAATAGTAAAAAATCACCCCAACCGGTTATCCTAGTGCATTAAAATGGGAGCTGATAAAAGAAAAAAAAATAATCCTACAACACCTCTTGGTGAGGTTCATTACTTCATTCAGAACAGTTCTTCGAGACTTACCTGGAGCTGCACACCTTTCTTGTCCTCATTATCCACATACACACGGATTCTTCCAAATTTATCATCAGCCACTCTAAGCATAATTAGACCGTGGACTTCCATATTTTGCAGACCACCATCCCTACTGCAGGTTAAGGTTATCTTCTCTTCAATCTTCAAATGAACGCTACAATTTAAGATCAATATATCTGGTAAATAAAACTGAATGTTCTGTTGTCTTGGATGTTTAGGCAAGTCATTGAAAGCTGGTAACACTAGAAAAGAAAGCTCTTCTATAAGTGAACAGAAACATGAAGGAAAGACTTTGCAAAGTACTGACCTATCTATGTGGGCTGGTGGAGGAAGGACTTTTGCTGCTTCGTGTTGTTTCTTTCCAGCAGATGAAGTAACAATAGTTTCTCCTTCGGATTTCAATTTGTCCACAAAGTTATCTACTTCTTTTCCTTTAGCCCCAAGTTTTAGTGCTTTGTTGGAACCAGATGGCCTAAAATGATACATCAACAAATGCAACCAAGTCATTTGTATACAATTATTCACATACAGTATACTCAATGCTAAATATTAGATTGCAAATGCACCCGCACTGCAATTAGATGCGAGAACCCCCAACATGTCCATTTAGAAATGAGTGGAGAAGTGTTAGCAACCCCGTCAGTTTTTATTGCTAAAGCACAAAATTTACCAGCACACCAGTAGGTAAAAACCTCAAATCAAAAGGTCTTAATTGTATACCAGCATATTTAGAACCTGGAAGACATCAAAATACCAATGTTTCAGAAAAAAACTATGGCCTACTTCCTTAAAAAGGTGACACATGAAGTATGTGGTTATTGTAAGTCTTTGTAACCACTGTCACCAGAACTTAAAATGAGAGAAAATCCAAAATGCAGAGTTGTCCCCAGAATAAGAATAAAAAGGGAAATCTTTTCAGTGGTGACACTTGTTGCAGTAACCACCATCTAGGGGAGGATGTATCTCACTTAGGAGAGATTTCCTTTTGCTTCCCGTTTTGCCTACGGGACAGGAAGTGAAAGTAAATTTCTCCCATGGCTTATTATGGTTATTAATGTATTTAAATGTGGTACAGCGCTGCGCTAATGACAAACTGGGAAAGCAGCCAACACACCCATAGACTCAAGGGCAAAAATAACAGCGAAAAAATACAAAGTGTGGCGCTAATAGTAGCAATAAATGAAACTAGACATAAGTAATATCATACAATGACAATGTGAACCAAAATTGACACGTAAACACAAGTGACAGTGACTAGTAAACAAAAATAATAAATCAATATATGTGTACAATACAGATATTGAATATAATCCAAAACATCAAAGGAAATATGTGATAACAGTGCATAAACAGTTATCTAATGTAAAGTCCAAAACACCAAAAATTTGTGACATCAGTGCATGAGCGGTTTTAGGCAAGTGTTTTTCTTATAGGTGTAGAGAAACTTTCAACCCAGTAGCCTGGTAGGTACGTGGACCATAGAGGATCAAAGGTAATTTGGTGTCATCGCTCTCACTCTCTCATACTGGTCACTGAAAGTTCAACATGACACCTCATGGCAAAGAACTCTCTGAGGATCCGAAAAAAAGAATTGTTGCTCTACATAAAGATGACCTAGGCTATAAGAAGATTGGCAAGACCCTGAAACTGAACTGCAACACGGTGGTTAGACCATAAAGCGGTTTACCTGGACAGGTTCCACTCAGAACAGGCCTCGCCATGGTCGACCAAAGAAGTTGAGTGCACGTGCTCAGCGTCATATCCAGAGGTTGTCATTGGGAAATAGACGTATGAGTGCTGCCAGCTTTGCTGCAGAGGTTGAAGGGGTGGGGGAGGTCAGCCTGTCAGTGCTCATACCATGCGCCGCACACTACATCAAATTGGTCTGCATGGCTGTCGTCCCAGAAGGAAGCCTCTTCTAAAGATGATGCACAAGAAAGCCTGCAAACAGTTTGCTGAAGACAAGCAGACTAAGGACATAGATTACTGGAACCATGCCCTGTGATCTAATGAGACCAAGATAAACTTATTTGGTTCTGATGGTGTCAAATGTGTGTGGTGGCAACCAGGTGAGGAGTACAAAGACAAGTGTGTCTTGCCTACAGTCAAGCATGGTGGTGGGAGTGTCATGGTCTGGGGCAGCATGAGTGCTGCTGGCACTGGGGAGCTACAGTTCATTGAGGGAACTATGAATGCCAACATGCACGTGACATACTGAAGCAGAGCATGATCCCCTCCCTTCGGAGACTGGGCCAAAGGGCAGTATTCCAACATAACAACCCCAAACACACCTCCAAGACGACTACTGCCTTGTTAAAGAAGCTGAGGGTAGAAGGTGATGGACTGATTAGCATCTCTCCCCTCTGGAGTTACCTGGATGGCAGGAGGCTATTCCACCGCCTCCCAATCATTCGGAACCAAGGTGGCAAAAAGTAGATCGAAAAAAAAAAAATCGGTCCAATACCACAGGCTCTTCCCCCCAGCTCGGTTGAAATAATGGACTGAGCTACAGCTGATGTTGATCAGAGATGCAACAGTTCCCACACGTTTGAAAGTATTTAGATGTCTTTTAAGTAACATGTCGGTCTTGATTGTTACAGTCAAACCCCCTTACTGCGCAATTCCTTACAGTTCGGTTGTGCTCCTTGATAACTAAGGAGATAAAGGGATATTAACCCTGATAATTACTAGAGGGTAATGATGTTATACTCAGAGTGTGTTATACTTATAGAGCTACTGGTTTTGCTGTACTCGGCATACTGTGGTGTTGGCCTCAGGGCATCGTGCCCACACTAAATTTGGGTACTTGCTGTCCGCTGCTTCAGGCTGTGTGCCCCCCCCCCTTTTGGGGCGTCGCAGATCCCCTTGCTCTCGCGTGTCCAACCCCAGTGTGGCGGGCGGGAGCATTGGGGTCCCGACCTACCCCAATTATGCACAGCAGCTTTATGCGTGCATGCAAATACCTCCTCTTCTGGCGGTACCTTGTTTGGTGGTTGTACAATGTTAATGTTCTTTTTCCTTGTTTCTTTTGTTTTTGTCCTTTCTCTTCCTTGTCCTTCCCTACTCTTTCCCCTCCTACTGTATTCCCTTGCCCCCCTGGTGTTCCGTCTTGGACTGGCTCATTCTGGAGAACGCTGGAGACGGATCTCCCCTGTCGAACCCAATGGCCATGACGAAGCTAGTATCCATTAATGTGTGTGGTCTCTATGCTCCAGGTAAGAGACACGATTTATACAGAGAACTTGGCCGCCTGAGGGGAGACATTGTCTTCCTGCAGGAGACCCACCTCACATACACTACATCTGTAAAACTCTTCTCCCATCAATTTCCCACATGGTATTATAGCTTATCTGATGTTCATAAGGCAAAAGGGGTGGCCATTGGGTGTCGCAGGGGTACTCCGTTCACTCTGGACTCTATGATAAGTGACCCATTGGGTCGATTCCGGTTTCTGAAGGGCAGTTTGGGCGGTTTGCCATGTACCTTAGCAACACTATACGCTCCCAACCGTCACCAAATGAGCTTTATAACCACTACCCTTAAAAAAAAAAAAAAACTTAGTGAGTTCGCCCATGGTTGTATACTCCTTGCTGGAGATTTTAATTCCCCAGTGGACCCTCTTGTGGACACATCGTTAGGCAGATCTTGTATTTTACGTAGATGTCTGGCGTATTTACGTAAGCGTCTACATGAAGCCCAATTGATGGATGTATGGAGGATAATGCACCCTAGAGAGAAGGATTTCACCCACTACTCCCACATGCATCACTCTTACTCACGCATCGATTATTTTTTATGGATCATCATCACCTCTCCCTCCTCAGACACTAGCATTGAAACCTCGACTTTATCGGACCACGCCCCAATAACACTTAAATTAAAAATTCCATCTATACCACAGAAAATTACTAATTGGAAACTCAATGATTTTCTCATTGCTGAGGAAATAGACAAAAAAATGATTAACGATGAGCTACAACACTACTTTCGTGATAACGCGCACCCAGAGATTTCACCAGGTACACTCTGGGAGGCTCATAAGGCCTTTATCCAAGGAAAATTTATAGAGTTAGGGTCTAGGAAAAAAAAAGGGAACGAATTCACCAACAATCAGAACTTATACGTGAGATAGCTGATCTTGAGCGACGGCACAAGTCTGTATTGTCACTTGCAGTGTTTAACACTCTGTCCAAGAAAAGAGAGGAACTGAAGGCCCTCCTATACTTGGATAGGAAGAGACAGTTCCGTGTTGTTGCTCAACGATTACACGAATGGGGTAATAAACCTGGTAAGCTGTTGGCCCGTTCCCTACAGCAGAAAAAAAACGCAAATTTTATTGCCAGGATTAAGTCTTCGTCAGATGTATTAGTACACAAAACCTCTGCCATAGCAGAAGAATTCAGATAATTCTACCAACACTTATATCACGTTCATCAGCACACATCAGATCACGAAGCTAGAACAAAACTTATTCATGAAAACCTATCACAAGCTAATCTTCCAAAACTTCCAAATGAAGCCTTAAATGCTCTGGAGGGGGAATTTACAACCGCTGAGTTGTGTGTGGCTTTAAAATCTATGGCCAATGGTAAGGCTCCGGGCCCCGATGGCCTTATGGTAGCATATTACCATTCCTTTACAGAAATTTTTATTCCCAGACTGACTAGATATGCTAACGCGATCTCAGCGGGTGGCAGTTTTCGCCCCCAGACTCTCCATGCTCATGTCACAATCTTACCAAAACCTGGTAAGGACCCTAGTATATGTGGAAGTTATCATCCCATCTCCCTTTTAAACCTAGATGCCAAATTATATGCCAAGGCTATAGCAAACAGGCTCCTCCCCTTGCTCCCAAAATGGGTTTCTACAGATCAAACGGGCTTCATCCCCGGTAGAGAGGCAAGGGACAATTCTCTCCGTACACCTTCACTGATTGCTCATGTTAGGGACTCTTCCCAGCCCACCCTGTTATTATCAACGGATGCTGAAAAAGCGTTTGACAGGGTGGACTGGGAATATTTAATGGCAACTTTATCCCACTTAGGTCTCGGCCCCATGTTACTAAAACAAATAATCGGCCCTTTATAATTTCCCGACAGCACAATTAAGAATAAACGGTACCCTAAGCAATTCATTTTCCCTATATAACGGCACTCGCCAAGGATGCCCTCTCTCACCAATCTTATTCGCCCTATCTCTCGAACCATTCCTCTCAATTAGACACAATACCAACATACATGGGATTTCGGTGGGGAGCACAGAGCACAAATACGCAGCTTGCGCTGATGATATACTTTTTTTATATACAACAACCGGAGATTACTCTCCCCAACTTAATGACGGCCTTCTCAAAGTTTAAGCTCGTTTCCAATTTCAAAATATGACAAAATCTGAAATCCTTAATATTTCAATACCAAAAGTGAGGGTGGCCCATCTGAAGGGATCATTCCCCTTTGGATGGCAATCCCGTTCATTGAAATACCTAGGCATTTTTCTCACTCCCAATCCCGCCTCCTTGTTTCGCACTAATTTTATCCCATTACTGAACACAATCAGATTGGACCTACAGAAATGGTCGCAGCTAGCTCACTCATGGTTGATAAGAATAAGCGGGGTAAAAAATGAACATTCTGCCCAGACTGCTATTCTTATTTCAAATGATTCCTTATAAAATACCTGTAGGATATTTTACATTAGTGAGATCTATTATCAGATATGTTTGGAACAAGAAACGTTCTAGACTTGCTAGAAGTTTGCTTACTAGACCTAAAAGAGAGGGGGGTCTGGCTTTGCCGGATATCAAACGATATTACCAGGCGGTTATACTGAACAGGGTGTCTGACTGGAAATATAAAAACTCCAAGCTTTGGGTATCCTTAGAAACAGAGTTCTGTGGATCAGATCTTTATACATTACTATGAATACCACGGAAATATAGATCTTTGGCCGCAAGCACGTCACTGCTCACACGATCCACCCTAATGGCCTGGGACTTTCTGTGTACAGCACACAACTGGTCCTATAACTCTCCTTTGATGCCTCTCACGGGACATAACTATTTTCCACCAGGCAATATGGATCCCAAAGCCTATTCCTGGAATCTTGGTCATACAGTTCTACTCCACCATGTAACAACTTCTTCTGGAGTGGTGCCACTCTCATCGCTAGTGTCTACACCAACTGTGTCCTTAATAACGCAATGGAGATACAACCAATTGTCAACCTTCGTTAAGTCACTCCCAAAACCCATACAAGACATAACTAATTTAACACCCATAGAAACAGCCTTTATAGATGAACAACCTGTGGAGAAACCCCTCTCATACTTCTACCAAGCTTTACGATCATTAGCCTCTTTTGGTCACCCTAGCTACATCAACAATTGGGAGAAGGACCTTCAGAAGGATCTTACAGAAACCCAGAAGTCCACAATCCTAATTCTCTCTCATACATCATCAATGTCCTCCAAACTGGAAGAAGTGAACTATAAACTCTTGACACGGTGACATTACACTCCAGAGGTTTTACACAGAACATTCCCAGAAACATCCCCACTTTGCTGGCGTGGTTGTGGGGAATGAGCCTCCCATGCTCATGTCTGGTGGTATTGTCCAATTATAAGACCATACTGGTTGACAATTCTTTATTGGATAAAGGAGATTCAGGGTTCGGAGGTTTTGACTGACCCCTGGGTAGTACTGTTGCACTGTACAGACAGGCCAATAGGACTATATAAGAGATCAATTACTCCACATTTGTTAAATGCTGCTAAGGCTCTTATACCCAGGTTTTGGAAAAAAACCCACGGCACCTACACTACGTCAATGGTTAAGGGCAGTAGACCAAATATACTATATGGAAGATTTAACGTATTCTCTTAGAAATAAAACCGAATTAATAAAGAATATATTGTCCTGTTGGGTTGCCTTTAAATACACATCCGCTTGCGGAAATCATGGCCTCAAATGCATAAAGTATTATCGTCAGAATCTTTTTGGTTTAAGCGATATATCTGAGATGGACACCCCCCCCCCCCTCCTCACCTCTTTCTTCTCTACCCTCTGTATTTTTCCTATTTCTTTTTGTTTCTGTTATTTTCACACAAATGACAAAGACTTTGAATAAATGTGATGTTAGGCAATATTGACGTTGATTGCTTAATCCCTATTGGGATACATTTTAGTGAATATAAAAGGACGCACATGGCCGGAATGTGGTAATGTTGAAAATACTTCCTAAACACTGTATGTAAGCATTTCTGTATTGTCTCTCTTGTCTTTAATAAAAACTTATTAAAAAAAAAAAAAAAAAGGGTGATGGACTGGCCAAGCAGGTCTTCAGTCCTAAACCCTATTGAGCATCTGTGGGGCATCCCCAAACGGAAGGAGGCAGAGCGCAAGGTCTCTAACATCCACCAGCTCCGTGATGTTGTCATGGAGGAGTGGAAGAGGAATCCAGTGGTAACCTGTGAAGCTCTGGTAAACTCCATGCCCAAGAGGGTTAGGGCAGTGCTGGAAACTAATGGTGGCCATACAAAACACTTTGGGCCCAATTTGGACATTTTCACTTAGGGGTGGCTGTGTGTAATGGCTGTGTGTTGAGTTATTTTGAGGGGACAGCAAATTTACGCTGTTATACAAGCTGTACATTCACTACTTTACATTGTAGCAAAGTGTCATTTCTTCAGTGTTGTCACATGAAAAGATAAAATATTTACAAAAATGTGAGGGGTGTACTCACTTTTGTGAGATACTGTGTAATATAATATATATATATATATATATATATATATATATATATATATATATATATATATATATATATATATATATATATATATATATATATATCCAACTGGGAAGAGACAGCAAAACAAAAAACTGACAGGTGTTTTAGCCCTTCCCTATGGTCCCATTCAAACCTCAGTGTTTTGTAGCGCATAGCTCCAAAACGCTGAAAAATCTATTATTTCCTATGGGCATAGCGGAGTGTTTTTAAAGCAGCTGAAAGCAAAAACACCAAAGCTCCAAAACGTGAAAAATGCTTTACAAAAATTTCTCATAAACAGGGATATAAACATGCAACAAAATGCCAGAAAACATGTGCAAAAACGCAATGCTCAGATTTGAATGCAGCCTAAACTAAGTTTTGTCTTTAAATTTACCTAATAATGCAAATTCCCACAATGACAAAAAATATAATATGTTAATAAAATAATTACCTGGTTGATACAGGAGCGGTCTTTGTTTTCTCTGATTCAATAATGTTCTCTGTTATCAGGGCTGCAGCATTACTGGAAATAGATGAAGTACCAGAACTTCCAAAACCTCCGAATCCTGGAGCTTTCTTACCCTGACGCTCAGCATCCCTCCTAGCCTGCTGCAGCTCTTTTGCTTTACGTCTCATCTCAGCCTTTGCCTCTCGTTCCTGAGTCTATTAAGAAAAAAAAAAAAAAAAAGTGCATTTACTTCCTCCATCACCAAAAATACGAGACATTTCAGTAATTATTATAACACGGGAACTGAAAATGTAATGCATAATTCAGAGGATAAGTGATTCCACTCACAATAAAAGTAAGGTGCCACTGACTGCCTGAGTTCCTTGTGCTTTTATAATGCTGTCAAAGCTCACTGCAAGATTTTTCACTTCTGAAGGAAAGTATACATATATGTATAATCCTTGGAGGGTTAATAGCTGTAGTGTAATATTAGCAGTCACAGCTCCCTTGATATAAAAACACACACAAAAAGACAGTTTGAACTTTTGGTAACACATTTAACAAACTGGGTTTGATAGCTCCTAAGCTATGGAAGACATGTTCAAAAAACCGGGAAAACAAAACCCCAGTGACACAGCTATTATTTATAATTTAGGCCACAGCACTATTATTCAGCAAGCGTGAGACCATATTCCAGAACCTTATACCTTAACCTTTCAGCACTAAACCCTGGTTCACACTGATGAGAGAGACTAGGCAATAAATCAAATTAACTGCTGCTGCACTCAAATCTCATTGCAAATGCATAGGAATCGCCGATGAACGTGAAAGAAGTTGCACTGCATGTGTTCTTTCAAAATCGCAGTATGGGAATTGAAAAGAAAAAAAAAAAAAAAAGTCAGCACAAGCCAGATCATTGGATTAGCTCCACGCACAGCTAGAAAACTGACCAGGCTGTGCTCACCTGCCTAGTGTTGTAAGTTTTTAATAGGAAAGCAGAGGAACTAGCAGGAACATCAGTTTACGTAATAAAAAGCTTAGGGTGTTGAAAAGGCATCTAGATTATGCCTAATGGCACCTGAAATTTGAAACTGTTCTGAGGGGGGGCAAAGAAATACAACACAGGTAGCCTTTCAGGTCTTCAAAAATCATAGCAAAAAAACAAAACACAAAAACAAAACAAACCCACACCAGAGCCTCCTCTTCTAGCGATCTTGACTCCTCTTCTCTGAGCGTTCCCATAGCAAGTCACTTGCAATGGTGGCACTTGTGTGGGCTCGATCCCAAGCCATGCTGTGTGTGTCCATAAACACACAGCACACGGCTCAGCCCCATCCCGCCCCCCACTCCCTCACAGGCTTTGACCAAATGGTTCCTACTGCTGCTGAGCATCCTGTGAGAAGAGAAAGAGGGGTGAAGAGATGCTGCAGATGTGAACATCGCCGGATCAAGATCGGGCTCATGTAAGTGTTTAAAGGGGGCTGGGGGAGCAGCTTTTGAAAGGTTTTTTACCTGAATGCAGAGAATGCATAACTAACGTATGCATTCTCTTTTATCACCTTTCTTACCATGTGACATCCATATGCAGGGTGTAACATGGTGCCAAGCTGACACTTGCTATGAGGAAAAAAAAAAAAAAGGCCTCTAATGATGGGTGTCCCTGCATTATGTAAAACTATTAGTTTCAAACTCAGTCAGTGCTGAACTTAATATTGGGCAGCTCACTATCCAACTCCCTCTCCACTTGCCCAGTCACAAATGTCTTGTTATCTTTTCACAGAATACAAGGAATTCTTTGGATGAACAAATTGAAATGAGGGACTGACGAATGTGATAGCCAAAAAAATACATAAAAATAAAAAGAATTAGTAGCCTACAAGGGCTGAAGGAGGTTTTTGGGTTGTTCACTTTATGATAGGAGAGAAAACTGCAAGTATTAAAGCAGGTGGTTGACAGACACCAAGCCAGGAATGCTAAAAATAGAGAGGTTATGAATTACAGAAAGTTACTTTTTTTTCCATTTTAATAAAGTCAGCAGCTACAAACACGGTAGCTGCTGACTTTTAAAAATATTGTAGTTTCCAGTGCCTGGAGTCCAGCGCTGTCTCCCCACTGCAGGTCCCCGGGCACTGCCATCTTGGATATGGCAGCCACCTTCTCTTCCTGAGGGACCCCAGCTGGCTCCCCAGTGTGCAAGCACACACCACTCGGAATGTTCCTGCAGCTTCGTGGGTCATCCGAGGTGTCCCAGGAGGTTATGGGAGGGAAGGGGTGGGGCCAATGGCTTCATCCTCACCTAAAAAAACAAAACCTGTACCTCAGTTACAGGCTGTTGGGAAGCAGCGAACCAGCATTACTTCACTCTGAGTGAAGTCCCGCTTAAAGCAAGAATAAATAAAGTAAGAAGGTACTGAAATATATATATATATATATATATATATATATATATATATATATATATATATATATATATATATATATATATATATATATATATATACACTACCGTTCAAAAGTTTGGGGTCACCCAAACAATTTTGTGTTTTCCATGAAAAGTCACACTTATTCACCACCATACGTTGTGAAATGAATAGAAAATAGAGTCAAGACATTGACAAGGTTAGAAATAATGATTTGTATTTGAAATAACATTGTTTTTACATCAAACTTTGCTTTCATCAAAGAATCCTCCTTTTGCAGCAATTACAGCATTGCACACCTTTGGCATTCTAGCTGTTAATTTATTGAGGTAAGCTGGAGAAATTGCACCCCACGCTTCTAGAAGCAGCTCCCACAAGTTGGATTGGTTGGATGGGCACTTCTGGCGTACCATACGGTCAAGCTACTCCCACAACAGCTCAATGGGGTTCAGATCTGGTGACTGTGCTGGCCACTCCATTACCGATAGAATACCAGCTGCCTGCTTCTGCTGTAAATAGTTCTTGCACAATTTGGAGGTGTGTTTAGGGTCATTGTCCTGTTGTAGGATGAAATTGGCTCCAATCAAGCGCTGTCCACTGGGTATGGCATGGCGTTGCAAAATGGAGTGATAGCCTTCCTTATTCAGAATCCCTTTTACCCTGTACAAAGCTCCCACCTTACCAGCACCAAAGCAACCCCAGACCATCACATTACCTCCACCATGCTTAACAGATGGCGTCAGGCATTCTTCCAGCATCTTTTCATTTGTTCTGCGTCTCACAAAACGTTCTTCTTTGTGATCCAAACACCTCAAACTTGGATTCATCTGTCCACAACACTTTTTTCCAGTCTTCCTCTGTCCAATGTCTGTGTTCTTTTGCCCATCTTAATCTTTTTCTTTTATTGGCCAGTCTCAGATATGGCTTTTTCTTTGCCACTCTGCCCTGAAGCCCAAAATCCCGCAGCCGCCTCTTCACTGTAGATGTTGACACTGGTGTTTTGCGGGTACTATTTAATGAAGATGCCAGTTGGGGACCTGTGAGGCGTCTGTTTCTCAAACTAGAGACTCTAATGTGCTTATCTTCTTGCTTAGTTGTGCAACGCGGCCTCCCAATTCTTTTTCTACTCTGGTTAGAGCCTGTTTGTGCTGTCCTCTGAAGGGAGTAGTACACACCGTTGTAGGAAATCTTCAATTTCTTTGCAATTTCTCGCATGGAATAGCCTTCATTTCTAAGAACAAGAATAGACTGTCGAGTTTCAGATGAAAGTTCTCTTTTTCTGGCCATTTTGAGCGTTTAATTGACCCCACAAATGTGATGCTCCAGAAACTCAATCTGCTCACAGGAAGGTCAGTTTTGTAGCTTCTGGAAGGAGCTAGACTGTTTTTAGATGTGTGAACATGATTGCACAAGGGTTTGCTAATCATCAATTAGCCTTCTGAGCCAATGAGCAAACACATTGTACCATTAGAACACTGGAGTGATAGTTGCTGGAAATGGGCCTCTATACACCTATGTAGATATTGCACCAAAAACTAGACATTTGCAGTTAGAATAGTCATTTACCACATTAGCAATGTATAGAGTATATTTGTTTAAAGTTATGACTAGTTTAAAGTTAGCTTCATTTAAAAGTACAGTGCTTTTCCTTCAAAAATAAGGACATTTCAATGTGACCCCAAACTTTTGAACGGTAGTATATATATATATATATATATATATATATATATATATATATATATATATATATATATATATACACACACACACACATATATATACACACACACGCATACATACATACCAATCATACACTTTTGCCACAAAGCTTACAAACATACAGCCTCTTGAGTACAAACAGCTGTTTAAAAAAATAGATACACTGGATCTCACCTCTCTGACGGCTCTGAACACTTTCTCTTCATGAGAGTCCATCTCAGTGAATGTTCTAATTTGGGCCAAGTTCACATTTTCTCTATATCCCAAAGCCACAATTTCATCAAATGCAAATATTAGATCAAAACAGTGATCAGAGATTTCAGTCTCTTCCAAGGCTCGACAGTATTCTGGAATCTGAAAAAGGTTACAATGTGTTACAAACATTACTTAGCATATTTGAGAGGGGGCCCAAAGCATCAAACATCACCATTTTGCCAATTCAAGACTGCTATAAAGAAAAAAAAAAAAAAAGCACTACAGAATAATCAATGGTGCCATGAATATTTCTCATTGACCTTGTACCCTGTGCGTGCAAAATCAGATTAGGACTGCTGTCATATGAGCGCAACAGGCAAAGGGGAAAGCTGCAGCTGTGAATAACTAAATAAAGCTCCATAGTGAAAAGGTAAACTGTGGCTATTGAAGCAATGTATCTATAACATTCAAACTGCACCTCACTGTTTCGGGGTCAGATTCAGAAAAGCTGGGAAAAGAAAATGAAAGCTAAAGTGGAGTTGCTGCTAAGAGCAACCAAACTGCATTCTTGTTTAATTTTGCCCTAAAAATCAAATAAATTCTCAGCTTGGCGAGTTACATAGTAGGCGAGATTGAAAAAAGTCCATCAAGTCTAAACTATATGTGTGATTATATGTCAGTATTACATTGTACATCCCTGTATGTTGTGGTCATTCAGGTGCTTATCTAATAGTTTTTTTTAAACCAATCGATGCCCCCCGCTGAGACCACTGCCTATGGAAGGGAATTTCACATCCTTGCCGCTCTTACAGTAAAGAACCCTCTATGCAGTTTAAGAATAAACCTCATTTCTTCTCATTTTCATTTTAACGAGTGGCCACGTGTCTTCATTAAACTCCCTTCTGCAAAAAAGTTTTATGCCTATTGAGGGATCACCAGTACGGTATTTGTAAATAGAAATCATATCCCCTCCTCTCCAGAGAGAATAATTTCAGTGCTCGTAACCTTTCCTCATAACTAATATCCTCCAGACCCTTTATTAGCTTAGTTGCCCTTCTCTGTACTCGCTCCATTTCCAGTACATCCTTCCTGAGGACTGGTGCCGAGAACTGGACAGCATACTCAAGGTGAGGCCGGACCAGAGTCTTGCAGAGTGGAAGAATTATCGCTTTATGTCTGGAGTTGATCCCCTTTTTAATGCATGCCAATATTCTGTTTGCTTTGTTAGCAGCAACTTGGCATTGCATGCCATTGCTGAGCCTATCATCTACTAGGACCCCCAGGTCCTTTTCCATCCTTGATTCCTCCCCAGAGGTTGTCCCCCCAGTGAGTAGATTGCATTATTTTACATTTTTCCACATTAAACCTCGTTTGCCATGCAGCTCCCCACCCCATTCATTTGTTCAGATCTTCATTGCAAGGTTTCCACATCCTGCGGAGAAGTTATTGCCCTGCTTAACTTAGTATCATCCGCAAATACTGAGATTTAACTGTTTATCCCATCCTCCGGGATGAACAAAATAAAAAAGGATTGGTCCCAGGACAGAACCCTGGGGAAACCATTCCAAATCCTCCCCATTTATCACTACCTTCTGAACTAGCCCTTGTAGCGTGTTTTCAATCCATGTACTCACCCTATGGTCCATGCCAACGGACCTTACATTGTACAGTAAACGTTTATGGGGAACTGTGTCAAATGCTTTTGCAAAATCCAGATACACCACATCTACAGGCCTTACTTTATCTAGATGGCAGCTCACCTCCTCATAGAAGGTTAACAGATTGCTTTGACAAGAACGAGGCTGCCATTTCAATTTCTTTTTCTGCAAATTCCAGTTTCTGGTGTCATGGTGATCCTCTTGTTTCAATCAAGAATATGTATGCAGATAAGGACCACTGACTTTATCCAGATCTGCATGTTGCTCCAGGTCAGGAACAATTTAGATTGAGATAAAATTTAAAAACCAGGATTCTCAACACCTTCACCAGTGCAATTTAATTCATACATTATATATGAGATGCGCCGAAAAATATTGGCCAAAAACAGTTTTTGGCATTTTGCAGCTAGAGGAAAAAAAGGCACTTATGTGTGTTTTTCATAGGTCATGTGACTCAAAAACTTCATCAAAAACTTAAAAGGTGTGTTATTGATGCGTTTTCAATGCATTTCAAATGAGGAGGTGTTTTTGGTGCATTTTTTTTTTTTTTTAAACTGACCAAAAATGCAGCAAGAATCTTTAACGCCACAAAGGAAGCGTAATAGACCAGTGTGAAGACATACATCAAATTTAAAAGGGATGCATTTTTGAAACTCATATTTCATATTTTGATATATTTCAAGCATTTCTTTCTTTTAATTTTGACGATTATGGCTTACAGCGAATGAAAACCCCAACTTCATTATCTCAGAAAATCTGATTATTACATAAGACCAATAAAAAAAAAAAAAAAAAAAAGAAGTTTATTCCAAAGTTTATTGTTGGCTTACTGAAAAGTATGTCCATGGACAGTATAGTATGCACTTAATATTTGGTCAGGGCTCCTTTTGCATTAATTACTGCATCAATGCTGCATGGCATGGAGGTGATTAGCCTGTGGCACTGCTGAGGTGTTTGGAATCCCAGGCTGCTTTGATAGTGGCCTTCAGCTCGTCTGCATTGCAGAATCTGGTGTCTCATCTTCCTCTTGACAACACCCCACAGACTCTCTATGGGGTTTTGGTCAGACGAGTTTGCCCGTCAATCAAACACAGTGATACCACAATAATTACACCAGGTGTTAGTACTTTTGGCAGGGCGGGCAGGTGCCAAGTCCTGCTGAAAAATGAAATCAGCATCTCCATAAAGCTGGTCAGCAGAGGGAAGCATTAAGTGCACTAGAATTTCCTGCTAGAGGGCTGCACTGACTTTGGACTTGATAAAACACAGTGGACCAACATCAGCAGATGACATGGCTCCCTAAATTATCAAGGACTGTGGAAACTTTTGCATTTCATTTGGAAATCAAGGTCCAAAGTCTAGAGGAAGAGTGAAGAGGCACAGAATCCAAAGTTGCATGAGGTCCAGTGTGATGTTTCCACAGTTAGTGACGATCGCCTCCATGCCATGCCGCATTGATGCAGTGATTTGTGCAAAAGGAGCCCTGACCAAGTATTGAGTGCATACTATACTGTACATGGACACACTTTTCAGTAAGCCAAGATTTCTGTATTAAAAATTATTTTTTAATTCTAACTTTCTGAGATACTGATACTTGGGTTGTGCATATATATGTGTGTGTGTGTGTGTGTGTGTGTGTGTGTATATACTGGTTTAGGATGGGCTCAAGTTCTGTGTTAAGGTACCACTTACCACTCTAGAGAAAAGTCTGAGAGTTTCAAGGTCCTCAAGGATGTTGCTGTTTTTTGTAGTAATTAGAACCATATATAGTTTTTCCATGGGCTGGTAGACATAGCGAACACTTTCAGTTTCCACAAAGGTGTGCTGTTTTCCAGTATTCATTAATTTTGGGAAAGCAGCCAACAGTCCCTCAATCCGTGTCCGAGTCATCTCCACAAACTGCCTTGATACTATGGCCTTCCCTGCCTTCGTACAGACCGCAGCAGCCAGTAGCACCTGAAAAGAAAAAAGTGGGAAAAGTTGAAAAGCCGGCACTTACAATTCCAAAGAAAGCTTTACAAAGAACTTGTAGTATACAAAAGTAAATACGGTAATAAAAAAACAAAACAAAAAAAAACAAAAAAAAACAAAAAAACACCCCACACATTTTCATGTATGTAGGAATAGTGATCAACAGACAAATGTCTATTTGACTGATAAATATAGCAATCAGACAATGGACTGGTAACGCTTATATCAGTATTATTCATCTTTGTTTAAGCCATGCCTCTACTGAGATGTGCAACGAAAATCTCCCTGATAGCACCACTGAAATCTCTCCAAACGTCAGACCTTCTGAAGAGTAGAGAGGGTAAGGATCCCTCCACCACTGATACAAAAATGCAATGCTCATGAGCGCTGTCAAGGTGGGAATGCCCAAGCAGTTACCAACTGTGAGGAACAGTTATAAAAGTAATACAATCAGCACCCTTATGGTGTGCTCAACGTATTTAAAGTTTAATGGGAGTTTTACATAGGGAGGATTAGACCCCTTCCACTCTCCACCTCGTACAAGTGCTCCTTTTTAGGTCGGTCTCATTGGGTGCCTGCCAAGTTTTAGCTTTTAACATACAATTCAATTAAAGTTTTATATACATTCCATTGCTAGTGGTATCCCTGTTCAGTGTAGTGATGCATAATACAGAAGCATCTCGTCACAGCTACAGAGCTTTTACACAGAATTACAAAAAAAAAAATTAGATAGAGATATATAGATAGATATAGATAGAGATATATAGATATATATCTACTTCGAAACAAGAAACAGATTAGATAATTATATTTCTGACTGGCAGGGCATGGGTTATTGATTGCTTAGACAGCACATTACTGCTTATTATGCAGTGATGTGCTAATCCTAATATGTTTATTAGCAACAAGGATGGAATTCAACCACCTCCCGACAATTGCATTGTACACAAAGGGAGAGGAGTGTATTTCTGAAGTGCCAAATCAGAACCCTGCAGAAAGAAGGCGAGGGCAGCCAGTGCATTGATCGAGCTTTCATTAGAATAGATAACACAGACACAAAGCCAATCCGATTGACTATGAGCCTTTTTAATAGCCATAATGGTCAATCACAGCGATTACAAATGTTAATACCATTTCTTCTTCCTCTCTCAGCAACTCTCTCGCCTGCAAGTAATACTATTCCCATTGGCCACCAATAAAAGGGGGCACACTCACCACCGAGTAGCAAAATAAATTTAAAAAATAAATAAGTACAGCGAGGGCATATGGACCACAGAGGTGGCAAACCGACTACCAAAATTATAGGGCAAAACTCCATGGACCACCAACAGTTATGTGGCACTCGCCACTGAATACCAACATTTAAGGGGCATGCACCATTGACCACCAACTTATTATCAACCACCACCAAAAAGGGGTATTAGCTTCTGACCACTGAAATCTGCAAGTTGTTCTGTGCATTACAATGGTCCTGACCACTGCACTCTACATGCAATGTCCTAAACCAATCAATTTGGGGAGCATTGCAGGGCCTCAAGAATTGTATCACTTTATGAAGGACAATATAAAAAAAAAAATACAGTGCTTATTAAAGGGTTACTAAACCTTTTTTTTTTCTCTCAATAACATATCATACTTACCTCCTCTGTGCAGTTGGTTTTGCACAGAGTGGCCCCGATCCTCCTCTTCTCGAGGGCCCCGTCAGAGAAGCGCTCTCCTTCGGGACACCCAAGCGGGCGCATTAAGGTGAAAAACTGAGGGTTTACAACCCCTTTAAACTACAGCCTGTATACACGCCCACATGTGTGATGTCAATATCATGTGACCTGGCTAGCTCTGAGAACAAGAAACTGTTCTCTCCAGCATAAGAGACACACAACTGAGCATGTGCAGGTCAGCTACTCTGCCTGTGTTAGCTGGCCTTCCCCAGATAGACATTGCAGGGAGGGAAGGATCTGTGCATACAGGATAAAACAGCCTTTTTACACAACGCAGAGAACTGCTTAAGTTCCACAGGGAGTATAACAAGCATGCTATGCTGCAAATACAGACTGATTTTACTGTTGTGGGTTTAGTAACACTTTAAGTGATTAGGCCTCATGCACGCGAGACGCTGTTAAACGCGCGTTCAGAGGCAGTTGGACACTTTTTTTTTTTTTAACTGCCCCTGAACTCATTCAATGTTATCCTATGTGTCCATGTACACACAGTCTAGTTTTTTGGCGTTTTTAGGCAGTTGCGTTTAACCTCGTTTTTCCAGAAGCAAAAAAAAGGGTTCAGACGCAAACGTTTTCCACGTTTCAGACGCCAAACGCGGTACCGGCGTTTAGCCACGTTTGCGTTTATAAGTGTTTTTAAAAGAAACCCTATTTTTTGGACCAGAAAACTCAGAAATATGATGGTAAACTGCAGCAGAGAATGACATTTTGTGACCCGACTTTGGGGCCCCATATCTCGCGGCCACTTGGTGCTAGGAACCCCAGCTTTGGATATGTTGTAGTGCTCCACTGTGTTTGCACACCAAATTTGGGGTTCCTAGCACCAAGTGGCCCCGAGATATGGGGCCCCAAAGCTGGGTCACAAAATGTCATTCTCTGCTCTGCAGACGCTTCTAGACGCAAACGCAGTAAAACGTGGCTAAACGCGGCATGCAAAAGTGGCAAAATGGGCCTTTCTAAACGCCGGTTTCAGCTTTTAAAAACATGTGTTCAGCAGAGTTTGCACTGGTGCCTCGTGTGCATGAAGCCTTAAACTGACCTAATTTACAGACGGAAGTTCATCCCTTTGAACCAAAAGAACTCGATACATTGTTTCTCTTTATCGCTGCTGTTGATAAACATTTGCCGGCGAGTTTTTTTTTTTTTCCTTTGTTTGTTTGACAGCTCTGCACTTGTTTAAACACGAAACGGGAAATGTTGTATTAAGATTGGGTTGAATCGCAATAATGATTTTTTAACAATTAATCGTGCAGCTCTAGTCTCATCTGACCAGACTATATTCTCCCAGTATTTCACAGACTTTTCTAAATTGTGCATTTTTTAACAATCATGCAGCTCTAGTCTCATCTGACCAGATTATATTCTCTTAGTATTTCACAGGCTTTTCTAAATTGTGCAGCAAACGGTGAACAAGCTTCAGCATGCTTTTTTTTTTTTTTCTCAGCAATGAAGTCTTGCATGGAGAGCGTACATACAGGCCATGGAATTTGGGTGCATTACTTATTGTTTTCTTTGAAACAATTGTACCTGATAATTCCAGGTCTTTCTGAAGCTCTCCACAAGTCTCTTCTGATCATTCTTTTCACTCCTCTGTCAGAAATCTTGT